>CAJQZP010001030.1:4400000-5000000 GCA_907164705.1 Parnassius apollo | reverse complement strand
TCTTCCCGTTTCCAGTGTTGATAATATGGTACACACGTCTGGAATTAACGGTACGAACGGAAGTTCCTATGAAAGGCCTACAAATAACATGTATATGTATGGCCTACACATAACTGTTCCGTGTCTGGATGTATGTCCTTGTGCAATTTATGTTTGTAAACTGCCTCCGCGATACAAAAGAAATCCTAGTTTGAGGTAAGATTGTTTTGTTTTGAAAAAAGTACCCATTAAATTGTTATTTGATTGACGTTAGTGTTAATTTCAAAATGTTGGACATGAAGTCTAAATAATGAAGTACTCTATGTAAATTAGCATAAAATAAGTTAATCCGAGACGGTCTATAAACATGGGTGTAGTGAAGGCACGCATGTTATTTTGTGTTGTGATTACAATATATTAACTGTATTATGAAGCTTTCTCGCAATGTGGGCAGCATTCGCGGGTCGCTTGTCCGTGGGTTGACTTCCTGCACAACAATGTGGCAACACGCGCTAATAAAATTCAAATTATATTTCACAACAAAAGAGACCTTTCGCTTATGATAATATTAGACGCTTATGAGGGCTAATAATATTCCGCTAAGCAGATGTCATTAATTGACACTGAAGTTTTTTGTTACACAATGTCATTTAGTTGAGAAGTTAGTTTTAAATAAAAGTTATTCAGTTTTTAGAGTATTATATTAATGCACAAAACAGAACCTCAGTGGTTTGCGCTTTAAGTTTTTGCACATTTTTAATTCTTTTTTTAAGGTTTGTGCTTTTAGGAATGACTGTGGTTTGATTTATTTATTTTTAATTTAATGAATGTAAACATAACTAATAGTACAGTAGTAGAAAGAAACATTAATTTTTCGAACATATCAACTTACCCGCTATGTAATCTGTCAAATATTACACCGCATTTTTACATCTTGCATGCGTTTTAAAATAGTTTAAATTAATGCCTGTCACTCTCAATTTAAACTCTGTGTAGTTTGTGGCGTTTTTCACACGCCCACGAACATTTTATATAACTTCTTTTTATTTTGAATATATATTGCATGAAATTTAAATTTAGAACCAATTTTAGCAGTTATTCCGTGAATGCTTTTAGTTACTCAAAGCGTGAATGCGATATTTTTTTGAAGTGAAAAGTGAACATACGGTCCACCTGATCGTAAATGGCCCATGGACACCTATAAGCAACTTTAAACAAAAAGTCTTCAAATGCATAGTCACCACGGAGGACTAAAATATAATTCCTCAGAGCCTGTCATTATACTGACTCTATTAAGTGCACCATTCACAGCGGAACTCAGCAGCGCACCCACTGCTGCTCGATTTGAGAATAAGTTACAAGGGGAGGCCATCCACCCAGATGGTCTCCCAGACAGAAAAGGATTGCTACCACGTAGTACGATATTTTAGGATATAATATTAGATTTTTGACACAAACCCTCGAGTGGTATAATGAATAGAGCTATAATAGGAATATATTGTATTATAAACGTTTCTAAGTTCTTTAGGTAGGTACCTATACTAAATTTATGAGCAGACTTAAGAAGAAATTTCTTTATACGTGGTAGAGCCACGCTGCAGCTATATTATGGTTTTAGCACGAACAGGTCGGCTCGACCGGGGAAGGACCACGCTCTCACAGACTACCAGGGTAAAATAGCAGGTTAATACTGCTGTGTTTCGTATAGTGAATGTAGAAATCCGGAGACCCTTTTTTACTGCAAACGAGACATTCCATATTAGTCCTCAGGGGTGACAACGCAGCTGCGTTTTGATTTTTAATCGAGGATAAATGTATATGTCTATAGGCCACAGCATCCACTTACCATCAGGTGGACTGTGTGCTCGTTTACCCTTATTCTCTAAAAAAATTACGTAATACTTTACGTAATTTTACGCATTATTAACAAACATGTAAGGCTATATACAGTTAGGTCTGATAAAGAGAAGGTGAAAAATTACAGGAGATACTAAATACTACCGAACCAAGTTTGTCTATGACTGGCGCACTCTGTACTCGAGTCAACCTATCCTCCACGTACCACATAGTTAATTTACATGTACAAGATAAGAAGATTTTATTTGATAATTATCGTCTATTCATTACCGCAATAAAACCGCAAGCGTACAGATACGTCTCTAGACATTAATAACCCCACTAAGACCCGATCGCATAGTTACGTCCATGTGTCACGTGTGTGTGTGTGCATTGTGCGAGGTATCACGTTACGAGGTACCAGTAGAGTCGGGTGTCGGAGACAGGAAGCGCTCGTGTTGCGACGCTCACCCGACGGTTATGATAATGCAACTTATCGTATTTGATATGCAAAGGTTTTGTGTATCCACACAGTAATTTACACCCAGAGTAATTTGCCTGACAGGTACTTTACAAAGTGATGAGATTGTTTTTTTGCTTAGGTACTCGTGGCCAGTTGTATATATTACACATGAGCATATAATAATTTAAAAATTGAACGTGTAGTGGTAGCGTGAGAGTATCACCTTCTCCTTATAGTTCCGTAGGTTTCGAAAGAGGCGATAGAGGGAAGCTGAAAGAGAGGATGGAACGCATCCCGCAGCAGTTTTTTGATAGATACATAAAATAATAAAAAACCTGTGGTTGTCATTCTGCGTGCCAAGCTTGCCAATAATGGCAAAAATCCCTATGAGGCTATCTATGGTTGAAGCCTACATATTTTTGGTACGTGGTAGAGCCGAGCTGCAAACAAGGGTCGGCTCGACCGGGGAAGGACCACGCTCTCACAGAATACCAACGTAAAATAGCGAGTGTAAAGAAACGGAGACTATTTTTACTGGAAACGAGGCGTTCAATCTTAGTCCTCAGGAATGACAACGCACCTGCATTTCGAGTCTTAATCGAGGATAAATTTAGATGTTTATGGGTCACAGAATCAACTTCATCAGGTCAACTGTGTACACGTTTGTCACCCGAAGCTATAAAACTTTTTTTGTATTATAGTTGTATTATAATCGTATCGTGTAACTTTTCAAAGTTCTACAGTGATTGTTGTGTAACTTTTATCACAAAAAAGCTACCACCACTCTGTTAACGGGCCTTTTTGTACTATATTGGACATCTCGAATTTTCAATAATGCACTATAATTTATTTGTCACTAGCTGTTCTAAAATAAAAGTAACCTAACTTATTCCTTATAACATATGGTACCTACAAACATACACTTTAATTTTATTTTTTTGTATAGATGTATAAATTTACTCGATCCGACCCATTCGTGCTACAACTATAATATAGCTGCTGCGTGGCTCCTACCACGAAAAATATGTTATGTATGGATGTTGTTATGTATGACTATGTCACTAAATAATTGCTATGTAACTGAGCCAATATTTGCCTGCATACAGGTTTACATCATTGTTATATGACTTGTATGAACAACTAATATTTCTGAAATCGTTTTCTTAATTACTGTAGTACCTATAGGTACGCTATTGCTAATTGGGAATACATTAGTGCTCGGTCTTTAGGCTTTAAAATCAATATATATATATATATATATATATATATATATATATATATATATATATATATATATATATATATATGCACTAACGAGGCATTGTAATTTTTTTAACTTATTAAAAGCCAGTACTGCAACCTGGTAAATGATAATTTAGCACTATATCTCTTGCTTTGAAGACACACACGAGGTGACCCAAGGAAAAGATAAGACACTTGCAAACTTTTCCATTCTTTTCTGAAGACGCAAACCGTGTAGCACGATGCGTGGAATGTCGAAAACGGAAAGATGGAAACCCGTCGAGCTTCTTATCCTTCCGATTTCTCATGTAATAATTATTGTCGTGATGATTAATGGGGAGTCAGGTGGCATGTAAGGGATATAATAACATACGTAAAAATACTAGTATTCGTAATAAAGGGACAGTAGCCTATTAGTTATAGGTATGAACCGCGAACATAATAAAATCGTGAAATCGAGTTTCGCCATTCGATATCTGTAATGTTGTTTAACACCAGCATTTTGGCACCATAATGATACTCGTACCAATTGAATTATTCGTGTATTTTAATTTTTTTTTGCTACAAAGTGAATTAAAACCACATATAAGTCACACTCACACGAGACTTAAGTAGTCGATTATTATGCGGTATGTTTTACTTAAGTCGCGCATAAAGTTTACAATATTTTATAATTTTTAAAAAATTTAAACATTTATTAAAATATAATAATAAATACAGAACAATAGAACTTTAATTAGTAACATCTATTGGAATACTTTAAATAAGGAATAAAAACATAAAAAAAAATTGTCATTCCAACGACATTTAGATTTTTTGTACATTTTTAGCTTGAACTGAATGTTTTTTTTTTTTTAAAAACATAATTACTATTACTACCATTTACTGTCACATTACAATTTCTAAAAAAATAAGACCATTGTGAATGTATGTGTGAAGTTAGTGCACTTGCTTCGCGCGTGCGCTGACTTCACACGGTTCAGTAATCGGCTACTTAAATCCCTTGTATCGTGATGTACTTTTTTATACCAGCCTGTGTAAATAAACAACTGCTAGACATAAGACAGATAAGGTCCCTTATAAAGAAGGTAAGAAGGTTAATTGTTAGGTTTAATAGACGACGGCTCCCTGTCACCTTCCTGGATAGTTTACGTAGTGAAAAAATGAAATAATTTTAGCGCCTTCTACGAGAAACCAGGAGATCTACACGATGTGCCATCGCGGTGGCCCACTATGATGGGCCAGCAACCAGCGTGTGGAGGGCGTAGTTGTGCGCGCTCGATGGTTGAGTGTGGACACTCGTGCTTTGTTTATTATAATGTTTATAATATTAATTAACGAATTAAAATTGACGAATGTGTTAAAAAGTTATAAAGTTTTGATCATAGGGATACTAAAATCAGATCATATACATATTTTTTAAATAATTATTTATTAAATTATAATTATTTAAATATTTTTGTTTAAAGAAAACTAAATTGACTTAGTACATATTTAGGTCTATTGCGATATGTTTTGGTTTTAATTTTTATTTTTTTTAGGTGTAGATAGATAACATCCACCATCTTCTTCTACGCCTTTTCTTTTTGATAACTCTATTCTTGTGCACATTAAGTACGTGTTGTATAGATATATTGCCACGGCGGCTCATTATTCCACGTCCATCTCGAAAAACGTTTACTGAATGTCGCCAATCGCCATCGTTGCGTTTTAACTTTCAACCATCGCATGGCCATCTCGCTGGGCCAGCGCTGGCCTATCGTGTAGAGGAGCTATTAAGTTAACGGCGCTCGCGAAACGAGGTGAAGGGCGAGACGACTTCCACCTAACCCCTAATAAGTCAAATATTTTAATTCTTTCTTATATATTGCGACTAGATTTTAGTCAGTCTATGATAAAAAGAAACCAATTATTATTAATAAGTAATCCTGAATTATAAAGAGAAAGTGATTCTTTCTATTTATCAAGGTATTACAAGTTAAATTTGCTTAAGTGAACTGCAGATTAGTCTGGCATTTAACGCCTAGGGTTTAGAATTAAAACGACTTAAAAAACTCAATGCGATGTACTGACATAATCCTATTAGGTACAAAACGTAGATTTATGAAAAAAGATAGAATGCTACGTTTTCCCTGAACTGGTCCCACTTTGTCGTGGCGGATGAGGGAGGGGGGGGGGGGGTTAGTAGCCGTGGCGTGTTCACTCGTGGTGAACGAATATTATTTATTTCTTAAAGAAATATTATTTAGTCAGGTCAAAATTACCTATCCCAACGTCGTAACAACGTCGTGTAGTAATTTTCTAACCCCACAAACCCGCAAAAGCCTAAAACCAATATTCAATCTTAACCTGACGTGGGTAAAGTTTGTATATTGATTTAAAGCTTTCGCGTCAAAATGTAGGGCCATATGTGGTCTGCAGAGTAAACTGTATGGATCCCATACTTTTGGGAATTTTCCAAAATCTCTCCTTATGCACTTTCAGCATACTTAAGGAGTGTTACTTCAAATTTCAAATCTCTAGCCACACTGGTTTTGATGTTCTTTGTCTGTCTGTCAGTCATTCACTTAAGGTAGAGATCGTCTAATTAATTAACAACTGCATACGCCTTCTGCGTATTGATAATATATATTTTGTTACATTTACCGTATAATCTGTCACATTTTCTTAAACTGCGCGCCCTTTCTACTGTGTTTAAGTAGATAACATTATTTTTTAATATATTAGACATGATAAAAGTAATGAAGTATACTAAAATACAATGAAGGCAGGTTCAGTTTTAAATTAGACAAACTCTACTATTTTATATGCTTTTATTGTACTGTTTTTGTATTTTATATTTTTGTATTAAAACAACTGCACAAATTAATTATATTAAATAGTCGATTTCCAATTGAAAGGCATTTTATTCGGTTAAGTATTATTTAATCGATAATCTAGATAACATAGTCACTTCTCTAATCGTGCACACAGACTATATGGTTATATTCTCTTATAATGCATTCCTACAAGCCTATATTTGAGAAATAACGGACACGTTAAAAAAGAAAAAGGCTTTATCCAGTATGATGCTTTATCCAAGATTGCTGATAACATATGCAGATAATAATTATTACAGGAAAATATTCCATTCATCTAACCATTACAGCCTATAAAATTCCACAGCTGAACAAAGGTTTTTCCAATAGATTGTCTCATAGGAGGGATTTTATCTAACTTGCCACGCTTGCCAGATGGGTTGCCAATGGTTTTTTATAACCAATTTTTATTTCATATTCCCTCTGTCGCTTCTTACGGAACCCACTGCGAAATGAGGTAGCGGGAATCCTCACACCCCCACCACACGAATGTGTAATGTTATTGTTAATAATTTATTAAACAAAGGCTGATGGTGATGAACTACTAATAATACTACTATATCTATACTTTACTTCATTCTATATATATCTATACCATTACTCTCAGCATATACGATGTCACACACGACTTTGTCTAGTTAAACACAGCATTGTATACTAACAAGACTGAAGTTATTTCTACTTTGCTACGTTCGACACATTTATAACACACCATTTCACTTAGTAAAAACGTTTATTTTTATAGAATAAAGGTCACAAACGAGCACACAGTCAGTGTGGCCCATAGACATCTACATTTATTCTCGATTAAGAATCAAAACGCGGATGCGTTGTCACCCCTGAGGACAAAGATGGAACGCCTCGTTTCCAGTAACGGGTCTCCGGTTCTCTACACTCACCATACAAAACAAAACAGTATTAAGCTGCTATTTTACGCTAGTATTCAGTGATAGCGTGATCCTACCCCGGTCGAGCTGACCCATTCGTGCTACAACCATAATATAGCTGCAGCGTGACTCTACCACGTGTCCCACATTAGGTTTTCCTTCTGAATCGTGGATGATTTTACATACATAAATTACATATTATTACAAAAAAGACATATTATTACTTTAACCGAGAGATGAACGAACGGATTCAACTCGGCTTGGCAGTGTTCAGGGGATCATGACTTTTCTCGTCACGTATACTTCAAAATTTTATAACAAAATTGCACAACCAGTGCGTGTTGCCAGTGATAACATGATGACAACTGAACGTATGAAGAATGCCAGGATGTTCATAGTTCGCTGAGTGATCTACGTGATAGACTTCGTAAGGAGAAGATCCGAAGGAGAACTAGAGTGATGAATGACATAACGCAACTGATTTAGTAAGCTGAAGTGGCAACGGGCCGGCCATATGTAGCTCGAGGAACCGAAAATCGATGGAAGAAAAGTTCTCGAGTGGTAGCTTACAAGGTACCGTGTAGAGCAGGGTAGTGTGACAAGATGGTGGGGAGAAGTGCAAGAAGTCGATGGATTCAGGTGGCTCAGGACCGTGCTTTGTGACATTCCTTGGGGGAAACCTATATTTAGCAATAGACTTGTGATGGCCTGTAATGTTGATGATAAAATAAAATATGGACAGACATTTAAACGGGAACAATATAAGTAGGCAACACAAACACTTGTTACATGTTGGAATTGAACTCGCGGCCCTGAGAAGCCACAGCTAAATATTAAGTCACTCCGATACCGGGCTGTCAAAATTTGTATTACAAACCAATCAATATTAAATTAAGGTAAAAACAAACAAAATCGAGCGTGATATAACACGTGAACAATTTGATACGTGGATTTCAGGGCAGTCGGATGTGGCCGGACGCACGTCCGTCCGGCGTCCGCCCGATGAGGAGATAATGAGCCCGCATCCGGCCTCCAATAATAATATCAGCCTTGTTCGGGGAATGGGGCTGCGTGATAAACAAATGTGCTGATTGCTGGCGTTAGGCTGAGTTCACGCTGGGGAGAGCCGAATTTAAATCAAAATGTAAAGTAGTTTTCATGTGCTTTAGATGATTAGGTAAAAAATACTCGAGTGGTTGTTGAAGTTTATCAGAGAATTTGTTATATCGATGCTAAAGATGCAGCATATCTCGTTGCATATAGATAAGTTTTAGCCGGTTTAAGCGAAGGTTGCCTCCGAATAAACATCTCGGCCCAAGTTCACTATAGAACAGAAAAAGCAACCTAGTTGAGGCACAGCATCATTAAAATGTCATCTGGACCGCGAAAACAGATCTCCAGCGAAAAATAGCAGCGCATAACTGCTGTGTTTCGTATGGTGAGTGTAGGGATCTGAAGACCACTTTTCCTAGCATTGAGGCATTCCATCTAAGGGGTGATAACGCAACCGCATTGTGATAATTTTAATCAAAGATGTAGGTGTCAATGGGCTACAGCATTCATGTCATAAGTTGAACGGTGTGATCGATTATCATTCTTTTACATATAGATTACCACGAAGTACGGTGTAGAAGAGAAATACGGTGGTGACGATAGTAAATATTTCATCATCTTTATCATTACATCTCATCGAACTGCTGAACATAGAATGATTGAAGATAGGCCTGCTTCGTAGATTACCTTATAGGACGGATATTTGCCATGTTTGCCACGCTCGGCAGGCGGTTTGGCAATCGCAGTTTTTTTATAGAATAAGGGTGAAAAATGAGCACACAGTCCACCTGATGGTAAGTGAATGCTGTGGCCCATTGACATCTACATTTAACCCCGATTAAGAATCAAAATGCAGATGCGTTGTCACCCTTGAGGACTAAGATGGAATGCCTCGTTTCCAGTAAAACAGGTCTCCGGTTTTCTACACTCACCATATGAAACACAGCAGCATTAAGCTGATATTTTACGCTGGTATTCCGTGAGAGCGTGGTCCTTCCCCAGTGGAGCTGACCCACTCGTACTACAACCGTAATATAGGCGCAGCGCGGCTTTACTACAACTAATTTTAATGAAGAAGATTTGGAAGAAACACGAGAGTAGAATGAAGGCAGTAGAAATGTGGTCGTTAAGGAGTATCGACCAAATTGGCGATTTATTAAAAACGGGCCAAATTAGGAGTACCCTTAACCGACGAGCATGTATGCGTAGGTGTATGGATGTGAAGGAGGCGAGAGAGGTGTGTTAGGATCGTGCCAAATGGAAGTCTGTAGTCTCTGCCTACCCCTCTGGGTGACAGGCGTGAGTGTTTATGTTATGTTAATTTTAATGTACACAAGTAATTTTAATGTATCTTATGATTTATTCATATGTGGGTAATCTTAATAGATTTCTCCAACCAACCACGCTGAATAGAAGGGGATGAGCAGAATTTAAATTTTTTTTCTTTTTCTTAAAAAATATTAGTAATCCTATAAGTAACATTACTAATACTCCCTTTAACCACCAACCTGGTAAGGTTAAAATGCTTGTATTAGGAATGGTTTAAAACAGTTGTCAAATGGCGGATGTGAACCCACGACCTTTTCAGTTCGCGATCCGCGCCCTGCCATTAGGCTACTGTGAATTCTTACGTCCATTGTTAATTTATTTTTGATTTATTATTTAATTTCCATTTGCGTATCTGCGAAATTAAAGTGTGCAGCTGAGTTACACAGTTTTAGTTTACGACTAAAGCAATATGGCTGCTGGTCACTACGCCCGCACAGAATAACTGTTTAAAATAGCAGCATAGAGCTAAGATTCCTTATTCACTTATGTTACCCTAATTATTTAACCTGTAATCATTACTGCAGCACGAAATGACCGGGACAAGATCTCACTGTTGAATACCATTGTAAAAAAGAAATGTAGTGCTCTGATTTCCTAAATAACGTTAAAACGTAGTAGAGCCACGCTACACTTGTATATATCTGAAACATGAATGGTTCTTCTCAACCGGGGAAAGGGTAACAGCGGTATAATGCTCATCACAGCGTCAAATAGTAGCATCTTTTAAGTGTAGAATTCCGAAGCCTTTTTACAAGTAAAGGGGCATTCCATCTTTTCTTCAAGGGTGCCAACGTATCTACATTTATATTAGACAAAAAAATGTCTATGGATCAAACTCCTGACTTCTTTAAAAAAAAATTGGATTTATTTTCCCCTTCCTCACACAACATAAATTAGTGATTAACAACATAAATTATAGCTACGTAATTTTACAATTAATATCGGCAATATTTTGTGCGGATATTTCACTTCACGCTGATTTGTACTTGTATTGATTACCTGACATCACGCTCTGTTGTGTACGTCCCCTTATTTGTAATTACATGATAGATTTATGCGCAGAATGTTTTTTTTTTGCAACATTCGACAGTGTTACTACTTACGGGCTCGTACGTGTTCCGTTCGTTAGCCTCTTTCAGTCTATGAATATTCTATTAATTTTTAACTGTGTTTATTTTTTATAGAATAAGGTTGACAAACGAGCACACAGTCCACCTGGTGGTAAATAGATGCTGTGGCCCATAGACATCTACGTATATCCATGATTAAGAATCAAAATGTGGATGCGTTGTCACCCTTGAGGACTAAGATGGAATGCCTCGTATCCAATAAAAAGTTAACCGATCTCTACACTCACCATACCAAACACAGCAGTATTAAGCTGCAATTTTATGCTGGTATTCTGTGAGAACTTGATCCTTTCCCGGTCGAGCCGACCCATTCGTGCCACAACAATAATATAGCTGCAAAATTAAAAAAAATGCTCATATTGGATTTATATCATGTGAATTTTAAAAAAGAAAAATGAGAAAAACAAAAAGGAAACGACTGTCGCTATTCATTGCATGCATATATATTTGATATTTTGATATCTCAAACTCAACACTAAACTTAAAATTTAAGACAGTTTTTGGATATTATATCACCATAACATTGAGTTTAAAGTTTTATTGAAATCCTAACACCTACTAAAACAAAACCTCACATATTATATATTCTATAATTCTAACGGGATAAAATCACGGGACAGGTTGATCATCGCTTAACTTGTCCTTACACTCGACCTTGAAATATGTATGTTTTAAATTTGCTCTGCAGGAATTTAACCAAGAATTTTTACGACTCTTCAGACAATCTCTCAGAACCACGCGTGATATTTTGATTTGGATATTTGTATCTATGTGATATATGATATATATCATATCAGCAAAATTAATGATTGCCAGCTTGGGCCATCGCATGAAAACACAATGTGTCTAAGTAAGTAATAAGTAATACATAGGTATTATATTAAATTCGATTGCTTAGTGCGATTGCCAAGTCAATTTATTTATTTAAAGCATAAAACATTTTTAATATTGATATGGTCACAATAAGATGTTGTTATGTTAGCTAATTACGTAATAACTTAAGACCCGTAAGAAGGAGGACCCGTTTTTTTTTACAAGTTATGTTTTTGGCGGTATCTCATTTCTTTTTGTAGATAGTCCTACTTTATTCCTTCCAGTTTAATTCCATTATATTATACATATACAGGTACACTGATTCATTCACTGCAAATGTAACCTTTTAATCCTATATATTTATATGGGATTACAAAGTTATTTATGCAGTTAATGTATCTAGAAAACTGGACCGAATTTGAAAAATATTTTAGTTTTTCCTTGATTTATACTCACACTAGTTGTATTGTAAATTGGAAGCTTCTATGTCTGCTAGAAGTGCCTTAGAGTTTTGATGATCGGTCAGTCAGTGAGTGACAAAATTAAGGAACTTTGACTAATTATAGTTCCTAAACTACTGGTTCATATTGAATAAAATTTGAAATATACCGTGTCTATACAATGCCTGCTTGGTTTCTGAAAATTCAGGTTTCTAGTTTTATCCACTACGAAGTTATAGGGGGTCGAAAATGGCTTGAATTGCTTCGAGAAAAGTATGGTACGGCCGTGCCGCTTTTTTGCTCGACTTGGCGGCGACTGATACTGGTGATGAAGAGTAGTGTCAAACGTGCGAGACATCTGTTATTGCGATCGCTACTCTACTCGCCAAGCGTGGCGATTACGGTACACACTTCTTACAGTGTGAGAGGCCAATGTTTAAAAATTTTCTACTATTTATCTCCTTAGCAACGTAACGTTGCAAGATACCATAACATTCGCACCCACACATTGCACTTTCTACAACCAAGTCGTGTCGAAACAAACATTAAAAGCGAGCGGGTGAGGCGGTCGAATTCATTCATGCCGCAGCGACCCACGCGATCCCACCTCTGAGCCCGCCCAGTTCCCGCCACGCGGCCTTACTGTTGCGAAGTTTGTTTTCAACATTTTGCAATAATTAAGTTTAGTCGATCTCTACGATTTAGTAGACGAAAGGCACTCTCGCTATTCATCCATGGCTTCAATAGCTACATGTGTCCATAGCTAAGATGCTTTTATTTAATCTCAATATTCGAGATTCATCCCGTTGCCTCTTTAACAAGTGTTACGTTTTTTGTTTTCACTAAACTACGCTAAACTTTTTCCAAAAATTACCTATCGTTAAATATATCGGCAGAAACGTATCTGCCAGTACATGTAATGTATGCAGAATGCGAGCCGTGCTGTTGGCATTTAACTTAGTAGGACGAGGATCAGGCGCTCATCAAATACATTTAAAACTTAAAAATTATACGGAAGGCGTAAGTTATTATCAAATACACCTTGCTCATCGTCATACGAGTCTCTTGCAACTGGAAATGCAGCTTTTGTAATCACAAATGCCAAACCCAAACTTATAGGCAGTAGTGAACTTTGGTAGTAAATAAAAAACAGATTAGCATCAAAACTTGTCATATATAGAAAAATTATATACTTAGTTACCATAAATTTATACAAACAGTAAATTAGTACACAGTAAATTATACAAACAGTAAAGTAAACAAGTTAGTAAACATTAAAATTCCTATGAGTTATTGTTAAAACTTTACTATTATGCAAACTTCTTTGGGCTCCAGAGGTAAGACGATTTCCCCTGGCATTTACGAGTATGGGGTATTACGAAATGAATGGCGACGGAAGTCGGAAGGTGTAAGACCGTACGCCCTTTCTCCTGAAATTTAAAATGCGCGCACAAAGAATTCACGTCAAGTCACGTTTAACAACGATATTTTAACCTAAAAGAGACGCGTTTATAATAAGTACTTCGTAATTAATTTTTCGTAATTAATTTGAAATAGGAAGAAAGCCGAATTTGAATCTTCTTGTGTTATTAAAAAAAGGTTTTGTTAACTATTTTTCGGGTAGACGTTAAATTAAATTTTGTTGTCTTGTATACTTCTCTCGGATATAAGAAAAAAAAAACGGACAATTCGCCCAATGTTTGCATTGATTGTTTAAGGTCATTATATTTTTATAAACATTTACTTTGTTTAAGTTTAACAAAACTAACCTTTCTTCATTCCACTCACCATTTACCTGTTTTCTTTTGAAAGATACCTACACAGCGCCGTATCTACAACAGCCTATAACGTCATTCGTCACATTGCTTCAATGCAGCCGTTGTTCGTCGTCTTCATACACCTAGGTGCATGCAGGTATCGGGCCTCGGGGTGTACCCCATTGCCCGGATAATCATCATGCCCCATGACTATGGGGCAGTCATTTTAGCCTATTCTTGGCATGGATGGTGCTACGTTTTATAGTAGCCGGATAAGAATTTTTACCCGTAGTTCACCGACTACGGGAAAAGGAGGTTATCAGTGGAGGTTATCTAAGTTGGTCTGAGTTGGTCTTTCAGCGGCATTGGGGGTTGTTACTCGACTCTCTAATCGATATAGAGAGGAGTTCTCTTGGAAGAGGTCGCCCATCAATGCAGTGTCAGTCAAAGAGTATTGATAGAATCAGGCGTTACTTTGCGGAAAGCCATTATAATAAGGATATTAATAGTTATTTTGTAACCATCGCCTCGATTAAATGAAATGATGTGTCTTAACTAGGTTGAAGAGCACCACTCTCAACACCACTCTTCTAGGAAGGACACACTATCGACGATAATACGACACGTGTTTCGCCTCTACACAAGACAACATCTTCAGGTGATGTAGACTCTACGGCGGCTGACCGCTAATTCTTAGCAGTTAGTAGCGGTTTTAGTTTTTATTCAAATAGTATTGTCAAAATTTCATATTGACAAAATTGTTAAAAGAGCCTTTTAAATGTATGGTTTTGTATCTGATATCTGAGAAATTTAAGAAACCCGAAAGAGAAAGAAGTAAAGATACACTTTATGCTATTATAAAGCCTGGGTATGCTCCCAACGCGATATATAGTATTTCTATATTTATTTTAGAGTATCAATTTCGATATATTTTTAAATGTTGTATTAATCGACAAAACATTAAGAAAAAAAGTAGCTACATTCATGTGCTGTTGTCGTGTCGTTTTTTTTCGTCGTCCAACCCACCAGTAATACCATTTTGGGCGATTATCGATATTTATTGAGCGATATATATCGATACTGTTTAAAAATATCGATACTAAATATGATATCGATATTTTTTTTTCACTTGGCCTTCCTTCATGGACTAATATCGGTTTGCCTTTGATCCGGTCACACGTGATACATAGGGCATAGGCCTAGGCCCTAGGCGGTTAGGCGGATTCACTTCGGGGCGGACCGAGTTGGACGTGTAAGACATTGGACCGCGCGGACACGTAATAATAATTATTATTGGCGGAAGACTACTCTCCACACGAAAATCTTTTGTACGGAGTGGACTAAATTCGACCGTGTGTTAGCATTATAAATACTATAGATTTGTTTACTGCCACGAAAATACAGAATCAACTCGTGTTTTCATAATTAAATTGTCTCTCGCTCTTTCAGACAGCACAGGAGAATACAGCCAAAGATTATAAAATAAAATGAAACATCCTACTATGATAGAATACATAAGTATTTATGTATACTCTAAGCTATTAAAAATATTTTTTGATTTTTGAATTCTTCTTTAGGCACTTGAGCACTTTTGGAATGGAGAAAAAGTACTGAGCTCTCGTGACCGTCACGTTCAGATACTTAGATTATACGTTAGTAATGTCGTAAATACTTATAGTGAAAATCCAATTCATTAAATTTTATAAAATTGACATGTATTTATAAATTTGTTTGTATTATATAGATAATAATCATTCTACTTCATGTAAACCAGCCAAATAAATGAAAATTTTATTGCTATATTATTACGTAGATAACAATTATTTATAATAGGAAATACTTCTAATATAACTGCAGCATCGCTCTACCACGTATAACATTGATTCGTGAACATGGTAAATAATAAAATAACTTATGATTTTGTTAACATTTTTTTATTCGTTTCCAGTGAAATCATTGCCGTTGATAAATGTTGTATCATTATATATCAAACCCTAAACACGCTAAAAATTATTCCTTTATACCTAATAAAAGTTTGGAGTTCCCTTCTAGATCGATAATCTAGGGTTCATACTGAACCTACACTACTACACCATCGCCTAGACCCTAGAGCACTTAAATTATTCCTTTATAATAAAAGTTTGGAGTTCCCTTTCTAAATCGATAATCTAGGGTTCATACTGAACATACACTACTACACCGTCGCCTAGACCCTAGAGCACTTAAATATATGACGCTGGACGAGTGGGGGACACGTGTAGGCGTTCAGCGTAGGCGAATCGGCAGCCCTCTGTGCGGCAGCCAAATGTTATTCGAATTTAAGTCAGTCTTTGTGATGTAGGTTATTAGTTGCTATCAATATTAACCGCTTGTGACGTTTTTATGTGATCGGCAAAAGTCATTTTAGTAGAAATCAAATGTATGTAATGAGAACTATGTTTACCATTTGATGGTCTACCACAACAGTAAAGATATTTTTATAAATAATTTATAAATTAATTTAAATAATAAAACATAGTGAGTCCTATGTTATGGTAATGTCACAGTCTATATATTAACTGTGTTAAAGTTATGGTTATGTTACGAGTATGATCCTCCTATCTTTTGTAAATAAATAAATATTCCAATTATAATTATTTAAATGTACGGAAACTGTACTCAGTGGGTACATAGAACAACTCGGGCCAGCGGCGGATCGGAGGGTAGCACAGCTATAACAATAGCGTTTTTCCCCGATACAGAACTGTCATTTTTTGCGGGGGAAATCTGCGCATACAATAATAATCCTCTGTCACTACGAAACTCATCCATTAATAAATAAAACAATAAACTAACATTTTCACACACATATAGGTAGATTATAACAATATCGCTCCGTGACAGCGATAACTCGAAAACGTACTCGGATAAGTCGCTCGACCTATGTTGTAAACAAATCCGAAATAACTCGACCGTTAGTAATTTTTAAGTTTAAAAAGAAATAAATAGCAGTAATTTGATTAAATATTAGTTATAGAAGAAGATAACGCCATCTTTTTGTAAATTTGACGTAGACGTCGATTCAGCCGCGCAACGAGATTATTTTAGTGAGCAATGCGGCTACAACTAGTTTAATTGTACGCATAGAACTGCGTGGGCTTATACTTTGACAGAGAAGAACGCTTGCGTATAGCTACTTCCCTCCAATCCGCCGCCGGTAGCCCGTGTTGCTCATTGACTTACTACAATTACATAAAACGTCCATCAAAAGACTAAATAAATATTATCTACCCTAAAACCTAACCTCACAGTACGGTCGTGGATGCTGTTTAGGGTGCCGCGGACGCTGTTCTCCATGCATCACTATCTACACGTGCTGTACAAAGATTTGTTAGTGATGTGTTGCCATGACCAGTGTCTGCAACACGATATTTTATTTTCTTTGATAATGTCATTACGGTATCTTGTGCCTCTTTATGTGTAAATACCAGATGTTAAATAGCCAGCCAGGCAGACATGGCGATTATGGTTAATCCGATAAGAAAAAGACCACGTCATATGAAGAAGATATAATTTTAAAAAGTTGTGAAATTTTTAGCAGAGACTGGAACAGCGAGGTGGATTTAAATTTATAGTTGTGTGATGTTTATAGTTTTAAAACTACCTACTTATAATTTTTAAAGTTTAAAGATAACAGAATCCACTACCTCTTATTATCATCATCCACGAAAAGACAAATTGAAATGAAACAGTAGATGGGCAGTAGCATTTTTCTTATAACAGCTTAAAATAATAAAAAACTATGGTTGCCAAACACCCTGTTCAGCGACATTTTTTTTATAGAATAGGGTGACAAACGAGCACACAGTCGACCTGATGGTAAGTGGTTGCTGCGGCCCATAGACATCTACATCTATCCTCGATTACGAATCAAAATGCAGCGTGTTCAGCGACATCTATGAGGCATTCTAAGTTTAAAAATATATCGTTAGTAAAAATGAAATTTGCTAACAAAATTCTTAACAATATGTTGATGTGTCATATTGCAAAACTTTAGGAAGATTTTGACAAAAATGTTACCCAAAATAGTAAAAGGTATCTCATGCATGCATCACATGGCAACGAAGCGGACATAATAACTTAAAATGTATGTCACCACCGCATCGGTACGGATACAATAACTTAACATTAAAAAAAATACGCTTTTACGTTACAATATATTCAATTTAAAACGTTATTTACACGAGTATTTAAAAGAGTAGTAATTCGCTTGCAAGTTCCCGCCAAAACCAAAAACCCTGGTTTATAATTTATGTACAAGAAGTTTTCAATAGTGCTCATATATTTAGTATTGCTATCGAAAGAGAGTAGAAACATGTGTGAGGAGACAGAATGAAAACGTTTTATCATTTTATCGACGCATTTCAAGAGATAAATAACGAATAGTAAAACATTCGAGACAGACTCGGCTATAATCGGCTGAGCTCGTACGCGCTCGGCTGCGCGTGCGACGCTTCGCCGGCCCTACAGGAAACAGGAAGTGGACTAACCGCGCGCTTCCGCTCCCATTCGCGTCGGTGGCTCGCCGTTCGTTCGCCGGACGCGTGCTGTTTCATTCACAGTATTTCGTGCCATTGAAGTAATATTATATAGTGGCGGATAATACTGAGCATTACAATTATGCGAAACACATGCGTAATACGCCAACGCCAACGTGTTTCTTTAGTACCTACGTAGTTCGCGGTTCATTTTTTTTGGGTAAGGTCGTAAAAAAGTGTAAATAACGCACTGGAAGATATAACTCACGGTAACACAATAACGTACTGGAATAATATAAAGGTCAATGTTCACTTGGAAATAGGTTCAAGTAAAATCCATTTTAAAATATTATCAATTACTTATTTTCATGAAATTAAGATTAAATAATCAAAAACGAATCTTAGACTATGCATAGCTTGCATGTTTGCGAAACGAAACACCAAAACAACATAACACAGTAGAATTAAAGCCTTTAACAAAACAATGTGCTTAGAAAAAACAGTACTAATCAAATTAGGTTATTAATAAAAGAAACATAAAGAATTTAACAAAGATGTGCTTACAATTTACAATTAGTACAGATACTGTTATTATTACCATTTATCACAGAATTTTGTTTTACTGTTTTTTTTTTTAATTATATGGGCTATCCCATTTGACACTATTCGCGTTCGCACAGAGCCATATTTAAGAGTAGCTTGTGTAATATTATATACATATGAGTATTTGTGTGTGCAATGAGAATTTGCTTTAATCGTCACACTTGGCAGGCGGTTAGACTGCCATTCGCCGGTCTTGATATTTCACATTTGACGTGAACGAGGTTCGTATACCGTACCGCCATCTATAGGTAATTATAAGATTTACCTAGTCTTCTACAGCTGCCTTTTATGACATCAACGAGACGAAATAAAGCGATAGATTCTCTTGTATCGCAATCACGTGGCGGGCCATGCAATTGATTAAAACAAATTCGCTACTTCTCTCAGTACTTCAGTAACTCCTTACAAGTTTCAGTATCGTGAACATTAGACAAAACTCTTTATACGACTTAAAGAGTTTTAATTTTATTCGATGATCTTGATGAATGGAGTCGATACCTTTAGCTTCGCGCCATTCTATATGAATTTATTCTATAGGAGAATGTAATTTTCTGATTTCTGAGAGAATTTATTAACAATAGAAAAAATTTGTTGCGTTGAACCAGTTTACATTTCTCAAATTCAAGTTACAATTTCTCAAAAGTGTAGGTTTCCTCATGAGATTTTTCTCTATCATAGAGAAGGTAAAGGTAATTGAGTGGTAAATTAACTTATTGCAATAAAAAATTTCAGTGCTGTCTACAAAGAATGATCGGGAAATTGAGAAGGAAATCTTCCATCACCTGCGCTACTACACTACATAAATACAACAATTAAAGTGCAAATCTATGAACGATTTTAAATAAAAATAAAACTATTATAGCCGGCAAGGGTTACCAATCTTTCTGTTAACCTTTGTCCAATGGTGAAGTATAATTACAAGGTAATAACCATTATAAGAGTTTTAACTTTTACATGTAAATCATATTGAACAAATATTTTGCGTATACACGAAAAGTTCAAATTCTACATAATTATATTAACTATTAGATATGCAGGTTAAAAAGACGCTGCAGCTATTTGGACCCGAAGCTCTTTAATCTAAAAAAATAAACGCATTTCCGCTACTCCTGTGCAGAAGTAGCTGGTCACTTTCAATAATACAAAGATGACGTTTTATATAATACCCGAAGGTATAAAGACAACGTAGGTTCTATTTATAGAAAGCTGGCCCAGTGGGAGGTAATAAGTTAGTAACTTCGCACTAAAGATACGCATTTTCAGATTATAGAATCTATAATTTGAGTACGCACCTAAGATGTTTTTATTTTTATACGTTTTTGTTACGCACTAATATTTATTCAGTTATTCATATTACTCGAAATTTGCATTTCCGGGAAATAAGAAAATTTTTAAGATATTATGTTGCAAAGGTTGCCACCACTACGTAGTACTATTATTTATTCTGTGCCAACACGGACTGGAGCAGCGCGGCTGACAAATAATTCCATCATAACCTCTCAGAAAGAAAGAATGAGAGAAAGGCCTGTGCTCTCTCGTTGGATTTAATATGCTGTAATATACTTAACACCCATTGGTTTTAACCCATCGGTATAGCCGTTGATTATTTTAAGATTTTTAAAAACTTTTAACTAACAAAAGTATGCATATTCGTTAAACAATTTTTACACCAGGACACGAGGGCATAATAGAAGAGAATAAGTTCTTTTTATACTTACTACGTACTAATAATACATTTTACGCTTCCATTGAAATTTGAAAGAAACATTTATGAATGAAAACCCCTCTTTGATCCATTTCCGTAGTTGCTCCTTTTCGGTACAGACACTTGTGATGACTTGTTAGAAAGAGAAAGAGATACGGGCGCCATTCATCGTGTGGCGTCAATCCGGCGGCGTGAAAGTTAGTGAAGCAAATTCAGTATTACAAATTAGTTTCCTTTTAGTTGAACTTGGGTGAAGGTCAAACGAATTCCATAAATACAACAGCTTCAATATTGCTGCTCTATTATTTTTATTAAAAATGTACGTAGATTTTATAGGAAAAGTTTAGACATTCTTTAAAATTTGTAGTCCGTGGAAAAATAAATAGATATGTAAAGGAAAATACGTTTAAAGTTTTGAGTTCCGAAGTTCTTTGTTTTGTATACTAAAATTTGTTTTGTATATTATTAGAGAACCGGAGACCCTTTTTAATGGAAATGGGGCACTCCATCTTAATCCTCAAGGCTTGGATGATGGCTTAAATCGAGCGAATATATATATATATATATATATATATATATATATATATATATATATATATATATATTTAACATTAGATATATACATATATGTATGTACCTTTAACGATATAATTTTATTATTATTTACGTTGTTCCAAACTCAAACGCATCTGCATTTTAATTCTTAATCGATGATACATGTAGATGTCTATGAGCCACAGCATTCACTTACCATCAGGTGGACCGTGTGCTCGTTTGTCACACTTATTCAAAAAAAAAAAATAAAAAATGCTGTGTTTTGGTAACGAAATTTGCATACAAGAGTTTTTACATTTCACTTCCCTGTTTGGGCACGACTGAGACTGACGGTCAAGTCAAGTCATGAAGTCAAGCGGTCCGCGCCTCGCGCGTTCTTGCCGGCCGGCGGACGCTCGGGAGTTGGGAAAGAGAGGGACGATGAGGAATGAGACAACGAGACAGGACCAGCAGGAAAGAGGTCGAGTTTGGTTGCTGAAACACATAATTTGTTTTGGGCCTGTTTCGAAGAGGCGGCCGAAGAATCAGAAATTAACCAGAATTCCTCCAAAAACTCAGCTGTGGTCGAATTAGATCACTATCTCAACTCAGCAAGAGATAGAAGATAAATCCCTATAAGTGGTGGGCCGATAATATGGGTCACTACCATATTATAAAAAGTCTCGCGATTAGATATTTAACTACACTCGCCAGCTTCGTATATAGTGAACGCCTCTTTTCGGAGGTTGGTAATTTCTATGAGAAAAAGCGCAACAGACTTGACCCGGATCGTGCTGAACAGCTTGTATTTCTTCACCATAATTTACCTCTTTTGAATTATGGATATTAATTCTTCTACTGATTCATGTTTATTTGAAATAAATGTCCGTTTTTGAAATAACTTTTTTAAATTTTATCTTAGACCTAATTACCCGGCAGTGCCGGGTATCCGACGCCATTACCCGATACCCGGCCGGATCCTGAAAAAGTGCCGGATCCGCCAGGTACCGGATCCACACCGGATACCCGTCCCATCTCTACTGATAAGGTATTTTATGTAACAAAAAATGTGTTAATACTAATTGACACTTAAGTCTATATTTTTGCCCGGGATATCTGTAAAACATAGCGGGTTCTAATTACTGATCTCCCTTGCAAAGGAAGCAGTAAGTAGGAAATTATAATTGACGCACAGGGAACACGGGTATCCGCGGACGGAAACACCAGACGCCTCCAACTGCGGCGGAAGTGAGCCCCTTTCTTTCCTGCACCACGCGTCGCCGCACTCCTGTCCTATTCATGCGAGCGTGGGAACACCAAACCGTTACGCCTAATTCTTGAATGAATGTAAATATGTGAGTTTAAATGGCTCTGGTATAAATATATATAAACTGCAGCAAAACGTTCTTTGTTTAAGGAGTTTTGTACCGAGGTGGGTAACTATATTAATTAAGCGTATCTAATTAAAGCCGCTTAATTCTATGTTCAATAAATAATGATTATTATTATAAAACATCAAAAATAACAAAAAATATGTTTATTCTTTTATCGTTTTCATGGCAAACTATAAAAACAATCTTGCACGAGCGAGACGAGCGTGTCGTTTCGCTCGTGTAAATTTTGTTTTTTTCTCTTTTATTGTTCGCACTCCATTACATTCGCGGAGCACAGGCGTGGCATATATTTTTGCCTATTATTATGTAAATAATACAATGAGAATTTTTCAGACTTCAATAGCTGTTGCTAGAGTCCTTGATTGTTTGGTGATGACTTGTAGGCGCTTCCGGTCCGGCGCGCGAATGTCCTCTTAATAAAATCTGAATTGATTTTGGGGCGGGCCTGTGCCACGCGCGTGCAATCACGTAAGCATTTGACGATGACCGACCTAGGAAATTATAGATATATTCTTCATATTTATGTTGCGGAATCTGACAAAAAATAATAAGGCTACAGATCTGATGCACCTATACTCCTTTTCTACCGTGACTCCATTTTGGCTACAAAGGTGAGCAAGGCGGAAACGCGTTGGGGAGAGCAAGAATATACCTAGTTTTGCTTTCTAGCCCGGTGTATTTGACTCACCCTGCATCTAAAAAACATAGTTCAACAGAAAGATATACTGAGGGAAGAACTAAGTCTGCTGAATTTTATAACTATGAAAAAGAGCCAAAAATCGATCGACCAAAACATCATATGAAAGATGTCATAAATCTGTGTGAAATGCCTAGAAATACGACATAATATGTATTCAATGTTATAAATAAAAATTAAATAACCTCAAAGGTCTTCGAATGATGAATAAAATCTCAAATTAGTATTGTTTTTGATTGATTGATAGATTTTGGATAGCTCTTACGAATAAGGTTAAGTTTATTTTGTCCTTGATAAAAAGAATACTAATTTCCTTTTTAATACAAACGTCAATAAAGGTTAATTTCACAGAAAAAAAATGTTTTAATTTTACCCCAAAGACAAAAATACTATTTAATTATGGGTTACTGTACAGTTCTTATAATGATCCGAAACGTTGCAAAGTGGATTTGCTTGAACGGGCCGGATGGTGATATTATTAATTATTATCAAATCAGATTTTGGTTTCATGTAGATTCATTTTCAAAAAAAAAAACCGTCATCATCAAAATCTCGAATAAGTGTAAATTTGTAAAATATTGTAAATAGTTAGCCGATAAATATATATCTACATTATACAGTAGTACAAAGATAAACAATGTACATAAAATAAACTTTTAAGTACGCCTGAATAGCTCAGCAAGTTCTGGAGAAATTTGAAGGAAAATTCATTTCAGCAACTATATAAGGTCAGGTGGGGTAAGAGGGACACCGGGGCAAGAGGGACTAGGGACCGTAACTAGTAAACCGAAGTGCGTATGACTATGAACTTTTCTTCAATAAAACAGTGAATGCGAAATAGTTTGAACGGTTTTCAATAGATATCACTACGTGGCTCAGAAATCACAAGAAATGAAGTCACATTTGACAGTTGTGAATTTGACTAGTACAAAGTTAGCGCGTTTTTTTTGCGAACCAATAGTTTGGTGAAAAAAGAGAGCTGGAAATATTTTGAATGTAATTATATAAGGAGAAAACTGTAATTATTTCTTTTTATTAACCATTTTAGTCTAAAAACAACTAATAATATGAGTTTCTTTCGCTTAAAAATCTAAACCTCCAAAAGCAATAGCTGGGGTAAGAGGCTCACTATTCACGGTGAAAGAGGAACATATGTTTCTTTTACACTATGTCAAGGGTAACACACATTTTGAATAATTTATAATTATAAGTAGGTTAAATGAAAAGAATTGACTGACTGTTTTGTACCTACTACGCTTTTAAATTATAACTAAACTAGAAATTTCCCACAACTTCGTCCACGCTTACCTATTTTTGTGTTAAATTTATTTTTGAAATCGGATTTTAGTTTTTGAGTTATCTAAATCATAACAAACAAATAAAAAATCAAATGTTTTTCCTTTTTTTAAACTATTTTAGATAAATAAAGCTTCATGCGTTTTGTATAAGTCCCTTTCTTTTTAATTGTTATATTTTGTTACATTATAGCACTTTTGACTGTTGTAGGAATAATATATATATATATATATATATATATATATATATATATATATATATATATACATAGCGCGAAAATATATAAGAAAATCTGATAGAAGCAGATATGATAATGATAAATTAAGTGAGGCTGTCAATGCGATATTAAATGGTACAATATCTGCATACTTCGTATCAAAATTTTATAATATACCAAGAATAACATTTGTTACCCGTGTATATTACGGCCGCAAAGGTTTAAAATCCAAAGTGCCATTGTTATTTTTAAAGAGTGACTAACTAGGGAAAACTAGTTAGGGAGATATATTATTACCGTTTGTATGATTAAATAAATATAGAAATATCAACTTCTTTTTAGTTTGCCACCCCTGATCGAACCTGTATGTCCCTCTTACCCCGAATTGATTTTTTCTTCTTTTTCATTTCAAACGATACCTTATTTCATCGATTGTAAGATCTAATTTTGTCCGAAGCAGTTCTACCTACAAATTAACGAACATTTAGCAAAGAATATTTTAATTCAAAGTCCAATCTTAAGAAATACAATGACTGTCCCTCTTACCCCATGTGAGGGGGAAGAGGAACGTTTACTTAATCTTGACATTTACGTCAATATCGTAGTAAATACAGATACCAGCGTAATGACATTTTGCACATGTGAAGCTAATACATAAAAGCAAGTTTTGTTTGGTTCAAAGATCTTAAAAGACTTTAGCTGTTCTTCCTAGCAGTCAAAATATTTTACTGAAAATAAAGTATGTCCCTCTTACCCCACCTGACCTTACTAATAACAGATTATACAATGAAACGGAAATAGTTTTGAACATAACTGTTCTATAACTAGGTTTATTGTTAAGTTGCCATTGCATGAAAAATAGACAGTTATGAAATACAGATAGGTAAGATAACGATATCCGTTGTGCAATAACGATAACGTTACGTTATTTATAAAACTTATAACGACCCACGGCTATATTGTCGTAATGTTTTACTGTGCGTGGAACAGTTTGCAGTGTTAACTAACAGGATATAGTTACATATAAACATACCAAAGTCAAGTCATTTGTTGTATTTGATAGGCAGACTTCGCACATAATAATGGTACAATTAACTCAGTATAACGGCTTTCACTAGGATAGAGGAATGCTTGAACCATTGGTAAGACAATACGAGTAGTCTCTATAGTATAAACAAATCTCGCTAAAACTTAAAAACGGCTTGAACGATTTTGATGAATTTTTATGTGTGCTTTTCAGTGGGTACTTGGATAAAGTAAAGTAAACATATATGTATACCGCCACGGGTACTTGGATAATCCTAACGATTTACAATTGGACCCGGTAGGTGGCGCTGTTGTCGAGATCCAGAAATCACCTGAGCCAAGCCGGGACAAATCGTTATTTAGAAATAAAATATAAGCCAACTATAAGTTATCATGACTGATCCATTCAAAATATCATTCTCTTATAAAACTGTAATACTGTTCTATCATCAAATCAATAATAAATAATTTAACAGTGGTAGAGCCACGAGGCAGCTTTGCTGTTGCACCACTGACCTCTATATATACAAGTACGCTGGACTGGTTATACCATACAAAATGACTGTGCCAATTTGAAGCGCCGCTAAAGGATGTCTTGAAAAATAAAATTGACGTAATATGCCAAAGTCTGTTGTCCTATTTATATTGTCTTATTTCATAAGTCTTTATTTCGAACTTTTAAACTAAAAAACGAAAGTATTTTGTTGTTTGATTGTGTATAATATTAGTTACATAATAAGAATTATTTTTATTAATAATGAGAGTGTGCGTAATATGTAAAACTCGTTACCTAAAGGAAAGTGGTATAACATTTCACAAATAAGAATTTGCAGCTAATATTTGCTGTTAACAAATTAAAACTATTTGATAATATAAGTACTTAAAAATTTGTTACTAATCTTAATATCATATATACCAACATGTTTGGGTGTATATTACTGAGTTTTGATAAACAATAAAATTAAATAGGGTTGTCGAGTTCCTTGTCTATAATACTTATCGATGTTCTTTCCTACCCATATGTGTTAACAAAAAAAGTCGCCAACAACGGATGATTATCAAATGTTTATTAAGTAATTAAAAAAATTAATTAAATATCAAAGGTTTCCAACTGAACCTAGACTAAAATTATGGCTTAAAACCATAAATATTGTGTATTGGCGTCCGAAACAAAATGATCATGTTTGGAACAAATAGATTATTATTTCGAATGTTTTTTATTTCTTATTTTCTCTTTTTCCACCAAACTCAAGAGCCATAGCCAAGTGTCGAAAAATCGCCTGATCATGTCGAGCCACGTTGGATGTGTGTTAGTGGACTGCGGCTAGAGGAGATTCCTCTCCCTGGACCGCTGTAGTCGAGGTGGAGTCGTAAGGGAAGAGGAGTGTTGGTATGGCGATTGGCGATGCACCACTTGACTATCTTTCGCGACTGGTGAGGCTGCACCACTTGATACTTCCAAGTGCTCGTTTTTCCCTGGCTCCATTCTCATATCGGGCTCGGGAAGTTCGTAGTGCAGCTCGTATCTCTATAAATGTTTCCTCGGTTTAAGATCTTTGTAGAATATTTAGAGACGATACCAGGAGACCCAACAGTATGGGTTTGGTTGCTTGAGAGAGAGAGAGAGAGAGAGAGAGAGATAAAGCTTTAGTGTGGGATACTACTTGCGAACACATCTCAGGGGTACCACGTCTAAACCAGGGGTGGCATTAGAGGCAACTGAACTAAGTAAATAGCCCAGAGTATCTGGAAGAGAGAGAGAGATAAAGCTTTAGTGTGGGATACTACTTGCGAACACATCTCGGGGGTACCACATCTAAACCAGGGGTGGCATTGGAGGCAACTGAACTAAGTAAATAGCCCAGAGTATCTGGAAGATAAGTACATATTAGTGCAATTTGCTGTAGAGACTATTGGTCCGTAGGGTGCACGTGCGGTGTAGTTCCTAAAAAACTGTATCTGCGACTGATCATCGCTGCTGATAATAAGAAGTTGTTTAGTTTGTTGTTTCCTCGCTTGAAGGCTAAGTATAGCCATTCCGTGAGGAGTGAGGACACGTAGCCAGCATTCTTGGGACGATACCACAGAAAGTAGGACTTTATGATAATTTCAGTTATTTTTTTTATATTGTAATTTTAATTTCAAAAATGACGTTAATAACTGATAACTATGTAATTCAAAGTTTGTATTTTTTTATATTATCTTGCTAACTCGTACCCGGCTGCCATAGCTGCCGCAGAAGAAATAATTGTGGAAATATCGTTAAAATGTGGAACAGTTATATTGTATAATTAGGAATGAAAATAAAATCATTGAATTAGAATGATATATAACTTTCTATAACTTTCAAATAAATAGTCGGTATAATACGCACGCCACCTAGTGTCAGTTAATTGTACCATGCGTATAATCTTCGCACAAGTGCAACCAATAAGTTGACTAAATTTGACCGCAATCTGATGAACGGTATGGCATCGTAGAAAGTACGAACAAACATAAATTTTTAAATAGTAGAAAATATTTTACTGTCTATAGACAAACCTGTAGTTGATTATAATAGGCGTTATTATAGCAGCTGATTTGTTTTTTATAATACCAGAACTAAATGAACGGTTGACAATAAATTATTTTAGAAATTATGTTTTTATTTTTATTTTGTGTAGTTAGTTTAATCTTAATAATTTATAGTTGAATGGTCTAAGGGCTACAATGGCTATCCGAGTACAGAACCAGAATACAAAACTAGTCCAACTGTAGAGATGTGTAAGACAGGGTGTCGTAATATCCCCGAAATACTTTACCGCTGCATTGGAAGACGTTTTCAAGATACTGGACTGAAAAGGAAACGATATCAACGTCAATGGCGTGTACGTCACTCACCTTCGTTTTGCCGACAATATAGCCCTTAATGCAGAATCGCTGGAGGACCTACGCACTATGTTCAATGACCTCGATCGTGTCTCCCAACGGATAGATCTTAAGATGAACATGGACAAAACAAAAGTCACGTGTAATGTCCATGTCACACATATGCCGGTTGTTTTTGGGAGCATTTAGCTGAAGTTGTTGACGAGTATTTTTACTTGGGACAAATAGTCCGACTAGGTAAGTTCAAATTCGACCGACAGGTCAATCGACGGATTCAACTCGGCTGGGCAGCGTTCGGGAGATTAGATTAGAGAACACATCTTCTCGTCAGGAATACCTCAAAACTAGATTATACAACCAGTGCGTGTTGCCAGTGATGACCTCGATGACGTATGAGGAAGCTCAAAGTCGCTCAGCGAGCTATGAAGGGGGCTATGCTCAGGGGTTTAAACTTAGGAATGAAGATATCTGCAGCAGAACCAGAGTGACGGACACCGCCCAATGGATTAGTAAGCTGAAGTGGCAATTGACCGGCCATATAGCTCGAAGAACCGAATACCGATAGGGAAAAAGGTTCTCGAGTGGCAGCCTCGTACCGGCGGGTGAAATGTAGGACGTTCCCCCACTAGATAGAGTCAAAAACTCGT
This sequence comes from Parnassius apollo, assembly GCA_907164705.1. NCBI lineage: Eukaryota > Metazoa > Arthropoda > Insecta > Lepidoptera > Papilionidae > Parnassius > Parnassius apollo. The sequence continues at coordinate 4,970,709 of CAJQZP010001030.1, read as the reverse complement.
AAGACATGCAAGAAGTTGGATGCAGATAGCTCAGGACCATGCTTTGTGGCATTCCTTGGGGGAGGCCTATGTTCAGCAGTGGACTTGTGAAGGGTTTTAATGATGATGAATGATAATGGCATTATATTAATATGATACATAAATGGAATGGACGTTACGGGTAGAGTCCATCTATCCATAGAGTCCATTCTATTTATTTAGGTATAGGTAGGGTATAGAATTTTTATCGATATAATTTGGTACACTGTCTTATCCCTATTATTAGTTCCGTGGACGTGCACTTCTGCTGTCAACGCCAAAATGGCGGAAATCAAATCGCTTCAGCATGTCACGTGTATAGCCAGTCCAGAGTACTTGTATATATAGAGGTCAGTGTGTTGCACGTATGAGCCGGCTCAAACCGGGGTGGTACCACGACCTCACAGAATACCGGCGTGAAGTGGAAGCTCTGCTTCCGCGTTTCGTCTGGCGAGTGCAGGTGGCCGGAGGCCCAAATCCTCCCCCCCATCAACATGGTAGCGGAATTAAATGATGATAGGCATCACCAGGAGGGTACCAGCACCCCTGGAGAATCCTTCGCTGAGCATCCACGACCATGTTTCTCCACTTCTAAGCGTGGGTGCTCAGGCTGCCCCGCGTATTCTGGGGGGGGGGGGGGCACAATTTCGTTCAAGACTACAACTGCTCGGGGCAAATGGAGCAACAAGACCAAAGCGACCCCTGCCACGCTGTCCGTGAATTTCTGCAATATCAGGGGACTTCACTCTAACCTAAACGCAGTCCACTACCATCTCGAGACGGCGAGGCTGGCTCTGCGCTTTCTGACCGAGACGCAGGTGCCCTCTCCGGTTGATGTATCTCTCCTACCCAGGGTACAAACTGGAATACTCCTTTGTGCCTCGGTCTGGAGTTTGCGTTTACGTCAGAGAGGACATCTGTTCTCGACGCCTCGGCAGACTTGAAGGTTCGGACCTATCCATCCTTTGGCTACGCGTAGACAGCGACGACCATCCGCGCGTCTACGGGTGCCTCTAGCTATGGGACCTCCATAGCGGTCGAAACAGACCGACTCTTCGACCACGTCCAAATGGCTACAGATTCGTTGCTTCAGCAGATCCCCTCCGCAGAGATCGTGATCCTCGGCGACTTTAACGCCATCACGCCGAATGGATTGGTTCACGTTTAACCGATCATGCGGGGAGATCTGTTCATGATTTTGCCTTGGCATATGGTCTGACACAACTGGTTACTTCGCCTACGCGGATTCCAGATGTGGAGGATCATGCACCTTCCCTGTTGGACCTTCTGCTGACCTCTCACCCGGACGGATATCAGATTTCCGTCGACGCACCTTTAGGCTCCTCGGAACATTGGCTTGTCCGGGGTGTGGTGCCACTCACGTTGAAATCGCAGTTGCATTCCGCAGACTGCCTCCGTGTTTGGCACTATAGGTCAGCCGATTGGGATGGGATGCGGTCTTTCTTTGCATCCTACTCTTGGGTGCGGGTTTGCTTCTCGCTGGACGATCCCAACGTTTCAGCGGATTCTGTCGCTGATGCGGTACTTCAGAGTATGGAACTTTTTATTCCTTCCTCTGTGGTGCCCATTGGAGGCAAATCTCAGCCATGGTTTGGTCGCTGCTGTAAAATAGCATCATGCTATAAGCAGGAGTGCTACCAAGCCTGGGCTGATGCATCAGCATCACGGGATGCAACACCAGCGCTCTAAAAAGTGGTATAATTCCGCCTCTAGGTCCTTCAAAAGAGTCATTGCCAAGGCAAAGTCAGAGCACATAGGCATAATTGGCGAGAAACTAGTTCGCCTTCCTTCTGGAACCCGTGCATTCTGGTTCTCTCGCCAAGGCTGTCCAGGGAAATTTCCGTCAGCCATCTCTTCCATCTCTGCACAGGGAGGACGAGGGAGGACACCCACACCGCAAAGGAGAAAGCCGATCTTCTAGGCTCTTTCTTGGCGTCCAACTCGACTCTCGATGACGGGGGACTACGCCGCCGACCATCCCGCGGTGTGAGTGCTCCATGCCGGAAGTGCAGTTCACACAGCGCTCGGTTCGCAAGGCACTCCTCTCCCTGGACTTCCGCAAGTCGAGTGGGCCTGACGGAATCCCCCCAATTTGCCGAGGACGTGTGCTCCACCCGATCCCTAAAAAAGGCGACCGCTCAGACCCGTCCAACTACCGGCCTATCGCCATCACCTCCTTGTTTTCCATAGAAATGGAATCCATTATAAACTGCCATCACATGCGGTACCTTGAGATTCACCAGCTATTTAGTGACCACCAATACAGTTTTCGCCGTGGTCGGTCAGCTGGTGATCTTCTGGTCCACCTAATTCACAGATGGGTGGAGGCAGTGGAGTCCAAGGGGGGGGGCATTGGCCGTTAGTTTGGACATTGCGAAGGCTTTCGATCGGGTTTGGCACAAAGCGCTTCTTTTGAAGCTCCCTTCCTATGGGCTTCCCGAGAAATTGTGCGATTGGATCACCAGCTTTATTGCAGATCGGATCATTAAGGTCGTTGCAGACGGTGCAAGCTCCGATTGCAGCCTATTGATGCTGGTGTTCCACAAGGCTGCGTGCTATCGCCAACGCTGTTTCTTCTGCATATCAATGATATGTTGCAAACCCGTACCATTCATTGCTATGCAGATGACAGCACTGGTGATGCTCTTTACACCGGCCGAGCCAATATTTCTCGGGAAAACGTCTCCGAGTGCCGGAACAAACTTGTGTCTGAAGTTGAGTCTTTACTGAACAGAGTCTCGGATTGGGGGCGACTAAATCTAGTCCAGTTTAACCCCCGGAAGACACAAGTTTGCGCGTTAACCGCTAAAAAGAACACCTTCATCGTATCTCTTCAGTTTAAAGGCACTCCCCTCGTTGCCTCAGCCAGTATCGGAATCCTCGGCGTCGACATATCGAGTGACGTGCAGTTTCGTGGTCCCTTGGAAGAGAAGGCCAAATTGCCCTCTAAAAAAGCTTGGCGTGCTCAGCAGTGCGGGTCAGTATTTCATGCCGGCACACCGCATGCAACTCTACAAGGCGCAGGTTCGGCCGCACATGGAATACTGTTCCCATCTCTGGGCTGGGGCTTCCCAGTACCAGCTCCTTCCACTTGACCGCATCCAGCGCAGAGCAGCTCGAATCGTCGACGACCGAGTGCTTTCCGATCGGCTCGATTCACTGGCACTGCGAAGAGATGTTGCATCTCTTTGCATTTTCTTTCACATATACCATGGAGAGTGCTCTGTGGATTTGTTCGGATTAATCCCAGCCGCCAAATTTCGTGAACGCACTACGCGGCAAACGTCCCGATATCATCCACACCATCTGGATGCTTGGCGATCTACCACTGTACGTTTCAAAAGGAGTTTTCTTCCGCGTACAACCTCTCTGTGGAATAGTTTACCACCGGCGATTTTTCCGGACCGATACGACTGGGGACCTCAAGAAAAGAGCTTACTCCTTTCTAAAGGGCCGGCAACGCACCTTCAATTCCCCTGATATTGCGGTTGATCATGGGCTGCGGTAGTCACTTAAAATCAGGTGAGCCGCATGGTCGTTTGTCCCCTCTTCTATTAAAAAATATAAAAAAATAAGCACATTGTTTTAATTTCAACAACAACAACAGTGTAACAGGCCATAGCTGGCGATGTCCGTCCCCATTTCAGAAGATAATAGAGTGGTCCTTCATTTTCTCTGGGTGTATTTTCATGTTTATGGTGGGGGTTTGTTCTTTTTAGGTATGGGGTGGTGACTTCCATTTTTACCTTGGACAGAGGGCTTTTCTTTGCTGTACGCATGATGAACGATGTACCAAATTGGTTTGGTTCGATTACGTGGTAAATCAACAATAAAAAAGTTTGGATTGGCCGAACATCTGCGAGGAGATAGGAATTAAGTTATATAATTATACAAGCGTACTCTCCGCAATGCATCCTGTAGGAAACCGAAAGGCTGGCTGCTTTGCGCCTGTGCTCGAAGCCGGTAAGATTAGTTGTAACCAGATACGGGTCACCAATAAGCATTTTAGCACGCCATTGAGTCCAAAGTTGCTAGGTGTATTTTGCAGCACCGACCTATATATGGCAGCAATACTCCATGCACAACCAGACTTGCATTTTATATAGAGTAAGCAGCTGTTCCGGCGTGAAGTTCCACCGAACCTTTGAAAGGACTCCTTGCTTCTTTGCAGATGATTTGGCCTTGAATGACATACCTGAAGTTAAGATTTGAGGATATCTCAACCCCCAGCAACTGAATGTATTCCAGTGATACATTATGGAAAGAAGGAGCTAAGGTGAGCTAACCCCCTTTTGCAGTGAAGGAACACGTTTGTGTTAGGGGATCGTTTAATTTCACAAGATTGTTCCCCATTCGGAGACTGCCAGTAGTGAACTTGGCAGACGGGTTAGCAAACGCGGATTTTTAATTTTTTTTAGTTGTCATGAGGAATATGCTGCTACTCATCTCCTGGTTTTTTTGTTCTTTGGCACTTTACGACATCCACGGAATGATAAGCGGTAAAGTAGTGTAGTGTAAGTTAATCAGCTGTTTTTCGTAGAAAAGGGTACACAAGAGACAGGCCAATCTGCGCCCTCCTTTCTGCCAAGGAGGGTCGCGTTCGTATACGGCTTAGAGATCTCTAGTCAGATCGTTAAACCAGTTCCTAAAAGGTTGGGTTTAGTGGGTAAAAGTCACTACATAACCACGCAGCCGGCTGCGTGGTATGCTATGAGCATTCCCAACCTCCCTCCCCCGCTTTCCGGAGGGTTGCCCATATTTGCTTCGGGTGCAAAAAAAAAGCAGGCCAATGCTTTATTTATAAGTTCAATAGGGGACTCGGAAACATAAAAAAAGTTTCTCGTCGTAGATGTCATTATAAGGATACAGCAATGGCAAAGTGGGTAATTTGCGCGTGCAAAACGCTTCGGCGAATAATTAATGTCTCTGGTACAGTCGCCAACAACAACAACAACCGTCAGTAATTAAGTTTTAGATTTTCTTTAATGAAAACGCTAGTTGGCTTCTTTTTGGTTCATAAATACCTACATTTTAGGTTTTATTTAATGGAGTAGGTCGTTAATTTTTAACCGACTTCACAACGAAGGGGGTATTCAATTTGACTGTATGTTTTTTATGTGTGTTATCTCAGAACTTTTCTCGGAGTGCATCGATTTAGATGATTCTTTTTTTTTTATTTGAAATCTGGTACTTTTCGTGTGGTCCCATATAAATTAGATCAAAATCTGTCTAGTAGTTTTTGAGTTATACTTAATAATGTGTATTTAATTCACTTCGAATACATTGATGATGTTCTCATTTTATTTATATTGAAGTTGGTTTTACAAAATTTTTAATTTTACTACTTGTACTCGTTCATCACTCGCAAATTATTATTTCTAAAGACCTTTCTGGTTTTACCCTCTGCGTACGGGACAACATAGGACGCAAAATTTTTAAACCGCCTTTACACGTCAAATGGTTGCTTTTGGTGACCATATTTATATATTTTATGGAAACCTGGAGTTGGAGGGAAGATATCTACAGCTGGAAATATGTTCGTTGCTTTCCTGTGTCTTAGATCTGTCATTTTTTAAATTAAGTTTTCAGTATCTGTCGAAACCACTATGATTACTTACGTTCCGTTGGTCCATCTGTACCGACGGATATGAGGTGAAATGAGAAGAAAAAATTAGTTCTCTCACGTCCCCACAGTACAGCGACAGAGTCCAGAAGTCCATAAAGCCTACATATACACGTAAGTGAACTATGGCGTCACCAGTGAAAAATAATACCGATTATGTAGTTAATGTGAACGACTGTACGGAACGTATTTGGTATTCGATGTCGCATTAACCGCCGGCCGGTCCGTCCGGACAATCTAGTTCTCCATACATCCCACACAAATACTGCATAATAAATACATAAACTATATTACTAAATTATGATGAAGTAAATAATGCTATAACTCAATTAGTAGATTGGTTTAACGATAATAATTTGCATTTAAATGGCACTAAAACTACATGTATAGTACGTGAGGGTAATATGGTCATCCGGTTAATACGGTCACTTTTTTATAACTCAAAAACTACAACCTTGTTTGCATAGATGACTCTGTGATACGACAGCTCTTCATCAGTCAATCAAATATTAAAGGGTCAAAAGGGCGCTGCTTCATTGACACCAGTTTGACAGGTGACATTAAAGTAAATATTGGGTCCTTACATATGAAATTAGCGTTTTGTCTTACTGACCACTTTGATCTGAAATATCTCCTCTTTGGTTAAGAATTCCAAATTCAAATTTATAAATTCATTTAGCTGGTACATTTGGGTTTTGAAAACAGTCATTCATTTGTTTTTCCTCATTTTTTTTCTTTGGCGTCGCTTATTACCGCACAATGGAAAACATGAAATATCGGTATATTTACGAGTACGAGTTCCACCGTGGTACCAGTGCTGCAGAAACAGCTCGAAGGATTAACGACGTGTACAGCGCTGGTGTCGCAAAAGCATGGTACGTTTTGGTTTCAACGTTTTCGTTCTGGAAATTTCGACCCTAGAACCAACCCCGTGGACGGCCGGAGACGAAAGTGGAAAATGAAGAATTAAAGGCAATTGTGGAAGCGGATACATCACAAAGCACTTCAGATATAGCTGCAGGCTTCAGGGTAAGCGATAAAAATGAAGCAAATCGGGAAAGTAAAAAACTTGAACGATGGGTACCTCATGAATTGAGTGAATCGAACTTGGAAACACGCGTCGACTGCTGTGTTACTTTGCTCAACCGACACAAAAATGAAGGGATTTTAAATCGAATCATTACTTGTGATAAAAAGTGGATACTGTACGATAATCGGAAGCGTTCGTTGCAATGGCTGAACCCCTGAGACCCAGCCAAATAGTGCCCTAAACGAAAATTGACTCAGAGAAAGTTACTTGTGAGTGTTTGGTGGACTAGCGCTGGTGTCATTCACTACAGTTTTCTAAAATCTGGCCAAACGATTACGGCAGATATCTATTGTCAGCAACTGCAAACCATGAAGGAAGAACTAGCTGCTATACAACAGAGATTGGTCAATCGCTCTAGGCCACTGCTGCTTCACGACAACGCAAGACCACACACTGCACAACAAACAACCACTAAGTTAGATGAGCTACAATTGGGATCTCTGCGACATCCACCGTACTCTCCGGACCTTGCTCCAACAGATTATCATTTTTTCCGGAATTTGGACCACTTCTTACAAGGAAAAAATTCAACTCCGATGCGGCAGTGCAAACCGCCTTCAAAGATATTATTCATTCTCGCCCCCATGGTTTTTTAGTAAAGGGATCAATGAGATGGCAAAATTGCATAGATAACAACGGTGCATGCTTTAATTAATCTTAATATATTAGTTATAGTATACGACTTTGTGTTTTTGTTTCTGTCCTCCTCCTAGTTTTGGTTTTGTAGTGTCGTTAGTTTTTTAGGTTGACTTTTCGACGTGCTCCTAAAGATTGCCAGAGCTTGACCGACACGTTGGGAGGATTCATTCAGGCTGCTCAGCATGTCTTGTAGTTCCTGCAGCGATTCTGGCATGACGACGATATTTAGGCGTAGGTGTGAGATGTGTTCGCCGTTTATATCGATGCCGCGTCCATGCCAGTTTAGCGTCTTAAAAACATCTTCCAGTGTATTTGTGAACAGTTTCGGGGATATTGTATCCCCCTGTCTCACTCCAAGCAACTGGATGGGTTTTGTAAGACCACCCTATATTTGGACAGCCATCGAGCTTGTAGTATTTAAATGTCTCAAGACATATCGCCAGTCAATCCGGCAACGCTGCAAGAAATTTATAACAGCCCAAGTTTTGATGGAGTCATAGGCTTTCTTATAATCCACAAAGGCTCATTCCTCTTCTGTATAATTTGCCTTACTGTATGAATGTGGTCTATGGTGCCATAGCCTCTTTGAAACCCAGCCTGCTCGGGTGGTTGAAATTCGTTAAGTCTCCGCGCGAGTCGATTCATTATGACCCTTGCAAACAATTTATAGACGTGCTTCAAAGATAATTCTTTAACATTGTCTTGTTTTTCATGAGAATCAAGACTGTGACTCCCATCTCGTTAAATGCAGTAAAAAATTCGACAGAGCTTTTTACACAACGGTTGTCCCCCCGATTTTAAGAGCTCTGTTGTAACTCCGTCCTCTCCAGGGGCTTATCCATTTTTAAGTTGCCCGAGGGCCAACTCGATCTCTTCTAGACAGATATCTGGCAGTTCGTTGGTAAAGTGGCGAGTTAGTGTGGTTCTGGGATCGTCATATTTGGGGTCAGGTTGCTGATTCTGGAATGCATATAGTGTGCCGTAGTAGCCTTCGATCTCAGCGAGAATTTCAGGCTCTGACGTAATGGTTTTGCCATCACATGTCGTCAGTTTTGTAATGTGGCTTCTCCCAAGCTTGCGAGCAAAGACTTTAGGACCTTTGTTTCGCTCTATTGCCTCTTGATTAAGGTTTGCATTAGAGCGCCGCAAGTCCCGCCGTACAGCTTTCTTTACGAGTCTGGTGAGTGCCAACTGTTCTGATGGCGCGGCTGTTGTTGCCTCACGTCGCTTTTGCATAAGCTGAAGTGTCTCGTCTGAGAGTTTAGACTTCCGGCCTATATGTTGCCAACTGCACAACCTATTCTCCTCATCCCTTAAGGTCTTAACCACACTAGTGAGATCCTCGTTAATGTCCAATGTGTGTTTCGAATTGATTCCGGAGTTCCAACTGGAAACATTGGGATCCCGCTACGGTTTGAAAGACATTTGGTCGGAGCGTAGACTTCATTAGACGGGCTCTTTCAATCTTGAAATCGATATTCGGAGTGCCTCGAACAAGTCGGTGATCGCTTCCGGTATTAAACATATTGATCACTTAGACATCTCTGAATATGTACTTTTACAGTTGTCGGGGCTGCGCCAGGTCCACTTCCTTTGGGGCTTTTTAAAAAAATAGGAGTTCATTAGATGAAGCCTCTCCTTTTCGAGGAAGTTGATCAGCATTTGCCCCCTGTGGTTTCTGCTTCCAAATCCGTGCGGTCCCATAATCGATTCAACACCTGTATGTTTCCCAACATTGGCGTTAAGTTCCCCCATGACGAGATTAAAGTGGGTTTTAGTTGTGTTGTTTAAAGCCTTCGCTATGTCTTCATACATAGCTTCAACTTCATCGTTCGAGTGTATTGAAGTTGGTGCGTAAACTTGTACAATCTTTACAGTATATTTTTCAGTTAGTTTTTTGGACACTGGACACTGGAGATTTCTAAAATTTGTTGTCACAGAGAACTCTATCGACGACGAAGTCCACTCCACCCTGGGAAAGATCATGTCCCTCATGATAGTAGAGTAGGTGGCCTGATTCTAGGATTAGTGTATCCTCTCCCTTTCTTTGGATTTCAATCAACCCTAGAACGTGCCATCTTAAATTTTTCAACTCTACTTCTAATTCTGCAATGTTCTCGTCGTGCCTTCTCCTGCCTTCTCCCGGAGATTATTAGCACCCCCTGTCCCACTGCTGCCATGACCGTCACCACGGTCAGGTACATAGGGACGGCCGAGAACTGGGGGCCGTGTTTTTTTGGTGCTTACCATTGTGAGGTTTTCCCTTAATCGCCACGCTGGGCAAGCGGGTTGTCGATCGCAGTATCAGACACGTCGCACCTGTGACGCTGCTGTCCGTCACAGATCTGGATATTTTTGGCCTGACCGGAGAACTGAGATGGTTATTCCGCCATCTGTCGGATGCCAAAGCTTGTTCTTTTTTGTTTTTTTTTGGCTTTTCGCCATTAGTCGCCTCGTACGACATCCACGGGTAGAGAGGGGGTGGCAAGATTCTAACGCCGCTGCCAAACAGCCAAATATGTGTGGCAGTGGCAAGCAGTTCCATAAGCGTACACCTGTAACAGAAATAATATTATTGACGAAGGAGGATGACTGTACTGAAGTACGGCGAAAAGGTTTTTTTTAAGCGACAGTAGCCTAATGGCAGGGCGCGGACCGCGGACTCAAAAAGGTCGTGGGTTCGAATCCACCATTCGACCCCACATTCGAAAAAGGTTTAACTTGAAATCTACGATCATAATTTTTCCAAATTATGAGAAAGTTACTATGTGATAGTTTGAGGTAATAATACGGAATATAATACGGAGGTTATGCGATCTCATAATCAACGTGGTCTTTTGTTACTGTATGAAATGAATGTAACAACTTGGATGCGGGTAAAACCGCGGGATGAATAACTAATACGTGGTATATATATGTTAAAATACGAAATGAAATTTATTTATTACTTTAAATAAAACTTCGTTTGTAATAAAGCTCTTTTTAAATTTTACTACCGTTTCTAAAATGAGGTTTCTCTAACCTCAGAAGAAACAGCGAGTTCTTCGCCACTTCTACAGGTATCCTCTTTTTACTCGTTTTCTTTTATTAAATGACTTTATTATTTAGTTATACAGAGTGGAAAACGATAACAGGTCCTTCGATATCAGAAGTTTGTTCTATGATGTGTTCTATGATATATTAAATCTAATGTACTATACCACAAATGTAATATACCACAAATCCTCGTAAAAAACACCGATTCCTTCCAAGAATGATTCGGTTAAGATAAGATAAGATAAGAAGGTTATTGAAATTAAAAGACATCCTAATTTCAATAGAGAAGATGGATGGGTGCTACTATTTCCTGCTGAGATCCTACATATAATTAATAAATTAAATCCTTACCCAAGCAAGCATACCACTGTAAGAATTCAAGATACTGTAAGCTCAGTCTGCGTAGATCGGACCAAAAATTAATATTCTAAAACTGAAGGTAGCCGGGCTAACTATGACATCGAGAGATTGAGACGTCTAACATCTCAATCTCCGCCGTGACCATGGGTGCTGTAAAGCACCCGAAACGTCGGGAATTTAAAGATCCAAATTAAACGCGATAAAATCCTAAAAATAAAGGAAAGTGGACGACCGTTACAGGACGCCGACCATAATAATATAAATAATGTTAAAAATAAAATTAAAGTGTATGTACGTTTCAGAAATTAAACTTCACGATCAGATAGAGAGCAAAGAAAGATTTAGGCTTTATTTTATCCGAAAATTCGGAGATATTTTTGAGAATTTGTAATGTAATTGAAAAAAAATGAATGGTTTTTAATGATGGTTTTAAATCTTACATCTATCTATAATCTATACATATGAAGAAAATTTAAGTGTTCATGAAAAAATTGTGTTCTTCCTGGGAAGAACCAGCCATAAATCTAGCGAGACTTTTTTTACTATTAATTTACTATAATTTTATAAAATTAAATATGAATAATATAAATTAGAAATAGCACCCAGCGCTTACCTCATTCCCAAGGGTTTATAAATCAATTTCCAATTATAAATCATGTATTATCAAGTAGTATAATAACACAGATGCAATAATTTTTGCTTAATAAAATTTGTATACTTTTTCATAGATAGGTCCTGACTATTTGAATACATAAACATACGTAAACTATATAAATCATTACATTATTAAAATGAAAAAAATTATATACCTACTATAGAATATATAAAATAAACTTTTTACTAAAGAGGTCCTAAAATTTAAAATTCTGTCCATTGACTTACATATTTATTTATTTATTTTATTTAATATTATTTTTTGCACACCATATAAAAATTAAACTTTTTTACTTTAAACCTTTTTCTATATCGCATATAGTTTTCAAGATAATGCCAAACACAGAAAAAAGGTTTTTTTGATAATTTAAATACTTGCCCAAAGACTACTTTAATATATCTGCAGGTTTTTTGTGCAATTTTTACGCGGACAAAGTCGCGTAGCTTGAGAATAAATAGGTTAAGTTTGAATTTAATATAAAAATGCTTGCTCGAAACTTAACAAAATAATAAAATTAGATAAATAAAATTAGGTTTAAGTCGATTTCCAGCAGCTTCATTGAGTATAAAAGTTATCGTTTATTATGTTAAAACACGGTCGTTAAACCTAATATGTACTTACATCATTACGACTGTACGTATATTACTTTATGTATGAATTCGTATCGTTTAGTAACGAATGTTACCTCACCGATACCACTTATATCGGCATATATTATTAAATATATCGATATAAGGTTCAAAATGCAAGCTAAAAAAAAATATGAACTATTGGTTATGAGAGGATTACCACTAATACGTAAACTCTGTTAGAAGCATCGTGTTCCCACCTCCCCAACGTTTTGATTACGGCAGTGGCAATGTGAACGAAACTTGGAGTCTTCATACTCCATAAATACGGAATAATTTATATCACTGTCAATCTTAGTCGAATAACTTTATACAAAGTATACCTCCGTAATAAAAATAATGTGATTTTTATCATTGTTAATAAATTAGGATTGAGTTAATACCTACAATTGCTTCTATCAGCTTACACGGGAACGGTAATAAAATATGAGCTTGTATGAATTCCTGTTTCTTTTTTTATTTATTTTGGTCTAGTTTATGGCAACTCTTTATTTTGAAACGGTTTTAATTTAGATTTTTTTTCTTTTATGCGGGACAACAAACAATTACATAAAATGCTTAAACCAAATAACAATTTATAAATAATATCAGTCTTAGTTATTATGTAATATTAAATTGGTAACAATAAATAACAAAAGCATAGTTAACAGAGTATAAGTGAAAAAGAGAAAACAAATAAAGTTGACAATACTCATTAACATTGTTAACATTGAAAATAAAAAAGAGACAAATGGTAAAAAGAAAAAATTGTTAACATTAACAAGTTTGTCTTGTGAAATATTAAGATACTATTGAATGTCTTACCTTCCTTCTTACCTAACCTTCTGCGAAATTGTAATTGTGACAAAATGAATAGGTCAATATTTGAAAAATACGTGTTTTTTTAATACGTGCGAGCAGCTATGCAGCTATACCAGTATCACTGCGACCTAAAAGATCGATTGTGGTCGCTGCTATGGCTATAGTTCACTACTCTATGTCTTCAATGAATAGAAGGAGTTGCTTAGCCGTGAGCAATTTTACTTCTTCTGGGCGGAGTACATAGTTTCCCAGATGAGTGTTACGTTTGCCCATTAAGGGTCCGCAATCAGTTAGGAATCATAAGATCATATCAAAAGCCCGGACATTTAATTGGTAGCAAAGGTTATGTCTAACAATTCTTGCCTCGCACGCGTTATAAAGGATGGTGTAGACCCTAAGTTTAGGCTTACCAGGTGGTTGGAGATGAGAAAATCATAGAGTAACTCACCTCTTTCGTTGATGTTAGTGCTTCTCCAGGCTGTGTGGTGAGCATTAGCATCACAACCCACCACAAGTTCGGCGTTGTGTTTTCGGGCGAACTCCGCCATCCATCCATCCCTTGAGATTTATGAAGGCTGTAACCAGGTCATCATTGCAGTACTCTGGACCAGCCAAAAGTTCAATATTTTTATTGTTAGTTATGAAAGCTTTGGGTCTACTGCTTTTAGTATAGACAAGAATCTTACCGGCAGCTGACAATCCCAGAACTTGACCGTTGGCCACCCAAGGCTCTTGTATGAGGGCGAGGTCAATGTTGTCCTCTGCAAAGCAAACCTCCACCACGGTAGAAGCAGCTGCTGCATGGTGAAGATTTGCCTGGAGAACCCTCGCCTTACCCTTGGGGTTAGCCATTTATTGCAGGGGTCTTTTCCGCCCGTTGAGGATGAAGACGTTCTTTACCGGTGCTCTTGACCCCCGCCTTACCTTTTGCTGTACCGCTCCCACCCCACCCCTGGACGACACTAGCGGAGGCCGATAGAGGAGGAGGCTGGGGGATCGGAATTGGGGCGATTCAGGCTCCATTGCCGCGTCAGAGCCTCCCTTGACTTTACAAGTTATCATTTTAAAGCCAAGGACGACTCTGCCGCCTGCCTTCTGAAGAGCCTCCACCGATGGGTCGTCCAGAGAAAAATTTACCAAGAATCAATTTTCCTCGTCTCTACGGTATGGAGCCCTTCGTTTTGTGCCCTCAACAGCACAGCCGTCTCCTCTGGAGAGTCAGCTTCGCTGCGGGGCCCCACAGGACGATTTTTCAACATTCTTGGCAAAATGTAGTAGATCCCACGATTACCTAGGGAAATATTCGGTCACTACCGGCAGAGCCCCGCATGCCGAGGGAAGGACTAAAATACTACCCGAATCGCCCTAGTCTCGGGTAGGCGCCGTTTGGGACTGGACTCCCTCCACCTTGGATTGGGTTAGGATAGGAGAAATGGGGTGGGATAAAAGAGAAGAAGAAGAGGATCGTCTGAGTATTTCTGTTCTGTCTGTTTTCTATTGAATCAGACTAAGTAACGAACAGTTAGCAACCACGTGAAGGAAGAATTCCTCAGACTTGCCCTGGGGAGAACACGACCTGCGCTTTCCCCTAGAACCATTCGCAAAACTGCTCACCGGTTAGGAGAGCAGAATAGGTGTTAATCTAGTCCAAAGTGACCGACATAGCCCAACGGATTAGTAAGCTGAAGTGGCAATGGGCCGGCCATATAGCTCGAAGAACCGACAACCGATGGACAAAACAGGTTCTCGAGTGGCAGCCTCGTACCGGTAGGCGAAGTGTTGGGCGACCCCCTACTAGATGGAGTTGATCCATTGACTTCCTTCATGCCCTGCCAGGGCATGAAGGAAGTCAATGGATTCAAGTGGCTCAGGCCAGTGCTTTGTGACATGCCTATGTTCAGTAATAGACTTGTGAAGGGGTGTAATGGATGGATGATACGTCCTACTTAAGTATATGGGTACTATTGTAATCATTATAAAAACATTTACGAATTAGTATCTTCCTGTTTAAATATAAAATTTTATTAATGAAAATGCAAACTGATATTGAAAGTTTATTTTTTAACTTCATGTATGATTTTTAGTTAAAAGGGTTATTAGTAGATACCGCATCCGCAACCTCCGATGGCGCGTCCAGCGAAAGCGGGACCGTAACCGAATCCAGTAGCAAGACCAGGTCTGTAACCCAACCCAGCGTTGGCCGGGTAACCCAAAGTGGACCCGGAAATGTCTTCGCTTATGATACCTATAGCACCGTTTCCACAACCGTAAGAGACGGCACCAGCACCAGCAGTTGGAAGCACACCCTCCAGACCAACGGTGCCTAGGAAAGGCAGTTCACCAAAGGCGGACAGAATTCCTGCGATCTCGTTCTCTGAGAGAACAGATACTCCAACAGGCGGGATGGGAGACGCGCTGGCGACAGGGAAACCACCGCCGCTAGCAGTTGGAATGACAGCTAGATTGCAACCGGCACCGTAACCAGCCAAGCCTAAACCTTGCCAGAATTAAATTAAATTACATTGACAGCCGCAGGGAACACCATCAATCAAGGAACCTTCGTAGGCCACTCGTTGCCCAAGCAGTAGGCAGTTATGGTCTGAATATTAATTAAAAAGAAAAGTTATATTTCATTAATTTCTTAATATAATTACTGAAATTGAAACAATTATTTTTATTGAAATCCAAAGCCACTGTTTTCAATAATTCTCATTTTTATTTATTTATATGTATTCTTTTGTAATTAAAGCTATTATATTTATTATAATCAGAAACCAATGAAATTTTTAACTCAAACGTTAGTAATTCTTGTTTTACCTGAATCATGAGTGCTTGAGCGAAGAAAATAATGAATGCTTTGGCACACATATTTGTCTTGTTATTTGGAAAAAAGTGTAAGTAGGTATAATTTGGGTCGATTGGGTTATATATAGAACTTGGAACTCTAACGAAATGTTTTTGAAATAGTATCACGCAATTCCATGTTCCCTTATACGGCTTCAACGACGATGTGTACAGCTGCCCATAAAACCTCTCAATCTCACTCAAAATCTCATGTGTCTCGGAAACGATGCTGCCACACTCAGTCTTCAGCTTTGACAGTTGGCTCTTTCTGGCAGACAGATCTCTGGCAGAGACTTTGGAGCCCTGGTTCCGCTCGATCGCTTCTTTAATACGAGCAGTATTAAAGTTGCGTAAATCTCGCCGCATGCATTTGGAGATCTGTCTGTTCAGTTGCCTGTATGCTGTCAAATCTGTTGACGATTGCAGCATCATCTCCCGTCTAACAGAGATTAAGAGTGTGATCGGAGAGTTTTTGTGTTCTTCTGCGGCGGGTCTTGCAGAACTTAGCTCCAACCGCATGGACAGTTTCCACGAGCTTGTCATTCATATCGTCCACTGCATTGCAATCTTCAAGGCACTGAAAGCGGTTACGTAACTCGAGCTAAAAAGTCTCGGGATTCTGGATCAGAGCACGAGGGGGGACGGAGCGTTGACTTCATTAGACGAGACCTCTCCAACTTAACGTTAAGTTTCAGTGTACCTCTAACCATTCGGTGATTGCTGCCGGTTTTCACCCTTGCGATCACTGAGACATCACTGAACAGTTGGCGTCTGGTCGTCATAATGAAGACAATCTCATTTTTTGTCGAACCGTCGGAGCTCGACCAGGTCAACTTCCTGTGGGGCCGCTTCTGGAATAAAGAGTTCATCATAAAAAGTCTCTCTTTCTCCATAAAGTCAGCCAGCTGCTGGCCCCTACGGTTCCGTTGCCCTACTCCAAATTTCCCTAACTTCAGCTCACCGCCTTCTCTTGTGCCTAGTTTTGCGTTGAAGTCTTCCATCAACACCGTGTAGTGGGTTTTGGAGAAATGCGTGGCTCTAGAAATATCCTCATACATTTCCTCCACCTCCTCATCGGGATGTGCCGAGGTTGGTGCGTAGACCTGTATGACATTCAGCGAATACCGTTTGGTGATTCTGAGTATCAGGTACGCGACCCTCGGCGACACACTCCCAATCTTTACAACGTTGTTGACGAGAGACTTGTGGGCGATAAATCCGACACCTCCTTGGGACAGATGGTCGCCCTCCCGGTGATAGAACAAGTTGCCGGACTCTTGGATTACCATGTCCTCCCCCTCTTTTCGGACCTCAGATAATTCAATAATATCCCAGCGCAACTTGTCTACCTCTTCTTCCAGCTCCAGTATCTTCTCGTCAGTCCTCAGGGTGCGTGCGTTATACGTTGCCAGGTCGAGTCGTTGTAGGTGGCAACCGAACCTCCACCGGAGATTCTTAGTACCCCCTGCCTCGCCGTTACCATGGTCGCCACCGTAGCCAGGAATAGCGGGGCCGCCGGGGACTGGGGGCCGTTTTTCTTCGTCGTTATTCATGGGGGGATATTTGCCATAGTTGCAACGCTTGGCGAGCGGGTTGGCAACCGCAGTTTTTTATTATGTTATTGTTGTTATTAGGAAGATGCTGCTGCCCATCTCCTGCCTGTCTCCCTCTGTCGCCTCTTACGACACCCACGGGAAGATATGGGGTAGTGGATATTCTCAACCGCCACTACACGGCTGTGTTACTTCGTTGACGAAAATTATTTTATAATATATATAAGTATTATACTTTATAATACACCGAACGAGTAACAATCCAAGAGCAAGTCTCATCCGACACTGATATCCCAGACGTCAGTCTGAGCGAGTTTAGAATGGCTCTCCAGCACCTTATAAATGGCAAATTTCCCTACTGAGGATGCAATTACATCGGAGATTCTGAAAGCGGGTGGTAAACCAGTATTGAAGTCCTTCAGAAGCTCTTTAATTCCGTCCTCCATGGTGGTACTACTCCGGAGACATGAAGCAGAAGTGCGTTAAAGAACTACAGACCGGTTTCCCCTCTGAGCCGCGTCTACGTGCAGTTTTCGAGAGTCATTACGAATCGTCTCGCATGCAGACTCGATGACTTCTAGCCTCCCGGTTTTCAAAAGGCTTTAGACCACCACATGCCACATATACACCCTTTGGCCAATTATACGGAAGACCGAGGAGTACAATCTTCCACTATGTCTTACGTATGTGGACTATGAGAAAACCTTTGATTCCGTTGAAGTTCAGGCAGTGCTGCAGTCCCTGAGGTGGTGACAAGTTGACTGTCAGTATATCGAAATGCGGAAGTGTTTAACAGTAGGGCTACGATGGCTATCCCAGTACAGAACTAGAGTATGACACCTATTCAAATGCAGAGACGTGTAAGACAGGGTGACTTAATATCCCCAAAACTCTTCACCGATGCATTGGAAGATGATTGATGATGATTTAAGCTACTGGAATGGAAAAGATACGGTATTAACGTCAATGGCGAGTATATCACTCACCTTTCATTTGCCAACTACTATGTCTAATGACCTGAATAGTGTCTCCCAACGGATAGATCTTAAGATGAACATGGACAAAAGAAAAGTCATGTGTAACGTTCATGTCACTCCTTTGCTGGTATTTGTTGGGATCACTAAGCTCGAAGTTGTTGACCAGTATGTTCATCTAGGATAAATAGTCCAAATAGGTAAGTCCAACTTGGACAGAGAGGTCAATCGACTTTTGGATCGAATTTTGGGTTAAATACAAATCGAATTTTGGATTAAATACAGCGTAAATCTTTCTTTGCTCTCTATCTGTTCGTGAACTTTCATTTCTGAAACGTGGCAACTATTTCGATGTTACAGGCATACACTTTAATTTTATTTATAAGTATATATAGATGTAAGTTTTTTTTTATTGCATCCTACCATTGGGTTTGCTTCTCGCCGGACGATTCCAGCGGTGTTGCTGATTCTTTCGCTGATGTGGTACTTCAGGGTATATAACTTTTTCTTCCATTCTCTGTGGTACCCATCAGAGGCAAATCCCAGCCAGTTTAAGTCAATTTTCAGCAACTTCATTGAGTAAAAAATTATCGTATAAAGTGCTAAAATACGGTCGTAAGCGCTATTAAACGTAATATGTACTTACGTCATAACGATTAACGACTGAACGTATATTATAGTACGTGAGTGTAATATGGTATACCGGTTAATATAGTCAACTCAAAAACTACAGCCTTGTTTACAAATAGAGATGGCTCTGTTCATCGGTAAATTAAATTATAAAGGGTGAAAAGGTGGATTCTTTACCGACGCCATTTTGACAGTTAACATTATTGCAAATATTTAAGTCGATTTTAGTATGGTGTAGTGTAGATTTTTTGAAGTGTTCCGAATTATTGCCGGAACTTATTTGCTATTTTTTTCTTAATTATTAGTTATAGTATACAACTTTGTGTTTTTGTCTCTGTCCTACCCCTAGATTTGATTTTATATTACCCTCACGTACCTTATTTTAGTTATGAATATACTATACGAATATAACCTCACCGACACCACTTATATCGGCATATATTCTTAAATATACCGATATAAGGTTCCAAACCCATAAAAAAAATATTAACTATTGGTTATGAGAGGGTTACCACTAATATGTAAACTCTGTTACAAGCATCGTGTTTCCACCCCCGCAACGTTTCATTACGGCAGTGGCGATGTGAATGAAACTTGGAGCCCTCATACTTCATAGATACGGAATAACTTATATCATTGACAATCTTAGTCGAAGAACTTAATACAAAGTATACCTCCGTAATAAAAATAATGTGATTTTTATCACTGTTAATAAATTAGGATTGAGTTAATACCTATACAATTTCTTATATCAGCTTACACGGGAACGGTAATTAAATTTAAGCTCGTATGAATTTCTGTTACTTCTTTTATTTATTTTCAGTCGATTTTATGGCAACTCTTTATTTTGAACCAGTTTTGAATTGAGATTGCTATCTAATGCAAAAATAAATTCACAAATTTGGTTAGTAATGTTATTCAAGGAAGTTTTAGAAGTCAGCAGGAGGCCACCATCTTGCTCTTGTTCTTCCTGGCATAATTCACACATCATGTCCTCTAAATGTAAATGTATTTTAATTTTTTTCTACAGACACGCATGTTTTCTCATGCCGATTTCCTTCTTCGCCGCATTCTTGATAGAACATTACTAATTTTTTTAAATAAAATTTTAGGTACCGGTGTAACGTGAGCTCTGCTCGCTTCTATTATCTATTTATCATCATCATTAATGATGGTGTCACTTTAGCCCTTCACAAGACCACTGTTTAACATAGGCCTACCCCAAGGAACCCCACAAAGCAAGGTCCTAAGCCATCTGTATCCATCGACTTCCTTCCCGGAAATCTTACCAGATCTTCACTCCATCTAATGGGGGGCTACACTTTGCTTAGCGCTACGAGGCTGCCACTCGAGAAACTTTCTTCCCCATCGGTTGTCGGTTCTTCGAGCTATATGCCAGGTCCATCACCACTTCAACTTACTATCTTTCGATATTTGCATATAACCCAACGAATTAGTAATTATCTATAAAAAGACATTAATTTTTACTGTTAAAAATGACAATGAGTTTTAATATTACCTTGGTATTTTTATCAGTATAAATTTCAATTTTGTCGTTTGAATAATATTATAATAGCGGATTATAATATTTTAGTAGCGTTTACTCTTACAGAGCAACTCGGACCACCGGTGAACCGGAAGGGAGTAAGCCTCCGGCGTTTCCCTCTGTCAAAGTATAAATTTCAGGTTTCTTAGGACTGGAAAGAACACGGTATTAACAAAATGGCGAGTACGACATTCACCTACGATTTGCTGATGGCATAGTCCTTATGGTAGAATCGCTGGAAGACCTAAACACTATGCTAAGTTACCTTAACAGTGCCTCTCAACGGAAAGGTCATGAGATGAACATGGACTTAACGAAGATCATGTACAATGTCCACGTCACACCTATACCGGTAGTTGTTGGGAGCAGTAAGCTCGAAGTTGTCATCGAGTAAGTTTACTTAGGACAAATAGTACTACTAGATAGTAACAATTTTAGTCGATAGATCAATCGACAGATTCGATTCGGCTGGGCAGTATTCGAGAAATTACAAAACATCTTCTCTTCAGGTATATGTGAACTTGAAAACGAGATTGTAAAACCAGTGTATGCTGTCAGTGATGACTTGACTTGATGATCCGAGACGTGGTCCTTCAATACTGGCCGTATGAGAAATCTCAAGCTCGCTCGGCGAACTATGGAGAGGGCTATGTATGGGCTATGAGGAGGATGTTCTATATATACTGTTTATGATTCGGAATTTTGATGGCGTGATTTAGGCTTCGGTGTGTTTCGCTTGCAGCGCGACGACGGTGCCGCCACTCTCGGGGTATTTTTGGGTGATAAACTTAGAGATGAACATATCCGCAGTAGAACCACAGTGACCGACATAGCTCAACGGATTAGTAAGCTGAAGTGGCAATAGGCCGACCATATAGCTCGAAGAACCGACAACCGATGAGCAAAACAGGTTCTCGAATGGCAGCTTCTTACCGGCAGACGAAGTGCAGTGTGACCCCCTACTAGATAGACTGACGAAGTGGTAAAATATGCAGGAAGTCGGTGGATGCAAGTGGCTCAAGACAGTGCTTTGTGGCATACCTTTGTTCAGCAGTGGACTTGTGAAGGGGTGTAATGATGATGATGATGATACGTCCTACTTAAGTATATAGGTGCCATTGTAATCGTTATATAAATATTTACGAATTAGTATCTTCTTGTTTTAATATAAACTTTAATCAATGAAAATGCAAACGATATTCAAAGTATTTTTAATTTCATGTATGATATTTAGGTCAAGAAGTTATAATTAGATACCGCATCCGCATCCTCCAGCAAGACCAGGTCCATAACCCAACCCAGCGTTGGCCGGGTAATCCAAAGCCGACGCTGAAATGTCTTCGCTTATGATACCCACACCACCGCTTCTATGACTGTGAAATACGACACCAGCACCTGCAGTTGGAAGCACACCCTCCAGACCAACGGTGCCTAGGAAAGGCAATTTACCAAAGGCAGACAGGATTCCTGCGATCTCGTTCTCTGGGAGAACAGACACTCCAACAGGCGGGATGGGAGATGCGCTGGCGACAGGGAAACCACCGCCACTAGCAGTTGGAATGGCAACTAGACCGCAACCGGCACCTTGTTGCTGATGCCGTCTGGCCCAGGGGCCGATCTATTCTTAAGGCTTTTAAACGTTTCGGTGACTTCATCTACTATCACAGGATCGAGTGGTTCGCCCGCTGGTGACAGCGCAGACCTACGTTCTACTTCCATTTCTACCTCTAGTCTACCGACCGTCCTAATATTTCTTGGGAAAACTTCACTGAGTGCCGGAACAAACTTGTGAGTCGAATCTTTGCTGAACAGAGTCTCGGATTGGAGGCGACTAAATCTAGTCCAGTTTAATCCTCAGAAGACTTTGAAAGTTTGCGTGTTTACCGCTAAAAAATCCCAATTCGTTGTATCTCCTCAGTTACAAGGTACTCCCCTTGTTGGCTAAGTCAGTGTCGTAATTTTTGCCGTCGACATATTGAGTGAAGTGCAGTTTCGTGGTCATTTTGAAGAGAAGGCTAAATAGGCCTCTTAAAAGCTTGGCATGCACAGCAGAGCAGGACAGTATTTCATGCCAGCACACCACCTGCAACTTTATATGGCGCAGGTTCGGCCTCACAGGGAATACTGTTATCATCTCTGGGCTGGGGCTTCCCAGTGCGATCTTATTCCAATTGACTGTATCCAGTGCAGAACGGCTCGAATCGTCGACGACCGAGTGCTTTTCGATCGATTCGATTCAATGGCGCTGCGAAGAGACTTTGCATTTTCTTTCGCATCTACCACGTTGAGTGCTCTGAGGAATTGTTAGGGTTAATGTCAACCGCCAAATTTAATGAACGCACGTCGCGTCAAAACTTCCCGATACCATCCACACTCTCTGGATGCTTGGCTGTTAACCACTGTACGTTTGACTAGTAGTTTTCTTTCGCGTACGATTTCTCTGTAGAATAATTTACAACTCGCGGCACGAATGTCTCCCGGTGAACGTTATTGCGCATAATTGTCTGTGCGTATCGTCCGCGCGCGCTGATTGGCTCTCCAGTCGCATTCCGTCTCCCGTACTGATACGACATTCGCAGTTATAGCCTCCACGTTTCATTCGGCGCTAGAGTTACGTGCCGCGATAAATATCACCGGCGATTTTTCCGGACCGATACGACTTAGGGACCTTCAAGAAAAGAGGTTATTGCTTACTAAAAGGCCGACAACGCACCTGCGATTCCCTGGTGTTGGCGTTCATTGGCCGCGGTAGTCACTTACCGTCAGGTGAGCCGCATGCTCGTTTACCTGCTCTCCAATAAAAAAAAACACAAAATTAACGTTTTTTCGTTCGTCTTCTGTACTTTCCTACTATTAATCTGATTATATAATATGATATTATGTAGGAGCCCGCAAATGATTCTGACAAAAGTATGAACATTTAATTATTTCGTACGTTGTACGCATAGAGCGTATACGAATACGCACTTAAATACGCATTATTAAGGATAAGTCAAAAACTACAAGTAAAATGAGAAGCACCAGCTTTCAAATAAAAAACAATCATCAAAATTGGTTCAAATAGAAAAAAGTTCTGATTTTTTACATACTGATATTCACACATAAAAAAGAGTCATATTGACCAGCTCTCCTTTTTTAAGTCGGTTTAAAAAACATACGCGTCGAATACCTCCACCAGAAAACCCACTGGTTTTTTAAACTCAGACAAAGTCTGTGAATCCTAATAAACGAATACGATATAAAATCAAAATCAATTAGATGGATCATACCTCTAATAATAATATAGCAAGTTTATGTCCATAAAATGCTTGTTTGCTTGTTCATCTTCTGTATTTTCCTACTATTAATCCGATTATATTAAACTTTGCTGAGTTCTTGTGTTAGGGCCCGCAAATGACTCCAACAAAAGAGTAAACATTTATTTGTTTCCTACGTCTTCTGTGCGTATACGAATACCATCCAATCAAATCGTAGGTCATTCCAAGATCTAAGACCCAAATTCAATAACGCTTTCGTTTAAAACCATATGGTATACACGCCCGCGATAGTTGCTGACAAATAACGAGTAGTTTTATGTATTTTGTTATTTTTTACCTTGTATACCCGGATTTCATCGATGATGCCGAAAGTTGAAACCAATCAATTACATCATCATCATTATTACAGCCCTTTACAAGTCTGCTGGTATGCATGTTTTAACAAGTCTTCACTCCATCTAGTGGGGAGATAACCTACAATTTGTCTGCCGGTACAAGGCTGCCACTCGAGAATCTTTCTTCCTCTTCGGTTTTCGGTGGAACTCTCACTTTAGCAACGTATGCCATAAGGCAAAAATTGATTTAGGTATGTGCAGTCGTTTAGTCGGGAATAAATAGGGCTTACGTCCCAGTATGGTCCGATGACTGTACAGCAACATAATGAGGCCGATTCTCACCTACGCCTCCACTGTCTGGTGCAACAAAGCCAACCAAAAGAAGATTGCAGACAGACTAAATAGTCTACAAAGGACTGCCTGCTTAATGGCAAGTGGAGTTAAGCGGTCATTGCCTGGATCGGTTCTTAATGCACTTCTATGCCTAACGCCCCTTGATCTTTATCAAGACAAGGAGGCGAAGGCTGGTTTGTATAGGATTAACGCCTAAGGTGGTCTGAACTTGCTCTCCCACAGATTGAGATCCATGCTCGACTTAATTAAGTAAACACCGGTCTTATACATGATCTCAGATATCATGAGTCCACTATACACTTTTGATAAAAAGTGTATAGTGGACTCATGAACTACCCTCTAGAGAAACCTGGCTGAACGGCTAAGCTATCTGTGTGGTCGGTAGCCTCATATGGTATACCGATGGGTCTAAAATGGGCCTTGACGTAGGCTTTGGATTCTACGGGGAACGCCTCAAATTCAAACTTAGTATGAATTTGGGTAGATTCACCTCCATTTTCCATGCAGAAATTTTCACCATACATCAGTGTGCGGAAATCAGTCTGCAAAAACACTACGTCAACCACATAATTTATGTAAACTCTGAGAGTCAACACTACTAGCGCTGAGGTCAAACTTAGTGAACTCCAAGCTAGTTGGAGACAACGTGAACCGTTTAAACGCCCTGGGATGTAACAACAGGGTCGTCATAAGATGGATTCCGGATCACGCGGGTATTGTAGGCAACGAATTTGTCGACGAACTTGCACGGGAAGGATTAAAAACAACACAATTTGGACCTGAATCTTAAGAAACTTATCCCGATTGACCCTTGAAACTCTTTATCACAATGAATCACGATCAAGATCAAGATCAAGATCTGGTCTGACACACCAGCCTTAAAACATTCTAAAATCTTAATCCGGGCTTTTGATCGTAAATTCGCTTCAGAAGCCATGAGATTAAGTAAAAATAAATTGCGCATTCTGGCAAGAGCCCTAACTGGACACTGTTGTCTTAAAAATCACATGTCTATCCTGGGACTAAGCACCTCAAGGATGTGTCAGTTTCGCTCCATAACAGAAAAAACGCCTCTGCACATCCTAACTGATTGCGGACCCTTAATGCCCAAACGTAGCACTCATCTGGGAAACTATGTACTCCGCCCAGAAGAAGTGAAATTGCTCACGACTAAGCAACTCCTTCTATTTGTTGAAGACATGGGGCTTAGCAATGAACTATAGCCATACCAGCGATCACAATAGATTTTTTTTAGGTCGCAGTGATACTGGTCACCTTATACATATAGCATAGCTGCTCACACAAAAAAAATTGGTTTTCGGTTCTTCGAGCTATATGGCCGGTCTATTGCCACTTCAACTTACTAATCCGTTGGGCCATGCTGGTTACGCGGATATTCTCGTTTTTAAATCTGTCACGCAGAGAAACCCCGGGCGTAGCCCTCTCCATAGCTCGCTAAGCGACCTTGAGATTCCTTATACGATGGGCAGTGAACGACCACGTCTCAGTTCATAAGTCATATGAACTGAGACGTCATAGTCACTGACATAGTCATATGTCACTGACAACATGCACTGGTTGTACAATCTCGTTTTTAGGTTTTGAGTTATAGCTGACGAGAAGATGTGTCGTACTCTCTCCCGAACGTTGCCCAGCCGAGTTGAATCTTTCGATTGACCTCTCGGTCGAAGTTGGACTAACCTATTTGGACTATTTGTCCCACATAAACATACTGGTCAACAACTTCGAGCTTAGTGATCCCAACAACTACCGGCAAAGATGTGACATGAACGTTATGTGACGGCCCATCATTATTATTAATAATTAATAATTAATTTCTATATAAGGGGGGCGCAAAAAATAATCTTAAAAGATATATATTAAACAATAAAATGACATTAATAAGCATAAAGTTAAAATAAATACATTAAGTATTATAGTAAATTAAAGGCAAAATATTGTCTTTCAAAATAAATAAATTCATTAAAAATATTCAAAAGATAAATAACATTTATAAGATAATTGGAAAATTGGTTAAAAATTGTCTAAGTCATGGAGGGAGTTCGTGTATAAAAGAAAATTTTCTTAAGTTATGGAGAGAGTTCGTGTATGAATCGTTCGTGAATGGAGATGGCTTGCTTGTATGGAGCAGCTGCCGGAGACGCATACCCAAGGTCGTACATATTTATGAGGTGGTCGGGTGACCGCCTGTTTAAAGTACTGTTGCACAATGACTAGTCCTATATTAGGGACTTATAATAGTAAGGTCTATTATACTAAAGCGTTATTATAGAAGGTCTCCTTGATGCATAAGCATTTTATGGACTGGTCGGGTGACTTAATGCAGTTGATTAAGTTCTGTTACGAGCTTGAGGTTCGTGACAATAAAAACTGCCGATTGAATTACCAAAATTTACACTTTTATTAGCGAACACCAATTAAAACTTAAAACGCTAATAATTAATCACACTGATTGACTTTATTTCGCTATGAAGCTTCGCTTGTCTACATTCAATACTGCCCCGATCGCGTCTTGCAGCGCCTTTAAATACACCTTTTCCACCGAAACTTCCAGAATATTCCAGTAAATACGAGCGCCGACTAACCAGGCGCAGAAAGTTCGAGTGTGGGGCTCCTAGAAAGCTTAATGCTTCTGTTCGATACTAGATAGCGCTGTTGGTGGAAAGTTCAAGATTGACATTTTCTAGGAAGCCCTCCTCGCTCTGGTCCCCGACACTAGATGGCGCTAGTGCCAGGTATCTGACGTCAACTTAGGCGCGCAACAGTACTGTTGCACAATGACTAGTCCTATATTAGGGACTTATGATAGTAAGGTCTATTATAATGATTTCTCAAATTTACGCGAACACTACACATTGAATAAAACTATTATTTACGGATTTTATCGCGTTTAATTACTTTAATTTATTTTTATTATTATCCCGACGTTTCGGGTGCTTTACAGCACCCATGGTCACGGGAGGGACTGAGATGTTTGACGTCCCAATGTCATAGTTAGTCCGGCTACCTTCAGTTTTTTTTTTAATATTAATTTTTGGTCCGATTTACGCAAAACGAGCTTATAGTATCATGAAGTCTTGCAGTGGTATGCTTGGGTTTGGGTTTAATTTTGTTAATTATAGGATCCCAAGCAGATGGTAGCACCCAACCATCTTCTCTATTGAAATTTGGATGTTTTTTTTAATTTCAATAGCCTCGCGTATCATCCTTGGTAGGAATCGGTGTACACCGATCCACTGCAAGACTTCATGATACTATAAGCTCGTTTTGCGTAAATCGGACCAAAAATTAATATTAAAAAAACTGATGGTAGCCGGACTAACTATGACATTGGGACGTCAAACATCTCAGTCCTCCCGTGACCATGGGTGCTGTAAAGCACCCGAAACGTCGGGATAATAATAAAAATAAATTAAAGTAATTAAACGCGATAAAATCCGTAAATAATAGTTTTATTCAAGGTCTATTATCATCATCATCATCATCATCACAGTCCCTCACAAGTCCACTGCTGAACATAGGCCTCCCCCAAGTAATGCCACAAAGCACGGTCCTGAGCCACCTGCATCCATCTACTTCCTGCATATTTTACCAGGTCGTCACTCCATCTAGTGGGGGGTCGCCCTACACTACGCCTACCGGTACGAGGCTGCCACTCGAGAACCTTTCTTCCCCATCGGTTATCGGTTCTTCGAGCTATATGGCCGGCCCATTGCCACTTCAGCTTACTAATCCGTTGGGCTATGTCGGTCACTCTGGTTTTACTGCGGATATTCTCATTTCTGAGTCTATCACGCAGAGAAACTCCGAGCATAGCCCTCTCCATAGCTCGCTGAGCGACCTTGAGCATCCTCATACGGCCAGCAGTGAAGGACCACGTCTCTGATCCGTAAGTCATCACTGGCAACACGCACTGGTTGTACACTTTAGTTTTCAGAGATTGAGGTATACCTGACGAGAAGATATGTCGTAATTTCCCGAACGCTGCCCAGCCGAGTTGAATCCGTCGATTGACCTCTCGGTCGAAGTTGGACTTACCTAGTCGGAATATTTGTCCCAGGTAAACGTACTCGTCAACAACTTCGAGCATAGTGCTCCCAACAACTACCGGCATAGGTGTGACATGGACATTAAACATAATCTTTGTTTTGTCCATGTTCATCTTAAGACCTATCCGTTGGGAGGCACTATTGAGGTCATTGAGTATAGTGCTTAAGTCCGTAAGTAAGGTCTATTATACTAAAGCATTATTATAGAAGGTCTCTATGATGAATTAGCATTATAATAGTAGAGTTGTGGGTTGAAGTTCTATATATTAAAGACATATAATAGTAAGGTCTATGATACAAAAGCAATACTATAGAAGGTCTCTATGATGAATTGGCATTACAGTAGTAGAGTTGTGGGTTGAAGTCCTATATATTAAAGATATAGTAAGGTCTACGATACAAAAGCATTATTATAGAAGGTCTCTATGATGAATTGGCAGTACAATAGTAGAGTTGTGGGTTGAAGTCCAATATATTAAAGACATATAATAGCAAAAATGTGGAAGGCCTCAAATAAGTAAAAGCCTTATATAATAGAAATGGTACTTGAAAAGGATTATTATAGTGGCGCGTATGTTGCTTCACGAGCAACAGAGACCGAGGTAAACTTGGACACGCTAACCGATGTGTCCTAGACATATCATCTTAGTGCCGGTGGTAAGCGGGTTTGTTATAGCAACACTGCTTTCCCGTGAACATTGCACACCCATACCGTTTGTGGGCGGCGTCGTAACGTGTAGCGATGCGTCGTCTATCTTTCGGATTGAGATGAGTTTGTTTGGTAGAACTTTAAAATGTAACAAGCATACTCAACTTCATGTCTTAGTGCATTTAGCACTATGATACGTGGAGTTTTGTTCACTAGCGTCTTAGTACCGTGCAACTATGATACGTAGGTGTTAGTTTTTAGTTAACAACAAATGCAAATTTTGTTACCGAATTCGATAGGGATCTGCGAGTGTGCTGCGCCTGATTGGACGTATCCTTGTGGTTCTGGTCGATGGAGGTACGCGGGTGGTCATGTCTGCTGGGATGTGTGAGGGACCTTGGGATTGTGTAAGTCCGTCGATAGTCGTATTGATACTTATTTTGTTCTGAAGTATTACGTTTCTACGATGGTTATTTGTTGGGATGCTATTCCAAATGGCGCTCTCTGCATCTTGGTTTGACTCACATCTAAGTAGCTTTGCCCAAGTCGGGTCCCTTCATTACGGGGCTGTGGACTGTCAGACCTCCGTGAAGTTTTATATATCAACATAATGATATATCTCTGTAACTTTCCCACCTTTGAATGATTGAAGGCAACTTGTTGGTGGGTGTAACAAACATGGTCGCAAATGCATTTACTCAACGTCAATGACACGAACCCTTTCTGATTGCGAATTATTACTCTTATCTTATAACTTTTAGCCTTTTAGTTATATCTGCCGTTGTATTGGTTATTGGGACATATGTGTCGACCTAATGCGGGTGGTAGCTGGAGGGAAGATCTGAGGGGACTCTCAAGGCTGCGGCTGAAAGCCGCGCAACGTGGGACCCCATTCCCTTGAGGTGAGCGGTAGACTCATGACACGCTCTGCGGCTAGTACGGCTACTGCTGCTGATCATGCAATCGGTAGTGATGCCATACACTTACATCACGTCTGCAGGAGCGGTGGTCTGGCAGGTGGTGGTGCTCACGGAGGGTTTACGGCCAGTGTTTTGCCTATTTGCCTAAACCGTGTGACGTACATTCACTGTGGCTGGATTTGTTCGTATTCTGTATGGCGTTTACAGGCATGGACATGCGCAACTTCGGTCTATGTTTGTACTTACGCACTACCAAGGGGCCAAGCCCTCTTTTACTGGTTCACCAGTTATTTTGCAGTGCAATTAAGCGTTCCCTTGGGGGGGGGGGGGGAGCGCATTAAAATGGTTGGCTCTCACCTCTACCCCACATTTTACTATGAGATTATATGATGAGAGCGAAATACTTGTATCGGGTATTTTTGTATATATACATATTGTGAGCTTTTTCCAAGCGGGTTGGAATAAATAATAATAAATTAATAACGTAAACCTGATACAA
This sequence comes from Parnassius apollo, assembly GCA_907164705.1. NCBI lineage: Eukaryota > Metazoa > Arthropoda > Insecta > Lepidoptera > Papilionidae > Parnassius > Parnassius apollo. The sequence continues at coordinate 4,940,206 of CAJQZP010001030.1, read as the reverse complement.
GTGGAATAGGTACGTTTTTACGTTCTTAACTTTTCTCGAGCCCTGTCTTCGTGAACGGGGTGCACTTATCTTATAAGGCACTACCAACACCTTTCAATTGCTCTAGTAAGTACCTATTCATTCTTTCAAAAGACACCTAAAAGAACTCCTTATACAAACTGTATATATATATATATATATATATAAATTTTATTTAAAAAAGGGGTAAATTAATTATAAATAACATATTACTAAAAGAAATGAGGGGAGCGTTACAGTTACACATGACTTATGTTTCGTTCATTTTCATCTTAAGACCTATCCGTTGGGAGACACTGTTCAGATCATTATGTAAAGTACTTAAATCCTCCAGCGATTCTGCCATAACGTTAATACCGTATCCTTTCCAGTTCAGTAACTTATAAACATCATCTAATGCAGCGGTGAAGTTTTGGGGATAGTACGTCACCCTACGTGCCCAGCCGAGTTGAATCCATCGATTGACCTCTCGGTCGAAGTTGGACTTATCTAGTCGGACTATTTGTCCCTGGTGAACACAATCGTCAACAATTTCGAGCCTTTTTGTTTCGAACCAATACCGGCATAGGTGTGACGTTAAACATGATCTTTGTTTTGTCCATTTTCATCATATGACCTTTCCGTTGGGAGGCGCCATTGAGGTCATTGAGCATAGTGCTTAGATCCTCCAACGATTCTACCATGAGGACTATATCGTCGGCAAATCGAAGGTAAGTGACCTATTCGCCATTGATGTTAATACCGTATCATTTACAATCCAGGACCTTGAAGACGTCTTCCAATGCAGCGGTGAAAAGTTTCAGGGATATAACGTCACCCTATCGTACACCTCTCTGCAGCTCGTTAGGTTTCGTACTTCGGTTCTGTACTCTGATAGCCATCGTAGCCCTACCATATAAACACTTCAGCACTTCGATATATCGACAGTCAACATGTTACCACTGAAGTGCCTGCAGCAACGGTTAAACTTCGATGGAATCAAAGGTTTTCTCATAGTCCGTATATGCAAGACATAGTGGAAGATTGTACTCCTCGGTTGACCAAAGGGTATGTATGTGGTATATGATAGTCTAAAGCCTTTTGAAAACTGGCTTGTTCGTGAGGCTGGAAGTCATCGAATCTGCACGCGAGACGATTCGTAATGACTCTCTAAAACTACACGTAGACGTGGCTCAGAATGGGAAACCGACCTGTAGTTCTTCAACGTACTTCTGCTTCATGCCTCCGGAGTAGTACCACCATGGAGGACGGAACTAAAGAACTTGTGAAGGACTTGAAGTACCTAGCTGGACATGAAGTAAGTAATTCCATCCTCACTCGGGAATTTGCCATTTATAAGGTGCTGGAGAGCCATTATAATCTCGTTCAGACTGACGTCCGGGATATCATGGGAATAGAATCGGATGAGATTTGCTCTTGGATAGTTACTCGTTCGGTGTATTATAAAGTAAATATAAGAAAAAATATAAGTAAAATAATAGTCGTCAACGAAGTATCGCAGCATCTCAATAATAATAATATTAAGCTACAGCAGATATAAAAACCTGTAATCAATAATAAGTTACATAGAGGAACCTTCGTATATCGAAGTGCGATCGATCAAGCGGGACGGCTCGAGATCTGAGATAAGTTTAAAAACTCATGAATTTATTTAATATAATATGAAGCTTAAAAAAGGCAACTTTTGTAACTCAAGGCTGAATTTGAAATCATCGTGCATTGATTGCATAAAAGAATCCACTACACCATATTACCAAGCGTTTACTGCCAGTCATAGAGAAAGTGTTACAAAAAAGGAGAGAAAGGAGGCCATAATGGATTGAAAATCTGCAATATAGTTCATAATTTGTAATTATTTTCAATTTGACATTTGTTATTTTTTTATTTTGTTATTTGTTTGTGGTTATTTGTCATTGCCTCACTTCAGTACAGGTAACCACCGTTGCAACCGCAACCACAACCACAGTTTCCACTGCAGCTACCGGTGATGGAGACAATACCACCAGCTGGAACTTCACCACCGAATCTAACAGCGCCCAGAATCGGAACTTGACCACCTATTAGGGTTCTACCAGCAACATCCAAATCGCCAGCGACCACTACGTCACCAATGCCTGTGCCTCCGTAGGCTGGACCAGCAATACCCGCTTGGTAGCCAAGGGCGCCAGGCCCAGTGAGACCGTATCCAAGACCGATTCCAGGTCCGTAAGCTATTTCAGAAGCTAAAGCAGATCCACATCCCAACCCGTACTCAGCAGTGAGTCCTGGACCATAGCCCAATCCAAGTCCACCTCCGAGACACTGACTGTATACATTCTGAAAATGGAGAAACATCTTTACAATGTGCCGTAACAATTTTAAATAACTGTAAGAAGTAAAAGGTTATTTCAATTATTTTTAATAATAATTATCAATATACGGAATATAGTGTCAAATTAGTTTCATGAATATAAATTTCTACTACATAGATTAAAATTAGTTTTTTTTTTCTTAATTTATCCAAATTATATAAAATTATTATTTTACAGATAGATTATAATATATCTGCTAGAGTTTTACCTGGATCAAATATGCTTGAAGGCAGAGCAAGAGGAAAGCGAAAGAAGACATGTTTCAGGTTTTTTTTTCAACTGTACCAAGTCTAAAGTTATTCAAAAATGTAAAAACAATGCATTATATATACTCTACTCGCTGTGCGATTAAAACTAATTTCGTAACAAAAAAATAAACGCAAACGTGTTCAGTAAAAGAATTATATCGATGACACATTGACCTTTGTTTCACTTATTGTGGAACGTGACAAATTTTGATTTGGATTTCATAAACTAATTATCAAATAAAAACTGTGGAAAAATAGCCGCATGCATATGCAAGATGTGTATGAGCAATATTTTTAAATATATATCAAATAATAGAATAATGCGCTATGTTCTGCACAATATAAACAATTATTCAACAATAATTGCTTATATTGTGCAGAACATAGCGCATTATTCGCATTTAAACACAAAATACCTGAAAAACATACAAGCGAAAGAAGAAAGCTAATAATTAAGGCTTTATAAATATAAAATTGCACTTAACATATATAAAATAAGATATTTTAAAGTATAATTCTACTATGAGGAAATAATGAAGATTTTAAATTGTGCTTTTAGATTTAAAATTACATTAAATTGTAACGAATATTTTTTATCAATAATTAGATTTATTAAAAAGTGGGAAATTAACATCTACTTTTAAAAAATTCTATATATTCATAATTGTTTTGTATTACGAGTAGGCTCTTTGTGTTTGTCACGTATAAGGGAACATGGAATTGCGTGATATTATTTCAAAAACATTTCAATATACAGCATACATAGCTCCAAGTTCTCTATACTCGTATATAACCCAATCGACCCAAATTATCCTCACACTTGTTTCCAATTAACACAACAAATATGTGTGCCAAAGCATACATTATATTCTTCGCTCAAGCACTCATGGTTCATGTCAGAAAAAAACAATTACTAACTTTTGAATTAAAAATTTCATTGGTTTCTGATTATAATAAATATAATAACTTTAATTACAAAAGAATAGATATTATATTTAAATAAATAAAAATAAGAATAATTGAAAACAGCAGCTTTGGATTTTAATTAAATTAATAGTTTCAATATCAGTAATTATATTAAGAAATTAATGAAATATAACTTTTCTTTTTAATTAATATTCAGACCATAACTGCCTACTGCTTGGGCGATTTACGCAAAACGAGCTTATAGTATCATGAAGTCTTGCAGAAGGATGATACGCGAGGCTATTGAAATTAAAAAAAACATCCAAATTTCAATAGAGAAGATGGTTGGGTGCTACCATCTGCTTGGGATCCTATAATTAACAAAATTAAACCCAAACCCAAGCATACCACTGCAAGACTTCATGATAATATAAGCTCGTTTTGCGTAAATCGGACCAAAAATTAATATTAAAAAAAAACTGAAGGTAGCCGGACCAACTATGACATTGGGACGTCAAACATCTCAGTCCCTCCCGTGACCATGGGTGCTGTAAAGCACCCGAAACGTCGGGATAATAATAAAAATAAATTAAAGTAATTAAACGCGATAAAATCCGTAAATAATAGTTTTATTCAATGTGTAGTGTTCGCGTAAATTTGAGAAATCATTATAATAGACCTTACTATCATAAGTCCCTAATATAGGACTAGTCATTGTGCAACAGTACTGTTGCGCGCCTAAGTTGACGTCAGATACCTGGCACTAGCGCCATCTAGTGTCGGGGACCAGAGCGAGGAGGGCTTCCTAGAAAATGTCAATCTTGAACTTTCCACCAACAGCGCTATCTAGTATCGAACAGAAGCACTAAGCTTTCTAGGAGCCCCACACTCGAACTTTCTGCGTCTGGTCAGTCCGCGCTCGTATTTACTGGAATATTCTGGAAGTTTCGGTGGAAAAGGTGTATTTAAAGGCGCTGCAAGACGCGATCGGGGCAGTATTGAATGTAGACAAGCGAAGCTTCAGAGCGAAATAAAGTCAATCAGTGTGATTAATTATTAGCGTTTTAAGTTTTAATTGGTGTTCGCTAATAAAAGTGTAAATTTTGGTAATTCAATCGGCAGTTTTTATTGTCACGAACCTCAAGCTCGTAACAGAACTTAATCAACTGCATTAAGTCACCCAACCAACCCATAAAATGCTTATGCATCAAGGAGACCTTCTATAATAACGCTTTAGTATAATAGACCTTACTATTATAAGTCCCTAATATAGGACTAGTCATTGTGCAACAGTACTTTAAGCAGGCGGTCACCCGACCACCTCATAAATATGTACGACCTTGGGTATGCGTCTCCGGCAGCTGCTCCATACAAGCAAGCCATCTATACACGAACTCTCTCCATAACTTAAGAAAATTTTCTTTTATACACGAACTCCCTCCATGACTTAGACAATTTTTAACCAATTTTCCAATTATTTTATAAATGTTATTTATCTTTGTTTTAAATTCGAAGAGTTTTTTTTAATAAATTTATTTATTTTGAAAGACAATATTTTGCCTTTAATTTACTATAATACTTAATGTATTTATTTTAACTTTATGCTTATTAATGTCATTTTATTGTTTAATATATATCTTTTAAGATTATTTTTTGCGCCCCCTTATATAGAAATTAATTATTAATTATTAATAATAATGATGGGCCGTCACATAACGTTCATGTCACATCTTTGCCGGTAGTTGTTGGGATCACTAAGCTCGAAGTTGTTGACCAGTATGTTTATGTGGGACAAATAGTCCAAATAGGTTAGTCCAACTTCGACCGAGAGGTCAATCGAAAGATTCAACTCGGCTGGGCAACGTTCGGGAGAGAGTACGACACATCTTCTCGTCAGCTATAACTCAAAACCTAAAAACGAGATTGTACAACCAGTGCATGTTGTCAGTGACATATGACTATGTCAGTGACTATGACGTCTCAGTTCATATGACTTATGAACTGAGACGTGGTCCTTCACTGCCCATCGTATAAGGAATCTCAAGGTCGCTTAGCGAGCTATGGAGAGGGCTACGCCCGGGGTTTCTCTGCGTGACAGATTTAAAAACGAGAATATCCGCGTAACCAGCATGGCCCAACGGATTAGTAAGTTGAAGTGGCAATAGACCGGCCATATAGCTCGAAGAACCGAAAACCAATTTTTTTTGTGTGAGCAGCTATGCTATATGTATAAGGTGACCAGTATCACTGCGACCTAAAAAAATCTATTGTGATCGCTGGTATGGCTATAGTTCATTGCTAAGCCCCATGTCTTCAACGAATAGAAGGAGTTGCTTAGTCGTGAGCAATTTCACTTCTTCTGGGCGGAGTACATAGTTTCCCAGATGAGTGCTACGTTTGGGCATTAAGGGTCCGCAATCAGTTAGGATGTGCAGAGGCGTTTTTTCTGTTATGGAGCGAAACTGACACATCCTTGAGGTGCTTAGTCCCAGGATAGACATGTGATTTTTAAGACAACAGTGTCCAGTTAGGGCTCTTGCCAGAATGCGCAATTTATTTTTACTTAATCTCATGGCTTCTGAAGCGAATTTGCGATCAAAAGCCCGGATTAAGATTTTAGAATGTTTTAAGCCTGGTGTGTCAGACCAGATCTTGATCTTGATCTTGATCGTGATTCATTGTGATAAAGAGTTTCAAGGGTCAATCGGGATAAGTTTCTTAAGATTCAGGTCCAAATTGTGTAGTCTTTAATCCTTCCCGTGCAAGTTTGTCGGCAAATTCGTTGCCTACAATACCCGCGTGACCCGGAATCCATCTTAAGACGACCCTGTTGTTACATCCCAGGGCGTTTAAACGGTTCACGTTGTCTCCAACTAGCTTGGAGTTCACTAAGTTTGACCTCAGCGCTAGTAGTGTTGACTCTCAGAGTTTACATAAATTATGTGGTTGACGTAGTGTTTTTGCAGACTGATTTCCGCACACTGATGTATGGTGAAAATTTCTGCATGGAAAATGGAGGTCAATCTACCCAAATTCATACTAAGTTTGAATTTGAGGCGTTCCCCGTAGAATCCAAAGCCTACGTCAAGGCCCATTTTAGACCCATCGGTATACCATATGAGGCTACCGACCACACAGATAGCTTAGCCGTTCAGCCAGGTTTCTCTAGAGGGTAGTTCATGAGTCCACTATACACTTTTTATCAAAAGTGTATAGTGGACTCATGATATCTGAGATCATGTATAAGACCGGTGTTTCCTTAATTAAGTCGAGCATGGATCTCAATCTGTGGGAGAGCAAGTTCAGACCACCTTAGGCGTTAATCCTATACAAACCAGCCTTCGCCTCCTTGTCTTGATAAAGATCAAGGGGCGTTAGGCATAGAAGTGCATTAAGAACCGATCCAGGCAATGACCGCTTAACTCCACTTGCCATTAAGCAGGCAGTCCTTTGTAGACTATTTAGTCTGTCTGCAATCTTCTTTTGGTTGGCTTTGTTGCACCAGACAGTGGAGGCGTAGGTGAGAATCGGCCTCATTATGTTGCTGTACAGTCATCGGACCATACTGGGACGTAAGCCCTATTTATTCCCGACTAAACGACTGCACGTACCTAAATCAATTTTTGCCTTATGGCATACGTTGCTAAAGTGAGAGTTCCACCGAAAACCGAAGGGGAAGAAAGATTCTCGAGTGGCAGCCTTGTACCGGCAGACAAATTGTAGGTTATCTCCCCACTAGATGGAGTGAAGACTTGTTAAAACATGCATACCAGCAGACTTGTAAAGGGCTGTAATAATGATGATGATGTAATTGATTTCAACTTTCGGCATCATCGATGAAATCCCGGTATACGAGGTAAAAAATAACAAAATACATAAAACTACTCGTTATTTGTCAGCAACTATCGCGGGCGTGTATACCATATGGTTTTAAACGAAAGCGTTATTGAATTTGGGTCTTAGATCTTGGAATGACCTACGATTTGAGTGGATGGTATTCGTATACGTATAGAAGACGTAGGAAACAAATAAATGTTTACTCTTTTGTTGGAGTCATTTGCGGGCCCTAACACAAGAACTCAGCAAAGTTTAATATAATCGGATTAATAGTAGGAAACTTGCTATATTATTATTAGAGGTATGATCCATCTAATTGATTTTGATTTTATATCGTATTCGTTTATTAGGATTCACAGACTTTATCTGAGTTTAAAAAACCAGTGGGTTTTCTGGTGGAGGTATTCGACGCGTATGTTTTTTAAACCGACTTAAAAAAGGAGAGCTGGTCAATATGACTCTTTTTATGTGTGATATGCGTACGACGTACGAAATAATTAAATGTTCATACTTTTGTCAGAATCATTTGCGGGCTCCTACATAATATCATATTATATAATCGGATTAATAGTAGGAAAGTACAGAAGACGAACGAAAAAACGTTAATTTTGTGTTTTTTTTTTATTGGAGAGCAGGTAAACGAGCATGCGGCTCACCTGACGGTAAATGACTACCGCGGTCAATGAACGTCAACACCAGGGAATCGCAGGTGCGTTGTCGGCCTTTTAGTAAGCAATAACCTCTTTTCTTGAAGGTCCCTAAGTCGTATCGGTCCGGAAAAATCGCCGGTGATATTTATCGCGGCACGTAACTCTAGCGCTGAATGAAACGTGGAGGCTATAACTGCGAATGTCGTATCAGTACGGGAGTCGGAATGCGACTGGAGAGCCAATCGGCGCGCGCGGACGATACGCACAGACAATTATGCGCAATAACGTTCACCGGGAGACATTCGTGCCGCGAGTTGTAAATTATTCTACAGAGAAATCGTACGCGAAAGAAAACTACTAGTCAAACGTACAGTGGTTAACCGCCAAGCATCCAGAGAGTGTGGATGGTATCGGGAAGTTTTGACGCGACGTGCGTTCATTAAATTTGGCGGTTGACATTAATCCTAACAATTCCTCAGAGCACTCAACGTGGTAGATGCGAAAGAAAATGCAAAGTCTCTTCGCAGCGCCATTGAATCGAATCGATCGAAAAGCACTCGGTCGTCGACGATTCGAGCCGTTCTGCGCTGGATACAGTCAAGTGGAATAAGATCCCACTGGGAAGCCCCAGCCCAGAGATGATAACAGTATTCCCTGTGAGGCCGAACCTGCGCCATATAAAGTTGCAGGTGGTGTGCTGGCATGAAATACTGTCCTGCTCTGCTGTGCATGCCAAGCTTTTAAGTGGCCTATTTGGCCTTCTCTTCAAAGTGACCACGAAACTGCACTTCACTCAATATGTCGACGGCAAGAACTACGACACTGACTTAGCCAACAAGGGGAGTACCTTGTAACTGAGGAGATACAACGAATTGGGATTTTTTAGCGGTAAACACGCAAACTTTCAAAGTCTTCTGAGGATTAAACTGGACTAGATTTAGTCGCCTCCAATCCGAGACTTTGTTCAGCAAAGATTCGACTCACAAGTTTGTTCCGGCACTCAGTGAAGTTTTCCCAAGAAATATTAGGACGGTCGGTAGACTAGAGGTAGAAACGGAAGTAGAACGTAGGTCTGCGCTGTCACCAGCGGGCGAACCACTCGATTCTGTGATAGTAGATGAAGTCACCGAAACCATTAAAAGCCTTAAGAATAGATCAGCCCCTGGGCCAGACGGCATCAGCAACAAGGTGATCAAATCCCTTTCGGCGCCACTTATTTACCTCCTTGTAGGAATATTCAACATTCTTTTCACGAACTGCTCCTTCCCGGATCTGGAAAGAAGTAGACGTAATAGGGATCCCAAAACCGGGTAAACCGCGTAATCGTCCCTCTAGCTACAGACCCATCAGTCTGCTCAACACCTTGGGTAAACTATACGAGCGCATTATTCACAAGCGTCTCCGTCTTTACACTGAATCTAACAGACTCCTCCCCGACGAGCTATTTGGCTTTAGAGCCAATCACTCATGCACCCACCAGATTCATCGCCTAACAGAATACATTCTGTCTGGCTTCAATCAAAACCCGACAAGGAAAAAGGCTCAAAACACGGGAGCCCTCTTCTTCGATGTCGCAAAGGTGTTTGACAAGGTTTGGCACGACGGCTTGATATACAAGCTGTACAAACTCAACGTGCCCGATAGGCTCGTGCACATCATACGAGCCTTCCTTTTAAACCGCACTTTTCGCTATCGAGTAGAGGGAACCCGTTCTTCGAAACGCTTCCTCAAGGCCGGGGTCCCACAAGGCTCCGTCCTATCTCCACTCCTCTTTACACTCTTCACGAGTGATATTCCTAAAGAACCAGTGGTGAACACCGCAATCTTCGCCGATGATACGCCACTCTATGTATCAGATTACAATAAAAATAGTCTCTCTTTAAAGCTCTAAAAAGCCACCAATCGCCTAGGCGAATGGTTACGCTAATGGAAAATTGATGTCAATCCACAAAAGAGTGTAGCAGTATACTTTCAACGGAATTCAACATCACGCTCTAAGCCAAAAACGATCTCTCAATACGACCGTCCAATCTCTTGGGAAGAATCGGCCAAATATCTAGGCGTCACGTTCGACACCCGCATGAGTTTCGCGAAGCACATAAGTGCAGTACGCAACAGAGCCAAGTCAGTCATTGGCCGTCTACACCCTCTCGTTAACAGCAAGAGTAAGCTGTCGCTAAGATATAAACTCCGACTGTACAAAACCTGCATTAGACCTATTATTTCCTACGCAAGTGTAGCTTTCGCCCACACATATAAGACCCACATTTTGAAACTCCAAAGCGTCCAAAACTTTTTCATCCGAAAAGCCACCGGTGCACGGTGGTGTCAACGGAACTCTGATTTGCACAATGATTGTGAATTACCCTCTATCTCCGAATCCTTCAAGGAGATGTCTCAACGCTACTTTGATAGAGTAGAAACCCACCCTAACCCGCTAGTGACAAACGAAGCTAACTACGTTTCGATAGCAAACGTCATGCCCTATTTCCGCAGACCGCGAAATGTATTAACAGAACTACCACAACCGCTCGATCCAGTAGACCCAAACGTCGCAGGCACATCACACAATGTCACTACACCCATACTAAATGGGACAAAAACTGTTAGGATTACGAATGGGACGCGTCGCACCCGTAGACGAGCACGACGCGTTCCACCTCACACCGCGTACACACCGTACACTCGTGTTCCTGGGCGGTTCTCACCGCCCAGACCATCGAACGACACGGGCTGAGTAATCAGAGACGGGGGTCCGCACTCCCCCCCTCGGACTGTGGTTAGATAGCTCAAAAACGCCTAAAAAGGCGACATGATAATTGGTAACAATACCAAATCATAAACCATTCATCATCATCCTCACGTCATTGCCTTTCCCTCTTTTAATTAGCTCGCGGACTTTCTGGCCGCGAGCCCTGAGTCAGATGAAGCTGTAAGAGTCGCGTAGACTAACAGCGTTAACATCCAGAAACTAGGACGGTCGGTGTACAGAGCAATGAATGTTACCGGTTTGCAATATATATATATATATATATGCACACAGTGCACGCAGCCTTGTGGAATGCCAACAGTAAAAGGCTTGTGATGCTCCGATCAGCAGGAAAGCTGGTGATTCAATCGCACAATTTCTCGGAAAGCTCATAGGAAGGGAGCTTCGAAAAAAGCATTTTGTACCAAACCCGATCGAAGGCCTTCGCAATATCCAAACTAACGGCCAATGCCTCCTCCTTGGACTATACTGCCTCTGCCCATCTATAAGTCAGGAAGACCGGAAGATCATCAGCTGATCTACCCCGACGAAAACAATATTGACGGTCACTAATCAGCTGATGATCCACAAGGTACTGCATTAGCTGGCAGTTTATAATGAATTCCCTTATTTTGGAGACTAGGAGGAGATGGCGATAGGCCTGTAGTTAGACGGATCTGAGCGGTCGCCTTTTTTAGGGATCGGGTGGACGAAAGTCGTCTTCCATGATTTCGTGACTACGCCTAGGGAGTAGGAGTAGCGGGAAAGACGCATTAGAACAGGTGCCAACTCAGAAGCATATATCCTCAGTACAATTGGTGGGATTCCTTCTGGCCTACTTGACTTGTGGATGTACAAGGAGAGGAGTGCTTTGCGAACGAAGCGCTGTGTGAGCCGTACACCTGGTATGGAGCAATCACACCACGTGATGGTCGGCGGTGAGCTCCTTCCGTCTTCCGTGCTGGTGCTTACATCCCGGGACGTTGATGCAATCAGCCCAAGCCCGGTAGCACTCCTGCTTATAGCATGGCAGATCTCAGCCATGGAAGGAATATAGAGTCATACATTAAGTAAATATGTAAGTCAATGGACAAAATTTGAAAGTAAAATTTAAAATATATAAAATAAAATGTTAGGACCTTTTTAGTAAAAGTTTCGTCAGAAACTGATTTTATATATTCCATAGTATATAAATTTTTATTTTTTGTTATGTAATGTACTTTACAGTTTATGCATGTTTATGTATTCAAATAGTCAAGACTTATCTATAAAAAAAAAGTTTTTTTTTTGTTGTATTAAGGTTATTATACTACTAAAGAGTACGCGGAATGAGATGATCACTGGGTGCTATTTCTATTTTTATTTTCATATTTAATTTTATAAAAATATTGTAAATTAATTAAAAAAGTCCCACTAGGTGTTTGGCTGGTTCTTCCCAGGACACAGAACACAGTTTTTTATGAACCAGCGGTGTAGTCTAAATGACTGTAAGTGTTATTGTAATCTATATCGAATAAAAATGATTCTATTCTATTCTATCCTATGAAGTGATGTTCTAATAGTATATTTCATTAAGAGTGCGGAAAGGCTGTCATTGCAAAGAGTTCCGACAAATGTCCATTCGAGCCGAGGCGCAGACGAAGGTGAGGATTGAAAGTCGGAACAAGTTTCAATAACGGTTCCGCACGTGTACTGAACAACTATTTTTAATACAAATGCGAAAAAATGAAGCAATTTAATAAAATAATAAAAACAAAATAAACTCGACTAACTTATCATTTATTTCTTATAAAAGTTATAATTCACATATACATTGAAATTGGTACAGTTTTTCATACGAGCACTGAAAATTTCGGGAATCAAGGAAGTGACACAACATTACTATTTAAAAATGTATTTATTGCTTTTCGAAGTATTCTCCGCGAAATTTGACACATTTTTCCGTACGATGGAACCGATAAATGGATTGAAGAGACCATTCCATTCGGAAGTTGGGGTCTCCAAAATGGCCGTTTTGTAGGCGTCCACAGTTTCTTCAGGTGATGAAAATCTCAGTCCACGCAATTTATTCTTTATTTTAGGGAAAGTATAGAAATCATTAGGGCTTAGGTCGTGGCTGTACGGTGGATGGTCTAATAATTTTATGTTTTCTTGCTCTAAAAACTCTTTTGTTCTGTGTGCGGTGTGAGAACTCGCATTGTCGTGATGGAGGATGATGCGGCGGTTGCAGTTCTCTTTACGGAGTTCAGAAACGACCTGTGGCAAACAAATGCTAACATACCATTCTGCATTAACCGTTCTTTGTCCCTCAAGAGGAATAGTCGTAACATGGCCGGTTTTGGAGATAAACGTGGCCACCATTTTTTTTTGCAACACTCCGTGAACGAACAATTTTTGTTGGCTTTAACTCATTTTCGAACACCCAAACTCGTGACTGGTTTTTTTGTTTCGGTTTCGTATGCGTATATACAGGATTCGTCACTTGATACGATGTTGTATACAGCATTTGAGGATCCTGCGTGGAATCTTTCGAGAGTTCTGACGCACCAAGTAACGCGAGCCGCTTTTTGCTCCTTACAGAGCCAATGCGTTATCCATCGGGAAAACAACTTTTTTTACACCTAATTGTTCATGCAAGATTATTTGTATTTGACTCATGCCAATGTCTAAAGTTGCCTGAATTTCGCAGTATGTCACATGTCGATCTTCCTTAATCAGCTCACGCACAGCATCAACGTTTTCTTGGGTGACTGCAGTTTTTGGACGACCTTGACGGGGATCATCACCGAGCTTGACACGTCCACGTTGAAATTTAGCAAACCGGCGATAAATTGTGGTTTTGGATGGGGCTTCATCACCAAATGCAGAGATCATCCGGTCAACACACTGTTTTTGTGTTAAACCACTTCGAAAGTCATAATAAATCATCGCTCTTGAATTTTCTCGAGTCAATTCCATTTTCTCAACGACTAAACAAGTTTGACAAAACCTTGTGACAAGACCGAGAATCTTTTTTTTAATAAATAAATGGTATTCGATTTTTAAAACCAAGGAGTTTTCAATTAAAAGGATTTTAATATGACAGGAACAGTGGAAATATTCCATTCCCGATACTTTTAGTGCAGCCTAGGTACTAACTGGGGAAGTTTTAGGTTGCATATTTATTGTTTGAGACAAACCATTATTAAATTCGTATGATTGTTCATGTATATTTGTTAAAGGTGTTATACAACGGCGTTTGCTAGTTGTATTATTATATGAATTGTATCTGATGAATTATCATTATCAACGATGACGGACTGGACTCGAAATTAACGGGTTGTGTGATTTCTTCCCAGTTTCTAGTTTGTTGTTTAATGAATCAGCAATATAGCCTTCTGCAACTTTGTCTGACTTCCAACCTCCTAGTTGCTTTAAGGACGTCAAATTGGCACATGAATCTGCCAATAATGTAGCAGAAGTCCTCCTAAAGCTATGTCCGGTATAATACTCAGCTTCCGGCAGACCAACCTATTTCTTTTGGCATATTATCAAATTTGTTTATCCCGATTGCTTGAGCTGTACACTTCCCTTTTTGATAATTTTGGAAAAAAAACGGTCGACTTTTGCTTTTTGGGACCGCTGATTCATATATTTTTGCACTATTCCAAGAAAATCTTCTTCAACAACAAAGCTTCTCGGTATCTTATTTTTTTTTGTATTCGGAATCTTGATTAGTAGCATTTTTCCATGGGCTTCAATATCTTTTAAAGTAATATTGGCTAACTCCTCTCTGCGGCAAGATCAAACAACGCCAAAAATCAGTGCAACCTACAAAAAAAGGGATTTGATAAATATTTTTTTAAATAATATATTGACTGTATTTTGCGATTTTGTAAACTGAACACTAAATAAAAATATAAGTATTTATTAATAAATTACCTTTGTAGCTAAATAACGGATCACCATCGGGAGCTTCGTTCAAAAACCTTTCCACTTCATTCGAAGTTAATATTTTCGACTTTTTTAGTTGTAAAACCGTCTGATTGTCGTTTTAAGAAAGCATTTAGTTTTGGGCATTCATTTATATCCACGTTGTTCCTTATTATCATAACGTAGAAGGTTTTTATTTTGCTGAGAGTTCGGAGAAGTATACCAACATAACATTTTCTGAAAAACCATTTGCTTTTTTCTCTTCTCTACGAGTAGAAGCAATAAATTCGTCGTATGTAGATATGTAGAGACTTTTTGACTTTTTCGGTAAAATGATCTCCGAAGCATTTTTTGCAATTATACTGAGTTCCGGTGGTGTTAATTCAAATTTATAAAATATTGTTTTTAATTTTACTATTTTAGATTATTGAGATTCTAATTATTTTTATTATTGTTAGTTTAAAAAAATCAACTTTTAGCAGAATTAACTTAAAACGATCAGAAATCAAATTGAATATTACTTTAATTTTTAGGCACTCAGACATTATCATAAAAATTACTCTTTTTTGTTTGACTCGGTTAATACATTTATTTCTCATTAAGTTTACTACGTTTCCAAAAAGTTTTACATCTATAGTATGTTCCTAGTGCAGGAGGAAAAACGTACATGGATATTTGACGATATCATTGCGGTAGACAACCTTTTTTAGGTTTTTACTTGTTTTTTTACTTGTATCATTTTTACATTATAAACACCATCCTGTAAGTGGGCACAATCCTTGGCTTGTTATTGCCTGACCTGAAGCATATCGGTCTACCAATGAGGGCCCTAGCTTTGGCGATACGTTGTTCAATTCTTATTCTCCAGGCTGGGACAGCGCTACTTTGTCCAGTAACGCGTCCAGCCTTTGATAGTTTGGCGCCTATAATACGGCAGACTGCCAGTGCGGCGCCAAAAAGAATTGAGTCCGTCTTACAAAGGTCCCGGCTGGCTTCCAAATAGGTCACCAGCATTGGGTTCAGAGCCCACACGACAGCCCGATTCTGCTTGCTAGGGCTTTGCGGGGAAGTTGCGGTTGATTTTCGAGGGGCGTACTGCGTATTTTATTATTATTTATTTATTATATTGAGGCTGAATTTGAAATCACCTTGCAATGGCTGTGTAAGATAATCCACCACACCATGTCATCGCGCATTCACAGCCAGTCATAGCAAATATGTCAGGAAAACAGAAGGGAAAGGGGAGCATTATGGATTAAAAATCTGCAATATAGTCCATAATTTGTAATTATTTTCATTTTAACTTTGTTTTTTTATTTTGTTATTTGTTTGTTGTTATTTGTCGTTGCCTCACTTCAGTACAGGTAACCACCGTTGCAACCGCAACCACAGTTTCCGCTGCAGCTTCCGGTGATGGAGACAATACCACCAGCCGGAACTTCACCACCAAATCTAACAGCACCCAGAATCGGAACCTGACCACCTATTAAGGTGTTACCAACGACACCCAAATCGCCAGCGACCACTACGTCACCAATGCCTGTGCCACCGTAGGCTGGACCAGCAATACCCGCTTGGTAGCCAAGACCAGCAGGCCCAGCGAGACCGTATCCAAAACCAATTCCAGGTCCGCAAGCAATTTCAGAGGCTAAAGCAGATCCACATCCCAATCCGTACTCAGCGGTGTATCCTGGACCATAGCCCAATCCAAGTCCAGCTCCGAGACACTGACTGTATACATTCTGAAAATAGAGAAACATCTTTACAATGTGCTGTATAACACTTTTAACTGACTGTGAGAAGTAAAAGGAAAATTGAATTATTTTCAATAATAGCCATCGATTTATGGAACATGGTGTCAAAATCAATTCATGAATATAAATTATAACCACATAGATTATTAATAGGTTTTTTTTAATTAATCCCAATTATATAAAATTATTATCTAACATAAAGAGTTTTACCTGGATCAAGCATGCTTGAACGCAGAGCAGAAAGAAAGCGAAAGAAGACATGTTTAAGGTTTTTTCAAGAGTACCAAGTTTCAAGTAATTCAAAAATATAAAAACAACGCATTATATATTCTTTATTCCCTGTACGATTAAAAATAATTTCGTAACTAAAAATAAATATAGACATGTTTCGTAAAAGAATTATATCGATGAGACATTGACCTGTGTTTCACTTGTTGTGGAACGTGACAAAGTTTGATTCGGATTTCAAAAGGTAATTATCAAATAAAAAGTGTGGAAAAACAACCGCATGCATACGTAGCTAGATGGGTATAAACAACAATTTTAAATATATATCAAATACTATATTGATGCTTCTATTTAACTTGACTAGGAGTGAAACGGACTTAAGACCCCTCCAAAACTTTTGAAGGTTTTATTAATATAAAATTTGCACAAAACTTATGTAAAATAATAGATTGTAGAGCATAACACTACCATGAGGAAATAATGAAGATTTTAAATTATTTCTTTAAATTTAAAAGCTCATAAAATTGTGATGATTTATATTTATTTATAAATAGATTTGTTGAAATGTAGAAATTTATTATTATCTTCTCTTAATAAGTTTTACGATTTGTAATAGTTTTTGTGTTACGAGTAGGCTCTTTGTGTTTGTCACGTATAAGGGAACATGGAATTGCGTGATATTATTTCAAAAACATTTCAGTTCTGCTATATATAACCCAATCGACCCAAATTATACTCACACTCGTTTCCAATTAACACAACAAATATGTGTGCCAAAGCATTCATTATTTTCGTCGCGCAAGCACTCATGGTTCAGGTAAGAAAAACAACTTACTACTAAACGTCTTAAATTAAATTAAAATGGGAAATTATTGAAAACAGTGGCTTTGAATTTTAACAAAATTAAGTTTTAATTTGAGTAGTTTTAAGAAATTAATTAAATATAACTTTTCTCTTTAATTTATATTCAGACCATCACTGCCTACTGTTTGGGCAACGGACTGACCTACGAAGGTTCCTTGATTGATGGTGCTCCCTGCGGCTCTCAATGGGGAGGCTTAGGCTTGGCTGGTTACGGTGCCGGTTGCGGTCTAGCTGCCATTCCAACTGCTAGCGGCGGTGGTTTCCCTGTCGCCAGCGCGTCTCCCATCCCACCTGTTGGAGTATCTGTTCTCTCAGAGAACGAGATCGGAGGAATCCTATCTGCCGTTGGTGAACTACCTTTCCTAGGTACCGTTGGTCTGGAGGGTGTGCTTCCAACTGCCGGTGCTGGTGCCGTCTCTTACGGTTGCGGAAACGGTGCCGTAGGTATCATAAGCGAAGACATTTCCGCATCCACTTTGGGCTACCCGGTCAACGCTGGGTTGGGTTACGGACCTGGTCTTGCTACCGGATTCGGTTATGGTCCCGCGTTCGCTGGACGCGCCATCGGAGGATGCGGATGCGGTATCTATTAATAACCCTTTTAATTAAAAACAATACATGACATTAAAAAAATAAACTTTGCATATCACTTTGCATTTTCATTGATTATTTTAATTATGAAGTATAAGTGACAGCAACAAACAATAAGATAAGATAGTTTTTCCGATCCATCACTCCAAATATCTGCTGGATATGAACGTCGTCCGCTGTAGGGATAGTTGATTGACGATCGCAGCAGTAGAGGTCGGGCATCTTTGCTGCTGCTGCCCGTCGCCGGTCTGGTTATTGTACATCTGGTGTAAGCGGCATGGATACACTACCATATATAGGAGGCCCTGAGTCTAGACTCACTAAGTGCACTAACGAACGGCTATTATAGTATTATGGTTTCTTAGAGATGGACGGGGGAATGATTTTGAAGCCTAAGTCGGCTCGCTGCACAGGCAGATCAGTGATCAGCGATCGCAGTCGCAGACATATTTCACATCTGCGGAGCTAGTCAAGTTACTTTAAACAATCGTTACGGCTAGCAGAAAACTATATGAACGGAAATAACGTATCAGTCATGTGAACTATATTTGATTGCATTTATTTTTAAATAAAATACTTTTGCGACTTTTATCGCCTTTAATTTAATTTAATTTTAACTCCTGTCGTTTCACGTGCTTTGCAGGACCCCTGGTTACGGGGGCGGGGATGGACTGAGTATTTGACATTCCGATGTCATAAGTAGTTAGCCTGGTGTGCCATGAGTTTGCAGATGAACTTGAAGTATTTCGGGGTTATGCTTGGGTTATGTTCTAATTTTATTACACAATTACGGGACCCCAATCCCGTTTAATTTAATTTGATTTTAACTCCTGTCGTTTCAAGAGCAATGAAGGACCCCTGGTTACGGGGGCGGGGATGGACTGAGTAGTTGGCATTCCGATATCATATGTTGTTAGCTTGGTGTGCCATGAGCTTGAAGATGCACTTGAAGCCTTGCAGAGGTACGCTTGGGTTATGTTCTAATTTTATTACATAATTACAGAACCCTAATCCCAAGTAGTAAGTATATCTGTTGTAATTGTGGAAAAACAAACATGTAACGACGGTGTCAGAATATCCACTACCACTACTCCATATCATCCCGTGGCTGTCCTTTATCCATATATCCCTCTTGTGAGGAAATCTATGGGGGGGGGGGGGGGCTAAGTTCAGCAGTGAAATTTTGATAGTCTGGAACGATAACGGTAATTGCACAGGACGTCTAGCATATGTTCAACATAATATAAACACAAATCAAATTAAACGCGATAAAATCCGTAAAAATGGTTTTATTGTTATGTTCGCGTAAGTATACAAGAAATACTCATTCATTTTTATATTTTAATGTAATCGTGGACAATAATGGTATTTCGTACTTTATGAGTAGCATTAGTTTACGAAATGATTTATTACCCACTAGCTGCTGCCCGCGACTTCTTATGCGGATGATGTTGCTTATGCCAGCGACAACGGGGTCGTCAAAATCGAAGATCTAAAACGTCTGATGTCGAATTCTAAGAGCCCGGGGACGGGAAAACAACGTGATGCGCGAGACGATTCGAGACGTTACAGATCTTTCATTTTTGTAAGTCAACACGAAATGCCCACCAGACTAAACAACTTTTGCTAAGACGTCATTCCTATATATGTTATAATGGTGCTGGGCTTTGGAGTTCCACAACAGGTGTTCCAGATCTTCAAATTTATTCTCACAGCAGAAAAAACTCTTCACGTGGAATATTTTTTGCTATGACACCATTTTTATATCTCTTATACTTTAGTTGTTCTGTTGCGGTTCTGCATCAGGTTTTCCATTTTCCAAAATAAATTATAGCTTATATGTTACCTAGACTTAACACCTATAAAACAAAAAACTTTTCATCCCGTATATTTCACCGATACGGTGCGGAATGCACCGGATCCCAAGGGTACACTGAATTAACAATAATATTGCAAATCACTTTAAAAAAATCTTTATAAACTATAGCTGTACCCTTGGCTTTGCCCACGTTCTTGGTCACGCGCAAGTCGAATCTCACGCTCCTGACTGCTCTCAAGTGATCGAGCAGTCTCATAGTGGATATTCTGAAAACTTAACCTCTGATCTCTCTGTGTAACCGTTTCGGATGCGCGAGACAAAGAATGACGATCCCGGTCGATAGCTAAAAGCATTTCTCGTTGTTCCACACTTTCCTGAGGTCGAGAAGCAGTAGTGCGGACTCGTTTAAATTCTAGTCGTAATTAGCGCTGCGTGCTAGTTTCTGCGGACAAACTTAGTGCATTACGCTCACGGTTAGCACCTAGCCGTTGTTCACGCTCTGCGTGGGTTCGAGAGAAACTACTGCTACTACTAACTAACCTGCGCATCTTAGAAACCCTTGAGTTTTGAGACAGATTTGAACTTTTCAAAACAATGAAAAGTAATCGAATAAGTACGTAAGAATTGCTAGTAAGTAGAAAAATAATAATTTTTCGCAGGAAAATTAAACACATCAACCAACACAGACAACAAAGGTAACCCCCGTTTCTATAGGATGAGAGCGACCCATCGGCACCTATAACATCACTTTTTGGGAACGAAACCATGGCGCGATCTAACTCGACGCCAACGCCATCTAGTTAGTAAACGGAAACTACATATTATTTACCCAAATAAATGAATTAAATTATGAATTGAAACTAAATTGTCGTTAATTTAATAGACAAGTACATTATTTTTACATAAAAAAATATGGTAACAGCAGCAAGGAACAAAACTAAGAATTACATACTTAAATCAATTACCTGCAACAAATGTGCTTGGTAAGATATAACTTAGAACCAAAAGTTTGACTTGACTTCATGATAGTGTTAACTTGTTGTACCACCAATCAATCTGTTTAGTAATATTGGTGTGAAACTCTCCATACAATTAGATAGGACATGTAAAGTTCTCAGATTTCCTAATACACACAAAAAGTGCAAAAATTAAACAAAATATACGATTTTTCATAACAATATGGGATTTAAACTTGCACCATTTAATACGGTAAACGGTCGCCTGACCTTACCGCTAAATTCCCCGTTGACATATTGTTAAACAGCTGTTCCCATGCAATTTATAATATTTTTGCCCCGCTCCTTTATAATAATAGCGTGATTATTATGTTTTTTTATTTTTATTTTAACTAATAACATGTCATTTTGTGCATTCAATTATTTTGTGCAATTACGAAGAAAAACCTTTTAAAATCAATACTGCTTACCCCCTATAACATACGGCGTGATAATATGTAGCCTAAAGCCTTCCTTGGTTTACAAAGAACATTTTTGCTGAATTTCATTTCAATCTATCCAGTAGTTTTGCGTGAAGCCGTACCATACACACAGACAAACAGACAATGCACAAAACAGAATATGTGGGAGGCCACAAGATCTGTAGGACATTTTTTTTATACAGGTTTTATGATACTGATGTAACAAAATGGATTTTCTTTCACCACTAACACACGCCAAATGACTAAAGTAAATTTTAATTGCCTAGTAACATTAAAGTTAGACTACTATCGAAACTACACCGATATTTTGTTCAAACATCACTACAGTTTTAAGAACAGTTTCAAAATTATCTTTGTTAATATTGAGAAGCGGGAGTCGTTTGGTAAATCGTTATCTATTGAAGTTGTGAATGAATTTATCACAGACAGTCATTTAATTGCTTGGAGACATCCAATAAGATAAACAGCAAGTTAGTATTAAAAAGGAAGATACCAATTCGTGAATGTTTATATAACGATTACAATGGTACCCATATACTTCAGTAGGACGTAGGTAAATATTATGGAAAGGGATAAAAAAATTTAGTTCAGCGTTCACATAACTTTTCGTTGCTAGTCGCCAGAGCATTGACATTAGTCAGCTACGTTATTTTCTCGTCATTCATTCATTGATACATTCGTTTTTTCATAACTACCTATCAAAGCTCTCTGCTGAACATAGGGAGGCCTATATAATATCCCCTTGTGAGACACAGCTTGTCTATTGGATATTTGCAATAGCTGCCCCACTTTACTGGGTCGACGACTGCAGTTTAATTCTCTCTTACACTAGTACTATTTAACTGATCAAAACACCAATGCATTTATGCTGTCTGAGTTAAGAACTTTGCTTATTTTACAGCGTCTTGATATACAATTGCTTCTCATAGCGTCTCAAATCTGAAGTGGTACAACATTGTTGTAATACGAACACTACTAAACAATTAATGCAGTTAATCTATCTGGTTTTAGAGTCATATTAATAATTTTTGATACCACAGACACATTTTCCTGTGACTTTGTAGGTAGTAGTAGGGGCATAATAGCTGAATACGTTCATATTGTAAATAAATATTTATTTTGACATAGACGTAGTTATTCTTACACAGCCACCGTAACAATATCCACCAACCCTTTACGTGACGTGGGTGACGTCAGAGACGACAGAGGGAGAATGAAATAGGAGGTGGTAAGCAGCATCTTCCTGGTAACAACTCAAAACAATAGTAAACCATGACGTAACAGACGACAGAGGCAGAATGAAACAGGAGGTGGTAAGCAGCATCTTCCTGGTAACAACTCAAAACAATAGTAAACCATTGCGTAACAGACGACAGAGGCAGAATGAAACAGGAGGTGGTAAGCAGCATCTTCCTGGTAACAACTCAAAACAATAGTAAACCATGACGTAACAGACGGCAGAGGGAGAATGAAACAGAAGGTGGTAAGCAGCATCTTCCTGGTAACAACTCAAAACAATAGTAAACCATGACGTAACAGACGACAGAGGCAGAATGAAACAGGAGGTGGTAAGCAGCATCTTCCTGGTAACAACTCAAAACAATAGTAAACCATGACGTAACAGACGGCAGAGGGAGAATGAAACAGAAGGTGGTAAGCAGCATCTTCCTGGTAACAACTCAAAACAATAGTAAACCATGACGTAACAGACGACAGAGGCAGAATGAAACAGGAGGTGGTAAGCAGCATCTTCCTGGTAACAACTCAAAACAATAGTAAACCATGACGTAACAGACGGCAGAGGGAGAATGAAACAGAAGGTGGTAAGCAGCATCTTCCTGGTAACAACTCAAAACAATAGTAAACCATGACGTAACAGACGACAGAGGGAGAATGAAACAGGAGGTGGTAAGCAGCATCTTCCTGGTAACAACTCAAAACAATAGTAAACCATGACGTAACAGACGACAGAGGGAGAATGAAACAAGAGGTGGTAAGCAGCATCTTCCTGGTAACAACTCAAAACAATAGTAAACCATGACGTAACAGACGGCAGAGGGAGAATGAAACAGAAGGTGGTAAGCAGCATCTTCCTGGTAACAACTCAAAACAATAGTAAACCATGACGTAACAGACGACAGAGGGAGAATGAAACAGGAGGTGGTAAGCAGCATCTTCCTGGTAACAACTCAAAACAATAGTAAACCATGACGTAACAGACGACAGAGGCAGAATGAAACAGGAGGTGGTAAGCAGCATCTTCCTGGTAACAACTCAAAACAATAGTAAACCATGACGTAACAGACGGCAGAGGGAGAATGAAACAGAAGGTGGTAAGCAGCATCTTCCTGGTAACAACTCAAAACAATAGTAAACCATGACGTAACAGACGACAGAGGGAGAATGAAACAAGAGGTGGTAAGCAGCATCTTCCTGGTAACAACTCAAAACAATAGTAAACCATGACGTAACAGACGGCAGAGGGAGAATGAAACAGAAGGCGGTTAGCAGCATCTTCCTGGTAACAACTCAAAACAATAGTAAACCATGACGTAACAGACGACAGAGGGAGAATGAAACAAGAGGTGGTAAGCAGCATCTTCCTGGTAACAACTAAAAACAATAGTAAACCATGACGTAACAGACGACAGAGGGAGAATGAAACAAGAGGTGGTAAGCAGCATCTTCCTGGTAACAACTCAAAACAATAGTAAACCATGACGTAACAGACGGCAGAGGGAGAATGAAACAGAAGGTGGTAAGCAGCATCTTCCTGGTAACAACTCAAAACAATAGTAAACCATGACGTAACAGACGACAGAGGGAGAATGAAACAAGAGGTGGTAAGCAGCATCTTCCTGGTAACAACTCAAAACAATAGTAAACCATGACGTAACAGACGGCAGAGGGAGAATGAAACAGAAGGTGGTAAGCAGCATCTTCCTGGTAACAACTCAAAACAATAGTAAACCATGACGTAACAGACGGCAGAGGGAGAATGAAACAGGAGGTGGTAAGCAGCATCTTCCTGGTAACAACTCAAAACAATAGTAAACCATGACGTAACAGACGGCAGAGGGAGAATGAAACAGGAGGTGGTAAGCAGCATCTTCCTGGTAACAACTCAAAACAATAGTAAACCATGACGTAACAGACGGCAGAGGGAGAATGAAACAGAAGGTGGTAAGCAGCATCTTCCTGGTAACAACTCAAAACAATAGTAAACCATGACGTAACAGACGGCAGAGGGAGAATGAAACAAGAGGTGGTAAGCAGCATCTTCCTGGTAACAACTCAAAACAATAGTAAACCATGACGTAACAGACGGCAGAGGGAGAATGAAACAGAAGGTGGTAAGCAGCATCTTCCTGGTAACAACTCAAAACAATAGTAAACCATGACGTAACAGACGACAGAGGGAGAATGAAACAGGAGGTGGTAAGCAGCATCTTCCTGGTAACAACTCAAAACAATAGTAAACCATGACGTAACAGACGGCAGAGGGAGAATGAAACAAGAGGTGATAAGCAGCATCTTCCTGGTAACAACTCAAAACAATAGTAAACCATGACGTAACAGACGGCAGAGGGAGAATGAAACAGGAGGTGGTAAGCAGCATCTTCCTGGTAACAACTCAAAACAATAGTAAACCATGACGTAACAGACGACAGAGGGAGAATGAAACAAGAGGTGGTAAGCAGCATCTTCCTGGTAACAACTCAAAACAATAGTAAACCATGACGTAACAGACGACAGAGGGAGAATGAAACAGAAGGTGGTAAGCAGCATCTTCCTGGTAACAACTCAAAACAATAGTAAACCATGACGTAACAGACGACAGAGGCAGAATGAAACAGGAGGTGGTAAGCAGCATCTTCCTGGTAACAACTCAAAACAATAGTAAACCATGACGTAACAGACGACAGAGGGAGAATGAAACAAGAGGTGGTAAGCAGCATCTTCCTGGTAACAACTCAAAACAATAGTAAACCATGACGTAACAGACGACAGAGGGAGAATGAAACAGGAGGTGGTAAGCAGCATCTTCCTGGTAACAACTCAAAACAATAGTAAACCATGACGTAACAGACGACAGAGGGAGAATGAAACAGAAGGTGGTAAGCAGCATCTTCCTGGTAACAACTCAAAACAATAGTAAACCATGACGTAACAGACGGCAGAGGGAGAATGAAATAGGAGGTGGTAAGCAGCATCTTCCTGGTAACAACTCAAAATAATAAAAAAGCACTGCGGTTGCCAATCCGCCTGCCAAGTGTGGCAACTATGGCAAAACCCCGCCCATGAGGCAAGCTATAGAGAGGCCCGTGCTCAGCAGTGCACTTGATGGAATCGAATAGAAAATAATAATTTTTATCCAATAATTTAAAACGAAATCCTGGTTTGAAAATACCCCACGTTACTTTTTTTAAAGTTAAATTATGTATGCAGTAGAAACTACGGTTGTACCAACTACTAACAAAGTGACCACTTCATTCCCAGGGGTTATTATTAACCTATATTAATTTTTTTCATATATGTACATAAATGTAAAAATATGTTATAATATATTAATTTCTATTAAAATTTATTCATATATAGTCCTTTTTGTATAGTTTTTTTTTTCAATAAAATAATTAAACTTGATAATAATGAGACATTATACATTTTCTGAAAATAAACATTAAATTGTTTTAAATATATTAAGAGCCCAAAGTTAATTCCTAACAAACTCCCATATCCTCTTCCCCTCGGACCTCGTCTACGAGTAGGTCGTCTGTAAACCCTTACATCAATTAATTAAAATCCTTAAATTCAAATTGAATAAAATAAATACTCAAGTAATAAATAGGAGTGCATAAAACTAAGAAACCTACATATAACGTCTACGCGTGCGCTCCTGGTACATTAAGAACCAACATGCCTAATCTCCGTTCACAAGCGCAAAACTGGGAGGTACGATTTTTCATTTTTGTTGCTCAGGGTTGTTTTGGCACAGTTTTAGTGACTATTATCAAACTATGGTTTTGTAGCGGCGCTGTCGTCGCGCCACAATCGAAATACACTGAAGTCTAAATCACGCTATCAACATTCCGAATCAGAAACAGTATATATAGAACATCTCCGAACTATCACATGGAGTGTTGGCCGCTCCCCGGGCAGAATACCTTGCCCGGCGGGAGATCTCCCCAGGTCCTTCCTCACCGGCCACAGTGGTGACCCCGACGTGATTGGCCGCACGACGTGGCCACAGTTTCCTTCACAAAACAGTCATTGAATTTATGATACCCTGGTACATCTCATTGCCGAAAGAAAATATAGCAGCAAATTGAGGTGCCTGTCACTTTATAAAACTGAGTATTTTCTTCAATTGTTCTGATATCGCTTTCGGATTATGCTACCCTGGTATTGAGCAAATACAACGTAAAAATCAAATCAATAGTACAAACAACAGCTACTCCTGAAACTATATCCTTTGGGTTTTTATTAACTTTCTATTGTTTTCTTATGCCTTAGTACAATATTAAACGATAGGCATTTTTGAAAAGTGGCTGTTGGCGACGCGCCTATTAGAATATTTCAGTTTATTAAGTCAACCGATGACGAATAACTTCTCAAAGGCATATTGTCCAATAGCAAGGTTCTGATAAGAAAATGCTTAGTTAAATCTTAAAGAAATGTCGAATTAATGATATGAAGGTCTTGGGTTCGACTCCCAGGCCGGACTAGTTTATTGTTTTCCTAAGTAATATCGCTTAATAAATTCATAAGGAATTTAAGATATAAATTATGTTACCGGATTGTTTCCCCCGGTTGAAATCATCTTTCCAATGATGTAAATTCAAAGGAATATTAGAGTGAAGTTAGAGATCGGATTTGTTCCCCGGTCGAGATGATCACTCTGTGCATAAATAGAATTAACGGAAATTAATCGCATAAGTATTGCCTTATATAAGTTTGATATGTTTTGTACGAAAACAAATGCCTATTTGCCATGATTGATTTATGAGAACATTCACTTATATTGTTATCTGATAAGAAACATGATAACTGATAAGAATCTGATTAGAAATAGTTTCCTACAGTTTGAAAATTGTGTAGATGCATTTATTCACCCAATATTGTTGAAATTGGTGTATATCAGACTTTCATTTTTTCTGATAGCCGAGAGCCGTGCAAAAGTTAGTTGTTCAAATAGTGTGAGTTCATAGACGCACGCTAGCCACGTACTTAGGAGGCCAAATATGTAAAAATTTAAATATTTGTAATTTCAGCAATTTATGTAAAAATGACTTGTGAAACATTTCAGATTGATTGTACGTGCTAAAAAGGTGAATTCTGTGTTATTTTTATGTGAAAATTCCTGTGTATAAGTGATGTGTTGTATAAGATTTGTTTAATAGTGAAATAAATAGAGAAAATGTAAATTAAACTATTGTATTAGTTAACATATGTATAATTTCAAGTGGAAAACATTGTTTTAACTTTCTATGTTAAATATTTAAGAAATTTCTAGTTTGAACTTGTGAGTAAAATAGGCATATTTGGTTAAATAAATAATAGGTTTTTCGTGATATAAAAATGTAATGTATATCGTAGTGTAGATATTGTTTTGTGCTATCTATACAGGTAAATTATGTTGATGTATGACTTATGCAAATAAAGTAATTAAGTAAAACGTGAGAGAGTAATAGAACAAATTCATGTAATTGAGTTGCGCAAGCGCGAGAATGGCGCGGCTCACTTTCGCGTATAGCTCTGGGGTAGCTTAGTAAGTGAGTTTTATTGCAATTCGTTCGGGAATCCTTCGGGAAAGTTGGGAAAAAGTGCAAGACCAGCAGTCAATAAGAAGAAGAAAGAAAAAGTGTAGGGAAGTGATAGGGAAAAGTAATTACTCTCTCACGGAACGGTTTGAAGATAATTGCTGTTTTATTCCCAAGAAATTCATCCCTCAAAATTATACAGTCCACATCGAAGAATTAAGGCGTTGGGACCGAGACGACTTCGGAAGACCCGTAATCCCCGTCTGAACCTACTCGCTGAAAAGGAAGAGGTTATCGCCCTTGTGTGTTATTACGTTGCGGAGATCACATACGTTGTTCCCGAACCCAATGTAGGCGTTATAGGAGGCAGGATCGAGAGAAGCCTCGATTCTCCCTTCTGTTTCTTAATCGAACGTTTAATCCCCGTTGGTCCTTTTCAATTGGTCCATCGCGGCCGGATCAAGAGGACCCCCGAACCTGGGTTCCTTTTCAATTGGTCCTTCGGAGCCGGATTAGGACCACCCGAACCCCGCCAGCTGGATCAAGGAACCAGCTGTGGACTGCTGGTTGTGGAGAAAGAAGACTTTCGGAGCCGAGTTAAGATCAGCAACTGAAGGAAGCCGGAGGTTTGAGCTGAAGCAATAGGACCAAAGGCCAGAAGACCAGGTCATCAGCACAGAAGGACTGGACCTGGAACTACCGGAAGAAAGAAAACCGGGATTGCGGCTTGGGGCGTGTGCTCGCATGGGGCACGTATCGCAGCCAGGGGCAGGTGCCTTGTGAAGGCGCTCATCGTGGCCAAGCAGGGCTTGGCATTTTTCCTGTCGGGCAAGCGTGCTCGGCATTTCCTGTCGGACGACCGTGTCCGGCATTTCCTGTCGAAGTCATCAGGGTGCAAGAAGAGCATCCACCGCTGCTGCTGCCAGGCGAGGGTGCGCGTGGGCACCTGACTGCATCGCAGCCGGAGGAGGGCGCTTGGACGAGGCGTCACCGGCAACTGGGCGGCGAGCACAGCATACATCCCGACCACCTAACGGTGCCAAACGGTCGAGCTCTGGCACAACACCTTCGGGTGGAGCAGTTCTCTCGAGCAAGACTGCGCTTGCACTACCGCTCGACTGTTTCGTCAAATTCCTTGGCGGGACAGTTCCTAAACCTTTCCTCCATTCCATTCCTGCACGACTCCATCCCTGGACGGCTCACCTCGGTAGGCCCCGTTCAGGATTGATAGGGCTGATAGGGCTGTTAGGGTGGTAGTAGGGTTGTAGGGTTGGGAGATAAGGGAGGGGAGGGGTAGTGGTGTTAGGTTGGGGTGTAGAAGGGTTGTAGGTAAGGGGTTGTAGGGACCGTAGGCCAACAATCACGTTCCTGCAAGATGAAGAAGACACAAGACCAGACAGAGAGGAGCGAAGGGAGCAGGACAAGAACAGGGCTCTCAAGAAAAGCTGTAGAGGCGGAATCATCTGGAGCGACCACAGCTACTGCGTCAAATGGGGCAACTCCTTCAAGTGGAGCCACCACCGACACGTCCACATGCACGTGGGACTCAGGGACGTCCATGGCAACGACAAGCAACAGGACGGACACCAGTGGTACGCAGGCCAGCACCGCACAACAATCTTTTATATCCAGGAGTGAAACGATGGTCGAAAAAGTAGGTCAAAGGACCGAAGAAGCGGCATCGTCAAGGACAGTAATTGGGCACACTAGTGACAAAGGGTCACAGAGAGGTAGTAGGTCATCGCGATCGGCGAGGCTGAAAGCCGAATTAGAGGCGCGGATTAAATTCGAACGCTCAGAGCTCGAACGAGCACAGGCAGCTGCTGCCTTAGCCAAGTCTCAATTGGAGTTGGCACGACTCAACCGAGAAGAGGAGATCGACTCGAGTGAGGATAATGAAGAGCGGAATACTCAGGTGGAACCTTTCGTAAGGAGTTGGGTTCAGCAGACCATAATGAGCGCGCCGGTTAGTGTAACGCAACCCGATATTACTGATAAGGAAGCGTGTAAAGGATCACGCCGCACAGGGGCGGAGATCGAGCGCAACCAAGGAAATGCACAGAAAACACACGCGAGTGAGGTGTCAGAATTGACCGAAGCGATTGTGAGTGCAATAAAGATAGCGGGTAAAGATAAGTTTTCCCAGCTTCATTTCCTCCAGGAATTACCGGTGTTCGATAGAGACCCGGGTGAATGGATAATTTTCAAAACGGTGTTTGAAGACACAAGAAGCCAATTTTCAGGGGTGCAGAATGTCGCACGCCTTAGGAGGGCATTAAAGGGCACCGCTAAGGAGGCGGTTAAGTCATTGTTATTTACTTTGTGTGAACCTGAAGAAATAATGAACGCTCTCGAAAGAAGAATCGGTAGGGTTGAGATGCTTATTTTAGCCGAAATCGAGAATGTAAAGCGTATGCCAAGATTGGCAGAAGATTGTCGGAATAGAGGATCTTTTGCAAGTCGTATTACGAACGTGGTTGCTACAATACAAGCGTTGAATCAACCACAGTATTTATACTCACCGGAGTTAGTGAGCCGCATAGTAGAGAAACTTGGAACTATGATTAAATTTAAATGGTTTGAATGTCGAGCTCAGCATCCTTTGGAGCCAGAGTTAAGAAGATGGCCAGTTTTTAAATTTATTGAGTGAACAATTTGGAACGTCCTTAAGCAATGAAAATGCGCCTGAAAAACGGAAGCGTCCGGAATTCAGGAAGCAAACTGTACACACCGCAAAGGGGTCTGTACGCAATCGTGCCAAGAGCGAGCGCTATGTGCGCCGAAGTAATACGAGCGAGCGTCTAGAACGCCGAAATAATAAAGGGCACAACCGACAAGTGGTTATGACAACCCAGGACAAGCCTTTAAGTCGGGTAACACATAAGTGTGTTATATGCAACAAGGAGCACTCTATAGTGAGTTATTACAAGTTTAAGGACATGAATATTCGCGAGAAATGGGGCGCGGTTAAAAAAGCGAAACTATGTTTCCAATGTTTGTCACCTAACCATAGGAGGTTAGAGTGCAAAGCGAAAAAATGTGGTGTAGAGGGATGTAGAATGTCACATCATCGGATGCTACACCGATACCCCAATGAAAATACCTCGCCACAAGGGGGGCGAGGGGGGTAAAGAGGCTCAGATTACAACTGTTAGTACAGTGAATGCACCGGCATGTGCATACTTAAAGATTATACCGGTCGAGTTGTATGGACCTAGAGGAAAGGTCAAGACAACAGCTCCTCTGGATGAGGGAACAACCATGACACTCATAGAGGAGTGGATGGCTCAGAAGTTAGCGCCTCGCGGACTTAAAGAAGAATTACGTATTGAAGCCGTGGGAGGTAAGCGAATTAACGACGACAGTTCGTATCGCTTAAACGTTAAGATAAAAGGCATTTACTCGAGCGACTTAGAAGAGATAAGTGTACAAACAATTAAGTCACTTAACCTTTCTCCGCAGTCAGTGAGTCGAGAATTATTGCAACGGTGTTCTCATTTGACACCGATTAAGGACGAGTTGATGTATGAGAGGTCCAGACCTACCATATTAATTGGCCAGGACAATTGGCATCTCATAGTTACTCGTGAATTAATTTCAGGAGGTAAGAACCTACCTGTATCATCGCTCACCAAACTTGGATGGGTTTTACATGGTCACATATCGGGTGGTATTAAACCAATCAAGATTGTTAACCACATTTCCACCAAGAAGGAGGAAGATATGGATAAGTTGATCAAAGATTATTTTAGTTTGGAATCTCTGGGAGTGTCTGCGCGAAAGCCCGCGAACGACCCAGAAGAACGAGCTTTAAATATTTTGAGCAAAACGGTACGTCGTATACCTAATAATAGGTACGAGACTGCTTTGTTATGGCGCACAGACAATGAGTGCATGCCGTCGAATAGAGCGCAGGTTGAAAGTCGCCTGCTTAATATCGAAAAGAAGCTCGACAAAAATAGCGAGTTGAAAAAGAAATATGAGAAGCAAATTGAAAATCTCATCGTTAAAGGCGTAAATGCGCTGAGAAAGCAAGAACCGTTAAGTCTACCCGACTACGGACGATTTAGCAGCTTTAAGAAATTCCTTGGGGCAACTACACGCACCTTACAAGCGGAAAAAAATTTCAAGAGTTTAAGAAAGTCGGTTAAAGGACCCGACAGCGCAGCCGAAAAGTCGGTTATGTGTTCCAACAAAGTTTTAGCAAAGTCGGTTAAAGGACCCGATGGCGCGTTGGACATAGCACTCTTGAAAAAAGCGGAATTGTTAATTTTTGGAAGTTCGTTCAAGACGAGTGTTTTTATTCGGAAATAAAATGCTTGAAAGCAGGCAAAAGCGTTGAAAGAAGTTCACGCTTAAGTAAATTATCTATGGAAATAGGAGAAGATAACTTACTCCGTTTAAATGGACGTTTACCTTTTAAGTCTAATTTGACCGAGGAAAGTAGAAAACCTGTCATATTAGACGGTAAACATGAAATCGTTAAAATGTTGATTAGAGAAGTTCATCATCATTTTGGACATGCCAATCACCAGACGGTGATGAATGACGTGAACCAGAAATTTTATGTCTTGAACTTGCGTAATGTAGTACGAGGTGTGTCACATCACTGTCAGTGGTGCAGGACATACAGGTCAAAACCGCAGAACGTGCCACAAGGAAATATTCCTCTGGAGAGAATAGCTCATCATGAACCACCTTTTACATGTTCAGCCGTAGATTATTTCGGACCTATGAGTGTGACTATAGGAAGGCGACACGAAAAACGTTGGGGTGTTTTATTTACGTGTCTGACCACCAGAGCAGTACATCTGGAATTAGCAGCCTCATTGACACCAGCGTCAATGATAATGGCATTGAGGCGATTTATCGTCAGAAGAGGAAAACCAGCCGTTATATACAGTGATAACGGGACGAATTTCAAAGCTGCGAATAAAGAATTATTGAAAGCATACGAAGAATGCCATGAGGGCATGAAAAATGAGTCATTTAAGAAATATATTAAATGGAAATTTATACCTCCGGGAGCACTGCACAGGGGTGGCGCCTGGGAAAGGTTAGTAAGATCGGTTAAAATTGCGTTGACCGCTACGCTCAAAGAAAGGAGCCCGCAAGAGGAGGTTCTGCATACGTTGCTTTTAGAAGCAGAGCATACTGTAAATTCCAGACCTCTGGTAACATTCAGTATGGATAGTCCTGAAGAGGGTTTGACACCCAATCATTTTCTTCTGGGACGCTCATGTGGTGATCGACCACCTGGATTATTTTTAGAGCAACATCTGACGGGTCAACTCAATTGGAAAGCTGCACAGAGGTTAGCCGACCATTTTTGGACAAGATGGCTGAAAGAATACATGCCTACTTTAATACCTCGAACAGGTAATAACGGAAAGTTCATGGAACCTAAAGAAGGTGATATTGTTTTGATAATGGATCATTCGTTGCCACGAAATACGTGGCCGAAAGGCAAAATTAGTAGAACGCTACCGGGACCAGACGGTCACACCAGAGTGGTTGACGTCATTACTAGCACAGGTATCTTGAGGAGACCTACATCCAGAATAATAGTCCTGGTACCCGCGACGCCTCCCAAATAATGGTGCTTACGCACGGAGGGGAGATTGTTGGCGACGCGCCTATTAGAATATTTCAGTTTATTAAGTCAACCGATGACGAATAACTTCTCAAAGGCATATTGTCCAATAGCAAGGTTCTGATAAGAAAATGCTTAGTTAAATCTTAAAGAAATGTCGAATTAATGATATGAAGGTCTTGGGTTCGACTCCCAGGCCGGACTAGTTTATTGTTTTCCTAAGTAATATCGCTTAATAAATTCATAAGGAATTTAAGATATAAATTATGTTACCGGATTGTTTCCCCGGTTGAAATCATCTTTCCAATGATGTAAATTCAAAGGAATATTAAAGTGAAGTTAGAGATCGGATTTGTTCCCCGGTCGAGATGATCACTCTGTGCATAAATAGAATTAACGGAAATTAATCGCGTAAGTATTGTCTTATATATGTTTCATATGTTTTGTACGAAAACAAATGCCTATTTGCCATGATTGATTTATGAGAACATTCACTTATATTGTTATCTGACAAGAAACATGATAACTGATAAGAATCTGATTAGAAATAGTTTCCTACAGTTTGAAAATTGTGTAGTTGCATTTATTCACCCAATATTGTTGAAATTGGTGTATATCAGACTTTCATTTTTTCTGATAGCCGAGAGCCGTGCAAAAGTTAGTTGTTCAAATAGTGTGAGTTCATAGACGCACGCTAGCCACGTACTTAGGAGGCCAAATATGTAAAAATTTAAATATTTGTAATTTCAGCAATTTATGTAAAAATGACTTGTGAAACATTTCAGATTGATTGTACGTGCTAAAAAAGGTGAATTCTGTGTTATTTATATGCGAAAATTCCTGTGTATAAGTGAAATAATGATAGTTTTGTATAAGAAATTTAAAAGTGTTTTAATAGTGAAATAAATAGAGAAAATGTAAATTAAACTATTGTATTAGTTAACATATGTATAATTTCAAGTGGAAAACATTGTTTTAACTTTCTATGTTAAATATTTAAGAAATTTCTAGTTTGAACTTGTGAGTAAAATAGGCATATTTGGTTAAATAAATAATAGGTTTTTCGTGATATAAAAATGTAATGTATATCGTAGTGTAGATATTGTTTTGTGCTATCTATACAGGTAAATTATGTTGATGTATGACTTATGCAAATAAAGTAATTAAGTAAAACGTGAGAGAGTAATAGAACAAATTCATGTAATTGAGTTGCGCAAGCGCGAGAATGGCGCGGCTCACTTTCGCGTATAGCTCTGGGGTAGCTTAGTAAGTGAGTTTTATTGCAATTCGTTCGGGAATCCTTCGGGAAAGTTCGGAAAAAGTGCAAGACCAGCAGTCAATAAGAAGAAGAAAAAAAAAGTGTAGGGAAGTGATAGGGAAAAGTAATTACTCTCTCACGGAACGGTTTGAAGATAATTGCTGTTTTATTCCCAAGAAATTCATCCCTCAAAATTATACAGTCCACATCGAAGAATTAAGGCGTTGGGACCGAGACGACTTCGGAAGACCCGTAATCCCCGTCTGAACCTACTCGCTGAAAAGGAAGAGGTTATCGCCCTTGTGTGTTACTCCGTTGCGGAGATCACATACGTTGTTCCCGAACCCAATGTAGGCGTTATAGGAGGCAGGATCGAGAGAAGCCTCGATTTCTCCCTTCTGTTTCAGAGCCCGAAAGTTTCCGCCCGTCTGGGTTCCTTTTCAGTGGCCTTGTGGCAAAACTAAACTACCAAGTTATACAGATCTAAAAAATGCCTTTTAAACTCAGTCCCCCACCTAAGAAAGCAACTGCAACAACGTCTATTCCTCAAGTTAATCCCTATATGGATAAATCCCTTTAGGATTCACGCATAAACGAGCTGACTGATAGCACACAATTGAGCTATATCACACAGAGATTTAAACGAGGAAGGGAAGATGACATAACTTCTGAACTGAATGATTTTAAAGAGGAAATAAAAAAATTGTTTTCATCCTTTATAACTACGCAACAGTTAGAACTTCAAGCTATCGCCAGTAAAATAAAGGAAAATCAGCAATCGAATTATAATATTGATAATTCTATCGCTATCCTGCCCAGCCAAAACGAAGAGTACAAAAAGGTAATAGATCAAATGGAGATCCAAGCCAAAAAGGACCGAGAATACATAACCTTACTAGAGGAGAAAGTCGAAGACATACAAAGAGACATTCGGAAAACTACAATTGAGATAAAAAATGTACCAATGATAAACAGTGAAACAAAGGAAGATCTAATAAGCATGGTTCAACACTTGCCCAAACACATCGACTGTAAGATCGATAAATCCGATATAAAGGATATCTACAGAGTGCGTACAAAAACCTTCCCGTTGTAGTAGAACTGGGATCCACTATTTTGAAACGCGATGTACTGAGGATGTCGAAATCATTTAATATTAAAAACAAATATAAACTTCAAGCAAAACACCTCGGATTTTTTGTTTCCGAAAAACTAACTCCCAAAAGCGCTAGACTATTTTTCCTAGCCAGAGATCTCGCAAAATCAAAGACCTTTAAGTTTTGCTGGACGTCCTTTGGTTGAGTCTATGTGAGAAAGGACGAGAATTCACCAGTTATTGTAATAAGAAACGAGTCACAAATACACCATCTTCTACAAGAAAGTTCACAAGCATGACTCAATGGTTTCATCCAATTCTTGTCATCTTCATTAATATTATTAGTGATAAGTTACATTGTATTATTTAAGTATATTGTCCTAACTGTAGGTATTAACATCTGTGTGGAAATTCTGTCTATTATAATTTATACTTCAATTACTGACAAAAAACCTCCTACGGTATCTTCACTCACACTCATATATAACACACTTTTGAATCATACAATACACTCACACACAGCTCATACTCACGTAATCATCACCCATTTACATGTTGATTCTTATTTACAAACATTAACTCTAAGCCTGTTCGTTCCTGTTTATTTCAGACCTTTCTCGAATAAATACCATTACAGCATTACACTAAAAACAAACCTTTTGGCTAAACCATCTATACAGTATCACTTATGTTCTCACACACCTATTG
This sequence comes from Parnassius apollo, assembly GCA_907164705.1. Taxonomy (NCBI): domain Eukaryota; kingdom Metazoa; phylum Arthropoda; class Insecta; order Lepidoptera; family Papilionidae; genus Parnassius; species Parnassius apollo. Next base: position 4,903,425 of record CAJQZP010001030.1, on the reverse strand, counting down.
ATACTAAATCGGCAAAGTACTTTATTTATTTTTATTGCAAACATGGTTATAGCTAACTCTTTAAGCACAATAACGGACTTGGATCAAGTTGATATAGCTAACCATATAAGTTGTGATATACAGGACCTAACAAAGTGCATTAGTATTGGTAAAACGGATCTTACTATATTATGTCAAAACATTAGAAGTATTTATCGTAACATTGATAACCTCCAAGCTACCCTATCACTTCTCAAATTTGAAGCGGACGTCTTAGTTTTAACAGAATGCAGATTAGATAAATCAAAGCCAATTCCACAGATCCCTAATTATATTGCTTTCGAAATAACGTACAACATTAACCAGAATGATGGTGTAGTGATTTATGCTAAATCTCACCTAAATCCTGAATTTATGGAAATTAAACTCAAACATGCCTCTTGCATACAACTAAGAATTCTCGATCTGACGATATTGGGCATTTATCGTTCACCTTCGCTCTTAAACTCTCACTCACTCAAGGAGTCAATGAATTCAGATGCGTTTGCATCTGAATTCATTGACTCCTTGAGTGCACACCTTGGAAACATAAAATCTTATCGTAACATAGTCATCTCTGGAGACATCAACATCAACCTCATTCAGAGCAGGAACGAACAAACTAATGACCGCAATAATAGAATTGACTGTCTAAATACGCTAGCTAGTCACGGCCTACTTGCTGGTCACAAACTGCCCACGAGAGAATCCAGCTGCCTTGACCACTTCATGATAAATTTAAACAAAATAAAATTTTCCGCAAATATAGCTGTTTTAAACACCACACTTACAGATCATCTGACTATATTCATGTGCATATCAAAACTTAAAAGCAAAACAATTAATCAAAAAATCATTGAGTGTGTAAATTTTGAAACTACATATGAGAGGCTGCTCCAAAAGAACCTGAAATCTTTGCTTCTTTGCGAAGATCCCGACTTAATTACCAAGCGCCTTTTGCTATGAGAAAAAAATATGTAACCAAACCTATTCGCACTAAAACAGTGTTTTCCAAACGCCAATATACTGCAAATTCTGTGTACCTTTACAACAGCATTAACGGTTTGTTGGACATTCATACAACTCATTACTCATACATACCATTATTTCAAAAAATCTGTAACTACTTGGTTAAAAACACAAAATTACGAAGACCTTGAGGCACTTTTACACCATACCTCGTAAAATGTAAATCATTTAATCAACACCACATACCACACACATACATCATTCACATACACACACACACACACACACAAGACACATACTCACACACACACACACACACACACATACATCATTCACACACACACACACACACACACACACACACACTCACACACACACACACTCACACACACTCTCACACGCACACACTCACACACACTCACACACACACACACACACACACACACAACACACACAGAGACACACACACACATACACACACAAACACACACACACACACACACACACAAACACACACATACACCATTCATCATCCATACCATTTGCGTTTTCATTTAAATACGTTCAAGTAATACATTAATAACCTTATTTAAATCACCGCTAATTTAGAACAATGTAAATCGTGTAATTTGTAACAATGTAATGAAATGCTTTCCTATTTATGACTGTTATAGATAAGGAAGAGCGGGGACTCCTGACACAGGTTTTCTTTTAAACTTACTGGGAGGACCCATCTACTATATTGTTTATGTATGTAATTTTAAAGAAATAAAGCATTATTATTATTATATCACATTATTATGCTATCGTGAAGTATGAAATAAACTATTGCAGCAGTTTCAACACTAGTAAGGCTGTAATTACTGAATGGACGGACGGAAGAATTGAAACAGTTTTCATCGAGCCTGCGAGCTATTGTGAAAATAAATCACGAAACGTGGTTACCGTAAATTCAAGGAAGATTTATAAGTAATTAATTTAATGAAGTCAGCAAGAGTCCTCCATCTTGCTCTTGTTCTTGTGGGCATAATTTACACATCATGTCCTCTAAATGTATATTTTTATTTTTTACGCACAAACAAATATGCAGGTTTTCTCGTGACGTTTTCCTTCTTCGTCGCGTTCTAGGCAGAGCAGCGCAAAATTTTTAAAAATAAAGTTTGTGGCACCGGTGTCAAGTGAGCTCATGGTCGCTTCAATTATCTATTTATAATCATCATCACTGATGGTGTAATTTTAGCATCATCAATGATGGTGTACTGCTGAACACAGGCTTTTCCCAAAGCACGGTCCCGAGCCACTTCTAGTGAGTGGCTACACTTCGCTTGCCGGTACGAGGCTCGAGAAACTTTCTTCCCCATCAGTTGTCCGTTCTTCAAGCTATATGGCAGACACATTGCCACTTCGACTTACTAGCTTTTAATAATTGCTTATAGCCCAACGGAGTAGTAATAATCTGTAACAAGGTATCAGTTTTTACTGTTTGAACTGACAAAGAACTTTAATATTACCATAGTATTTATATCAATATACATTTGAATTTTGTCGCTTAAATAATATTTTTAGTATTCCTTTAATGTTGACTGCTTGCCGACGTTTAATAGCCTACATAGTATTAATTAGATGAATCGCGCATGCAAGCTAAATGAAACTTTATCGCTGTGCACGTGTCCATATTAATTTGCATTTCCCCCCTTCCTACATCACGGCGGATTTTCCCTGGTTACTAAGGGATGTCAATATAGAGTTAAAATAATACATCGCGAAATGTTAATTAAGTTAGTTAGGTGGAGATGGACTGATCACATTTTCACACCTATGTGATTTCTGCCATGTCCAAGGGCAATGCATGCAACTTGCAGGCCATTCGTCGGGAATCGCGATGCTTCGTTCGGAAGAAACAGGAAATAAACTTTTTTTTTATAGAAGAGGGGGCAAACGAGCATGCGGCTCACTTGATGTTAAGTGACTACCGCCGCCCATGATCAACCGCAACACCAGGGGAATTGCAGGTGCGTTGCCGGCCCTTTAGAAAGAAGTACGCTCTTTTCTTGAAGGTCCCCAGGTCGCATCGGTTCGGAAAAATCGCTGGTGGTAAACTATTCCACAGAGAGGTTGTACGCGGAGGAAAACTCCTCTTGAAACGTACAGTCGTGGACCGCCAAGCATCCAGATGATGTGGATGGTATCGCGACGTTTGCCGCGTAGTGCGTTCACGAAATTTGGCGGCTGGGATTAATCCGAACAATTCCTCAGAGCACTCTCCATGGTATATGCGAAAGAAAATGCAAAGAGATGCAACATCTCTTCGCAGTGCCAGTGAATCAAGCCGATCGGAAAACACTCGGTCGTCGACGATTCGAGCCGCTCTGCGCTGGATGCGGTCAAGTGGAAGGAGCTGGTACTGGGGAGCCCCAGCCCAGAGATGGGAACAGTATTCCATGTGCGGCCGAACCTGCGCCTTGTAAAGTTGCAGGCGGTGTGCCGGCATGAAATATTGTCCCGCTCTGCTGAGCACGCCAAGCTTTTTAGAGGCCAATTTGGCCTTCTCTTCCAAGTGACCACGAAACTGCACGTCACTCGATATGTCGACGCCGAGGATTCCGATACTGGCTGAGGAAACAAGGGGAGTGCCTTGAAACTGAGGAGACACGACAAAGGGGTTCTTTTTAGCGGTTAACGCGCAAACTTGTGTCTTCTGGGGGTTAAACTGGACTAGATTTAGTCGAAATAAAGGAATCGTTTAAATACGATTCCTAACAGAAATATGATCGTAAGCCAAACAATGTTTTAATTTCAGTGTTTTGTGTTATAATTACTTAAAATATTTTAATTACAAAGGACAAGTATTGGTATGTAAGTAGATAGGTGCTTGGATATAAAATTAAATTTCAACTAATTAAAGAAATAAGTAGAAATAAAGTGATTAGGTATTACTTCTGTAGATAAATTATTACTTAATTCTTTTTTGATACAAGTACCTAAAACTAATATAAAATCACCTTTTATAACTTTCTATTAAAATCCTTTGTTAACTTATAAATAATGATATATCTGAAAACTTAAGTTGGTCATTTAGCATCTATCCACGCAACAGTTATAGTAGAAACGACTTTATGCCCTTATAAATTATTACTTAATTATTTTTTGCTACAGGTTTCAAAAACTTTGCGCTGGATGCGATCAAATGGAAGGAGCTGGCACTAGGGAACCTCAGCCCAGAGATGGGAACAGCATTCCATGTGCAGCTGAACCTGCCCCGTGTAAATTGCAGGCAATGTGCTGGCATGTCATACTGTCCCGCTTCCAAGTGACCTCACTTTGCGTAGGATTCGCAGATCCTGAGCAGCATTCTGAGTTCAACTATCGTGGTGCTGCTGAGCAGGTGCATAGCTTATATTATTTATAACAATTCCGTGTATTTAATAAACAAATTTAGTGCTGTTGAGCTCCGCAATCAGCTGTTTAAAGTATAGGTTGAAAGGCGTAGGCAAACTCAACCATCCTTGTCTAACACCGCATTCCACCCCTACTTCATTGAAAAGCTTCTATACCATTGATTTATATATTATACATAAATCAATGTGCTATCCTGCTATTAATCGATGACAGTAAATAGTGTATTAACATTTTTTGTGAAAATATTTCTTTTTTTTATTTCAATCCGTAATCATGCCATTTCTAGTCATGAGTTGAATTTCGATAAATTTTAATTAATTTGTTTATTTAATTCGAAATTTTTGTTTTTAAATTGTAAATTTAATTGAAAGAAAAATTATTAGTATTATTTCGGGGTATAAATAGAGTATTCTCATCTGGTTGTACTGAATAAATATATAAAAGGAAGTGATAATAGAACACTAAAAGGCAACTTATTATTTTTAATTTATATCACTTCGAAGTTAATCCTTAATTCGTGCATACCGCTTAAAGATTTCAAATTTTGATATATAGCTCTAGTAATTCATATTTCGCAAATTACAACAAGGAGTGGTGTCAGGAAACTTAAAATCCCATAAAAATTAATTGTGGATAATAACGGGGACTTTATCTCATAAAAATTAAATGTAGGCAATAACGGGGACTTTATCCCACTTCTATTGTAGGAAGATAGCTACTTAATAATGTGTAATGTGTAATGTAGGGTTGTTACGTAAAAAACTTTTAAAATAGAATAGAATCCGCGAATCGTGTCGAAACAGGTTGGTATCTCTGAATGACCGCTTCCTTCACCCTATCCCGTATCGGGAGACACGCTTAGCGCATGACGCAATACTTGTCGTTTTGTTTCGATTTCGATCAATCACCAAAGTACGCTTCCAGGTCACTCCATAAAATCCAAGACGTATACGTATATGTATATACATATATATATTACGCTATATATAATGCTGCACTCTATGTATTATGTATTACTTTAAAACAAGAAGAGCTTTACGTCGTGTTTCAGCCACAAACCAGCAAGCCATCTAACGTTACTTATATATATATATATATATATATATATATATATATATATATATAGTCTCCTTCCACCGTGTTGCTGGGTACAGTCCGTTAGGGATTCGCATGGAAACGAATAGAGTGTTCGTGCATTACTAGATAGTGCCTAGCAGAGTAGCTTCGTAACACGGCATGTTGACAGCGTTTGGGATTGTTAGTAAATAAGACGCTTTGATGCCCCGTACTCAGAGGTGTTAACGTTAGAAACGTTAGTTAAACGTTAGATGGACTCTCCAACTTAACATTTAGGTTCAGTCTGCCTCTAACCATTCCGTGACAGCTGCCTGTTTTCACCCTTGCGATCACTGAGACATCATTGAACAGTTAACGTATATATATAAATAATATACATACGTTCGACAAAAAAAGATTCACTACATTATGACGACCAGACGTGTCCAGAGTTACAAAACCATTTTCAGTGCCTTGAAAATTGCAATGCAGTGGACGATAGGAATGACAAGCTCGTGGAAACTATTCATGCGGTTGGAGCTAAGTTCTGCAGAACCCGCCGAAGAAGAACACAAAAACTCCAATCACACTCTCAATCTCACGGATATTAGACGGGAGATGAAGCTGCAGTCGTCAGCAGATTTAACAGCATACAGGCAACTGAACAGACAGCTCGTTTTGAAGAAGCGATTGAGCGGAACCAATGCTCCAAAGTATTCGCCAGAGATCTGTCTGTCAGAACAGAAAGAGCCAACGGTCAAAGCTGAAGACTGAGTGTGGCAGCATTGTTTCCGGGATACATGAGATTTTGGGTGAGATTGAGAGGTTTTATGGGGAGAACACATCATCGTTGGAGCCTTACGCAAGCGTGAGTAACGATCCAAGAGCAAGTCTGAGCGAAATTAGAATAGCACTCCAGCACCTTAAACACGGTGAGGTCCCAGGCTAGGATGGACTTACAGCGGAGCTTTTAAAAGCGGGTTCCGGGAACACCGGTACTTAAAATCCTTCAGAATATCTTCAATTCCGTGCTCCGTGGTCACTAAGAATTTTCTTTGATGCTTTCGTTGATGCTGTGCGTAAGGTGATTGACGAAGATCGACATGTGATATACCGCGAAATGCAGGCAACTTTAGACATTGGCATGAGTCAAATATAAATAATCTTGCATGAACAATTAGGTGTAAAAAAAGTTGTTTACCGATGGATACCGCATTCGCTCTGTGAAGAGCAAAAAGCTCGCGTTACTTGGTGCGTCAGAACTCTTGAAAGATTGCACGCAGGATCCTCAAATGCTGTATACAACATCGTATCAGGTGACGAATCCTGGATATACACGTACGAACCCGAAACAAAAAACCAGTCACGAGTTTGGGTGTTCGAAAATGAGTTAAAGCCAACAAATATTGTTCGTTCACGGAGTGTTGCAAAAAAAAAATGGTGGCCACGTTTGTCTCCAAAACCGGCCATGTTACGACTATTCCTCTTGAGGGACGAAGAACGGTTAATGCAGAATGATATGCTAGCATTTGTTTGCCACAGGTCGTTTCTGAACTCCGTAAAGAGAACTGCAACCGCCACATCATCCTCCATCACGACAATGCGAGTTCTCACACCGCACACAGAAGTTTTTAGAGCAAGAAAACATAGAATTATTACACCATCTGCCGTACAGCCCCGACATAAGCCCTAGTGATTTCTATACTTTCCCTAAAATAAAGAATGAATTGCGTGGACAGAGATTTTCATCACCTGAAGAAGCTGTGGACGCCGTACAGTAAAGCTAAGAGACGTTTCCAGATTCTTTCCAGTAGTCAAGCTACTGGACTGGAAACGATACGGTATTAACGTCAATGGTGCTTACATAATTCACCTTTGATTTACCTACGTTATAATTCTTATAGCAGAATTGCTGGAGAACCTCAGCACTATGCTCAATGACCTCAATAGTGTACTATTCATCTGTGTATAGACATCTATCCTCGATTACGAATCAAAATGCATATGCGTTGTCACCCGTGAGGACAAACATGGACTGCCTCATTTCCAGTAAAATGTGTCTCCGGTTCTTTACACTCACCATACGAAACACAGCAGCATTAAGCTACTATTTTGCATTTTGACATATGTCATGTTATACATAATTTTTTGTGTTCTAAGGCATATCTTATGAAAGATATATGAGTTATAATGTAATTTAATATAAAAATTTTTGACGAATGATCTCATTTTAACATTCACTTCGTGAGTAGAATATTATGCTTTTTGTTTGAAAGAAAGATGTATAAGAATTTTGTAATATCCCCCCTCAGTATCTAATTTTCAATTACAAATTGATGATTTGAAATCAGTAAGAAGTGTGACTAAACCATAAATTTGTTTATAAATCTTTGCTGAGGAACGTTACCTTGTTTGTTTGATTATTTTGCAATATGCACCCAAATTTGTAAAAAAAGTTCAGAATAAGTTAGTAATATAGGCGAATGGTAAAGAAAAATTACTTAAAAAAAGTCTAAAATAATTTGTCTTTTTATCTTTAAATTCGGAATGCGTGGTAATTCATTATTTTAACTAATTATCATTCATAGATATCTAACGCCTAATATTTTACTACGCACGCACACATTCGAGGGATCGCTCGGTTGTCAAAAACGTTGTGAATACACACACACACACACACACACACACGCAGAGAAGCACGCATATGGGTAGTTATTGCCCATAAATCACATTCATTTTGGGATAATTTCAAATAAAAATAGAAGCGTTATTTACTCATATTTTCAAAAACTTCAATTACGGTATATCATTATTTATATATTTGAACATAAAAGGAGACGGGCGAATCTGGGCCTAACCGTTACACAAGTGAAATATTTATCAATATTTTTTTACAGTTTTTTTGTAATTAATAATGAAATATTAAGCAGTTTTATCATGGGAAAAGAAATTAAATATTAAATAAAAATAATACTGACTTCCGTTATTTTCATTTTTAAACAATGATGGCGGATGAAATAGGTTAGTTAATCGATTTTAATACATAAATAGAAAAAAGACAATAAAAAGTGATTCAGTGTTTTATTCTTTAGATAAAATTAAAAAACTTATTATTTAAATAAAGGTTTCCTCGTGACACTTCTATGTTTCAAAAATATCGTAATAATTGACTTGACTGAATAAGTTAATAAATCGATTTCACAATCGATTATCAATGGGTGCGTTTGGCAGAAAAAAGCGCTAGCAAGCGCTTACAAGCGCTGAAATAGTTTTCTGCCAGGACACGATTACTACTTCAGTAGCGCTGACACAATCCGCCATTTTGCTTATTTAATTTGTTTGTTTTGAAGTAGAGTTTATAAGTTGTTTTGTGTAATATTAGTTTTAAGTAATATAATAACGTGAATAAACATACATATGTTATTAAAAATTCATGATTAGTAAGTTTTTAATATGAATACTTTACAAACATATATTTAAATTAGGTTAGGTTCTCCGGTTAAAACTAACATCGTGTCCTGGAGGAAAATAGCTACTTACGATTTGACAGCGTTTACCGCTTACGATCGCCATTTTGCTTACAAGCGCTTGCTAGCGCTTTTTTCTGCCAAACGCACCCAATATTTAATACAGGCCACTAAGCGGAAATCATGTCAATGTTAATTAATTAAAAAACTCAAACGTCAATCAAATCATTTACATCGTTCGTTTGGCTCTGAGCTTACGGCGGTAGTGAATATTTTCTGTTGTTTTCATGTGCTGTAATATTGTGATCTTTAACGACTCTGGCTACTTATAAAGGATTCTGACTGTTATTACTTTGACGAACCACCCACGCATTTCTTACAACGGACTTAGTTATCTTGGCTACTCGACTTATCTCAGCTTTCATATAACGGATTTCGAATTAAAATAAAATGACTGAAATAATACTAGTTTTTACGGAATTTATCACGTATATTTAACTTTTTAAATACCCGACGTTTCGAACGCTTTACAGCACTCATGGTCACGGGCGGGACTGAGATGTTCAACGTCCATATGTCATAGTTAACCGCGGTTACCATAGATTAAAAATTTAACTTTTGTTCCGATCTATGCAGTATGAAGTTATGGTATCTTGAAGTCTAGGCAGTTGTATGCTTGGGTTGGGATTTAATTTTATTTATTATAGGATCCCAAGCAGATGGTAGCACCCAGCCATCTTCTCTATTGAAATTAGGATGTTTTTTGATTTCAATAGCCTCGCGAATCATCCTTGGAAGGAATCGGTGTTCTTTAGCGAGGATTTGCGGTCTATCAAATCTGATGTGGTGACGGGGGCGATCCTGTACGTGACCATGAGTGCTGTAAAGCGTTCGAAACGTCGGGTATTTAAAAAGTTAAATATACGCGATAAATTCCGTAAAAACTAGTATTATTTCAATGTGTAGTGTTCGCGTAAATATAAGAAATCATTATAAAATGACTGATCAACATCATTGTATCAACTGCGGCATAGCTACTTGGCGGCGTAATCCTTCTATAGGATTACATAAAATAGAAGACGAAAGCATTCTTTCAGTGATACAGCGATGGGTTGCACCTGAAGTGGTAAGTATAGTTTATTTTATTACAACTTCACATTTTGCTGGACCGTACTTCATTTTTATTCTAAAATCACTATATTAACTCTATGATTGAAATAATACATTTAACACAAGATTTACTGGACGGTTTGATCGTCAATTAATGGCATTTATTTCATAAAGCTCTTTTAGTAAAAATACTATATGACGCCACAAAATGTTAACGTAGTTCTTTTCATATTAATAACAGAGTTATAAAAAATTGAGCAAATTAATTAAGCAACAATAGGATAATTTACACTGTATTAAATATATAATCTTAATGTAATCTCAATACCGGCAAGAAATAATAAGAACACATAGGATTCAGAAAGACACTCGGAAAATGAGTTCGGCTGGCATTGGTTTTTTAAACACTGTCCTCCTCTCACTGTTGTCTGTATCTATCCAGTACTTTGTGCAACGAATAATTTTAGCTAAGTCTCACTTACTTCCATGTATCTATATTATTTTTTGCCGAGTAACAAACTAATATTGTTGTAGGTCAACAGTTCTCATCGCATTTGCCAAGAATGCAGGACTTTAGTAACACATTCTTTGGACATAAATGAGCATCTTTCATGTGCAACAACTGGACATCGTCAAGTGTGTGTCAACTGTGGACGTTCAGTATTGCGTGCCAGATCTCATTTATTGCATACTGGCACTGAACGAGAAAGAAGGATTTATACAGTCATTTGTGAATGGCTTTTGCCTCGTACTGTAAGTGTTAATTGGGATCAGTTGATTTTTATTTTTTATACTATAGTATGGTAATGCATAGAAGCCCGAAAGTCTGACAACCAGCCTTACCTTGGGGTACCAATGTAAAATACTGCTATTCAGTTGCATCTAGATAGACTAAACGTCAACCTTGGGGTCAAATTCCGTAGTTGGGGAAAGACTAGGCAGATGATAATGGTAATGTATAGTCAGTATTAATAAATACAAATGTTCACTTTGACCATGGTTACAATGTTTTATATACAACACAACATAACATCGTGCCTGTATTCCCCCCAAGAGATAAGGCAGAGGAGTGCAGTACACCCGCATTTCGCCAGTTATATTCTTTCTCAGACAAAGGTTTGTTATTATAAACTTATTGTTTCAGATTTCAAGAAACAGAGCTCTCATATGTCACAGTTGCTGGGTGAGAGCTGATAGAAACGCCCATCATTTTGTATCTGCACCTTCTGGATCCTCAACATCAGTATATGAAACAAGTGAACAAGAGGAATTGACTTTGCAGTCTACTTCAGGGGATACTTTGCAGTCTACTTCACAGGCTACTTTGCAGTCTACTTCACAGGATACTTTGCAGTCTACTTCACAGGATACTTTGCAGTCTACTTCACAGGATACTTTGTAGTCTACTTCACAGGCTACTTCAGAAGCTACACCCAGGCTGAGTGAAGCTATAGTGTTTGTTACCTGACTATGTAAGATCAGTAGAAACTGAATCTCGCTGTTTTATTGAAGGTTGTCGGAGACAAGAGAGGAATAGAGTTCCTCTTACAATTAGGAAAATGTTGTTTGATATCTATAACTTCTATATCCCTAAAAACAATAGATTATGCCACCACCACATTAATACGCAATCTTGGGATTTTCTCACTGGAGCTTTAGAAAATTATGTTAATGTGTTTACAGCATTGCATATTCAAAACATGCTAGAATTAAAAAGTCACTCAAATGTTGGCCTTGATTTTATCAATATTCTTAATATGGAAGACCGTTTAGTGCACCATTGGTTAGGCTTTACGAAAGAGCAGTATCAAAGGATTTTAGATGAAGTGCCACAATTACTGCAAAAGTCATCGGGCCCTGTTGGGTTAACAGCATATTTGATAAAGCTGAGAACCGGTGATTCTAATGAGAGAATATCAGCTCTGTTTAACATTCCTAAAAGAACTCTTGATGGATATGCGTCTGAAGCTCGTCACTTACTATATAAATATTTTGTACCTAGGCATTTAGGACTTAACCATATAAATTGTCAGCAAATTGTTGACAGAACCTTGTTGATACCACGCGGTTTATTTGGAAACTATAACGGGGAAAATAAACCTGTAATAATAATTGATGGAACGTATTGCTCTATAGAAAAAAGTTCAAATTATTTGTACCAAAAAAAGAACTTATAGTTTGCATAAGTATAATAACTTGGTAAAGCCATTAATGATTGTATGTGCAGACGGTCATATTATTGATGTAATGGGCCCCTATCCTGCTACCACATCAGATGCAGATATCATTAATCATGAGTTTCGTGATCCTAGTTCAATGCTAGGTGAATACTTTCAGGCTGGTGATGCATTAATTTAGATAGGGGCTTCAGAGATTCATTGCCGTTATGACATGAATGTGGTTATAGAACTTACGTCCCACCAACATTGCAGGCGGGTGAATGGCAGCATTCCACAATAGAGGCCAATAAATCGAGAACAGTCACCATATGCAGACGGGTTGTTGAAGTAGTTAACGGAAGATTTAAAAGAGATTTTAAATTATTTAGAAGCATTTAATGATAGATTTTGAGGTGGCTGCCGCTCTACCAAATGCTTTTCACCCTCCTATTACAAATTGTGTTGATTCAGGGGATATTTTACAAATAATCAATGAGAACATGAACAAAGAAAACGATTTAGGCTGTTACGTGATTGAAAATAATATAAACCGACGTAGAGCAGATTTTACAAGAATTCATGTGCAAAATGATGACTTAAATGACTCCCCAGCTCACACATAGTGATTTAATAAAGATATCTTTGGGTATTTATCAAATTAAGCAGGTCCTATTATGGAGAACACATACGACAAGATGGGAGATATGAAATAGAAGTGTGTCGAGAAACGGACAGCAACCTACTAAGAGAACTGTCAATATTCAATCCTTCTAGCTGGCTATTAAGAGGTCGACTAAAATCTAGAGATGTAGGCTCAAAAATATATGTTACATATATTTTAGTTGACAGTTCTCTTAATGGTAGAGAGGCCATCAAGCAATATTATTGTAATTGCTTGGTAGGAAATAGAACTGTAGGTTGCTGTTGTCATGTAATGTCCATAATATGGTACCTAAGCTGGGCATAGGGCTACCCAAAGGAGACGGGCGAAAGTTCATAGAAAGCTGAGCCTGATGTTACAGTATCGATTACTGCATATTTAACTAATACCCATTTAAAAAAAACTAAAATATTTACGACTGCTTCATAGTAGAAAAAAAATATAGGATGTTATTTGTTTGTATATGAATAATGTTGTTGCTTGTGTTATGCTTACAATATTAGTCTTACACCAAGCTCTCTCATTAAATTACGAAATTAATTATTATAATTAATTGTAAACTAGACTTTACCATAATATCAGGAGGATTCAGACCCCGTCCGATTAAATTCTAGAGGTTTGAAATAATTATAAAAAGCTGAGGGAGTATGAATTAAAAACACGGTCGCTTTCAAATGATTTATTCATCGTCCACTTCATCATAAACAATTAAAATATCGTCTAAAACGGTGCAGGCAGTATTAAATTCACTTGATGCCTTGCTCAGCTTAGGTACCATATTATGGACATTACATGACAACAGCAACCTACAGTTCTATTTCCTACCAAGCAATTACAATAATATTGCTTGATGGCCTCTCTACCATTAAGAGAACTGTCAACTAAAATATATGTAACATATATTTTTGAGCCTACATCTCTAGATTTTAGTCGACCTCTTAATAGCCAGCTAGAAGGATTGAATATTGACAGTTCTCTTAGTAGGTTGCTGTCCGTTTCTCGACACACTTCTATTTCATATCTCCCATCTTGTCGTATGTGTTCTCCATAATAGGACCTGCTTAATTTGATAAATACCCAAAGATATCTTTATTAAATCACTATGTGTGAGCTGGGGAGTCATTTAAGTCATCATTTTGCACATGAATTCTTGTAAAATCTGCTCTACGTCGGTTTATATTATTTTCAATCACGTAACAGCCTAAATCGTTTTCTTTGTTCATGTTCTCATTGATTATTTGTAAAATATCCCCAGAATGAACACAATTTGTAATAGGAGGGTGAAAAGCATTTGGTAGAGCGGCAGCCACCTCAAAATCTATCATTAAATGCTTCTAAATAATTTAAAATCTCTTTTAAATCTTCCGTTAACTACTTCAACAACCCGTCTGCATATGGTGACTGTTCTCGATTTATTGGCCTCTATTGTGGAATGCTGCCATTCACCCGCCTGCAATGTTGGTGGGACGTAAGTTCTATAACCACATTCATGTCATAACGGCAATGAATCTCTGAAGCCCCTATCTAAATTAATGCATCACCAGCCTGAAAGTATTCACCTAGCATTGAACTAGGATCACGAAACTCATGATTAATGATATCTGCATCTGATGTGGTAGCAGGATAGGGGCCCATTACATCAATAATATGACCGTCTGCACATACAATCATTAATGGCTTTACCAAGTTATTATACTTATGCAAACTATAAGTTCTTTTTTTGGTACAAATAATTTGAACTTTTTTCTATAGAGCAATACGTTCCATCAATTATTATTACAGGTTTATTTTCCCCGTTATAGTTACCAAATAAACCGCGTGGTATCAACAAGGTTCTGTCAACAATTTGCTGACGATTTATATGGTTAAGTCCTAAATGCCTAGGTACAAAATATTACTTCAAATTCAGTTGTATTAGTTACATTATAACCTCTCGATCTTGCACTCTGTTGTTATAACCATATAAAACCATTGTATTATTTTTATAAGCCAACAAACCAAGAAAGTGTTCATTTTTAATATCTAATTATGTTTGAGATTTTTACGTGTACCAAGCTGCAGTTATATTAGTAGTATAGTTGTAGCACGAATGGTTCGACTTTATGGGGTATGAGCTCTGACCACAGGCTGCGTCAAAATGCGACAGTGTCGGCGCTGGGCCCGTTAGACTTACCATTGGTCACTCCGATGATCTATAAAACCTGTTCTGATCACTCTGGAGGAGACGATTCTGAGACGATTCTGGTTGAATCGTGTCGACCTCTTGGTATATCGCCGAATCCGCTTTTCCCAAGCAGCGATTCTCTGCTTCAGATTGTCTATGGGCTCCGTCAGTTTTTGCGTTATATCCGGCTGGGACAAACCGACATTTGTCCCCGCAAACACCATCCTGTAAGTGAGCACAATCCTTGGCTTGTTATTGCCTGACCTGAAGCATATCAGTCTACCGATGAAGGCCCTAGCCTTGGCGATACGTTCTTCAATTTTTATTCTCCAGGCTGGGACAGCGCTACTTTGCCCAGTAACGCGTCCAGCCTTGGATAGTTTGGCGCCTATAATACGGCAGACTGCCAGTGCAGCGCCAAAAAGAATTGAGTCCGTCTCACAAAGGTCCCGGCTGGCTTCCAAATAGGTCACCGGCATTGGATTCGGAGCCCTCACGACAGCCCGATTCCGCTTGCTTAGAGCTTTGCGGGGAAGCGCGGTCGTTTCCGAGTGGCGTACTGCGTATTTTATTATTATTTATCTATTATATTGAGGCTGAATTTGAAATCGCCTTCCAATGGCTGTGTAAGATAATCCAACACACCATGTCTTCGCGCATTCACAGCCAGTCATAGCAAATATATCAGGAAAACAGAAGGGAAAGGGGAGCATTATGGATTAAAAATCTGCAATATAGTCCATAATTTGTAATTATTTTCAATTTAACATTTGTTATTTTTTATTTTGTTATTTGTTTGTTGTTATTTGTCGTTGCCTCACTTCAGTACAGGTAACCACCGTTGCAACCGCAACCACAGTTTCCGCTGCAGCTTCCGGTGATGGAGACAATACCACCAGCTGGAACTTCACCACCGAATCTAACAGCACCCAGAATCGGAACCTGACCACCTATTAAGGTGTTACCAACGACACCCAAATCGCCAGCGACCACTACGTCACCAATGCCTGAGCCACCGTAGGCTGGACCGGCAATACCTGCTTGGCAGCCAAGACCACCAGGCCCAGCGAGACCGTATCCAAAACCAATTCCAGGTCCGCAAGCAATTTCAGAGGCTAAAGCCGATCCACATCCCAATCCGTACTCAATAGTGTATCCTGGACCATAGCCCAATCCAAGTCCAGCCCCCAGACACTGACTGCATATATTCTGAAAATGGAGGAACATCTTTATAATGTGCTGTATAACACTTTTAACTGACTGTGAGAAGTAAAAGGAAAATTGAATTATTTTCAATAATAGCTATCGATTTATGGAACATGGTGTCAAAATTCTTTCATATACTTAGCCTTTGAGCGAGGAAAGAACCAGCCCTCTTATCACCAGCAGCGACGACCAGTCGTGGATACAGTTCCTTTAGAAACTTCATTGCACGTGGACCCCACGGACCGATAGTCTCTACAGCAAATGGCACAAATATGTAGTCATTTCTCAGAGACTCATATTTGCGCCATTTACTAAATTCGGCTTTACCTCTCTCCCAACGGACCAAAGTCATACCGTCGGGTCTCTTGCCATCGTCTCTAAATATCCCGTAAGGCTCTAATACTGTACCAATTTGAAAGTGATCCAAAAATGTAAAAACAATGCTATATGTATATACTCTTTACAAATTGATCGATTAAAAATTATTTCGTAATTAATAAATAAACGTAAACGTATTCCGTAAAATAATTATATCGACGAGACATTGACCTGTGTTTCACTTGTTGTGGAACGTTACTAAGTTTGATTTGGAATTTAAAAACTAATTATTAACTAAAAAGTGCGGAAAAACAGCCGCATGTATACGCAGAAGATGAGTTAAAGCAAAAATTGGAAATATATATCAAAGACTACATTAGTGCTCCTATATTATTAGTTCTCCACAACATAAGGAATTATTTACCTTGACAAGGAGTGAAACTGACAAAAGAATCTTCCAAAATTTTTGCTTTGGGCTTATTAATATAAAATTGTACAAAACTTATATAAAATAATATATTATAGAGCGTAACTCTACTATGAGGAAATAATGAAGCTTTTAAATGGCTTTAGATTTAAATCTCATAAAATGATGATGATTTATTTATAAATAGATTTGTTCAAATGTAGGAATTTCATATTATCTTCTTTTAATAAGTTTTATGATTTGTGATAGTTTTTGTATTACGAGTAGGCTCTTTGTGTTTGTCACGTATAAGGGAACATGAAATTGCGTGATATTATTTCAAAATAATTTCTGTTCTGCTATATATAACCCAATCGACCTAAATTATACTCACACTTGTTTCCAATTAACACAACAAATATGTGTGCCAAAGCATTCATTCTTTTCGTCGCGCAAGCACTCTTGGTTCAGGTAAGAAAAAACACCTACTAAACGTCTTAAATTAAATTAAAATAAGTCATTATTGAAAACAGTAGCTTCAGATTTTAATAAAAACAGTAGTTGCAATTTGAGTAGCTTTAAGAAATAAATGAAATATAACTTTTCTTTTTAATTATTATTTAGACCATAACTGCCTACTGTTTGGGCAACGGACTGGCCTACGAAGGTTCCTTGATTGATGGTGCTCCCTGCGGCTGCCAATGGGGAGGCTTAGGCTTGGCTGGTTACGGTGCCGGTTGCGGTTTAGCTGCCATTCCAACTGCTAGCGGCGGTGGTTTCCCTGTCGCCAGCGCGTCTCCCATCCCGCCTGTTGGAGTATCTGTTCTCTCAGAGAACGAGATCGCAGGAATCCTGTCTGCCTTTGGTGAACTGCCTTTCCTAGGCACCGTTGGCCTGGAAGGTGTGCTTCCAACTGCCGGTGCTGGTGCCGTCTCTTACGGTTGCGGAAACGGTGCCGTAGGTATCATAAGCGAAGACATTTCCGCATCCACTTTGGGTTACCCGGTCAACGCTGGGTTGGGTTACGGACCTGGTCTTGCTACCGGATTCGGTTACGGTCCCGCTTTCGCTGGACGCGCCATCGGAGGTTGCGGATGCGGTATCTACTACTAACCCTTTTAACTAAAAATCAAACATAAAATTAAAAAATAAACTTTGCATATCAGTTTGCATTTTCATTGATTATTTTAATTATGAAGTGTAAGTGTCAGCAGCAATCAATAAGATAAGATAGTTTTTCCGATCCATCACTCCAAATATCTGCTGGATATGAACCTTGTCCGCTGTAGGGATAGCCGATTGACGATCGCAGTAACAGACGCTGGATATTTCACACCTGCGGAGCTAGCCAAGTTCACTTTACACAATCGTTACGCCTAGCAGAAAACTATATGAACGGAAATAACGTATCAGTCATGTGAACTAAGGTTGATTGCATTCATATTTGAATAGAAATACTTTTACTGATTTTATCTCGTTTAATTTAATTCGTTATTAACTCCTGACGTTTCAAGTGCTTTGCAACACCCTTGAGTTCCAAGTAGGGGGGGACTAAGTGTTAAACATTCTGATGTCATAGTTGACCCGGTGTACCGTGAGCTTGCAGAAAGAAAGAAAGAAAGAAAGAAACCTTCAGTGGTATGCTTGGGTTTAGTTCTAATTTTTATTAATAACAGAATCCACAGGCAACTGGTGAGAACAAAATGAAGGTAGATGGGTACTAACCAGCGGAAGTTTATTTTTAAATAGGAAGATACTAATTCGCGAATGTATATAACGATGACAATGGTGCCTTTATACTTAAATAAGACGTATCATCATCATCATCATAACTGACTTCACAAGTCTACTGCTGAACATAGGCATCCCCCAAGAAATGGTACAAAGCACAGTGCTGAGCCATTTGACACCCATCGACTTCCTGCATGTCCTACTAGGACGTCACTTCGTCTAGTGGTAGAACGCCCTATACTTCGCCTACCGTTACGAGGCCATCACTAGAGAACCTTTTTCCTCCTATTGGTTGTCGGTTCTTCGAGCTATAAGGCCGGCCCATTGCCGGCCGTCCGTCATCCGTTGGACTATTTCGGTCACTCTGATTCTACTGCGGATATCCTAATTTCTAAGTTTATTATGCATAGAGAACCCCAGAATAGCCCCTCCACAGCTCGCCGAGCGACCTTAAGCTTTCTCGTACGGTCAGAAGTGATCAACCACGTCTTAGATCCGTAAGTCGTTACTGCCAACATGCACTGGTGGTACAATCTCGTTTTCAAAGTTTTTAGGTATACCTGAAGAGAAGATGTGTCGTAATTTACCGAACGCCGGTAAGCCGAGTTGAATTCATCGATTGACCTCTCAGTCGAAGTTGAACTTACCAAGTCGGACTATTTGTCCCAAGTAAATATACTCTTCAACAACTTCGAGCGTTATTGTTTTAAATTAATACTAATTTAAAATAATAATAATAGGTATGACGTTAATCATGATTTTTGTTTTGTCCATGTTCATCTTACGACCTTTCCGTTGGGAGGCACTACTGAGGTAATTGATTATAGTGTTTGGGTCCTACAGCGATTCTGCCATAAGGGTTATATCGTCGGCAAATCGAAGGTGAGTGAAGTTTTCGCCATTGATGTTAATATCGTATCCTTTCCAGTCCAGTAGCTTGAAAACGTCTTTCAATGCAGCGGTGAAGAGTTTCGGGGATATATCGTTACCCTGTCTTACACCTCTCTGCAGTTGGATAGGTTTCGAACTCTGGTTCTGTACTCGGATAGCCATCGTAGCCTTACTGTACAAACACTTCAGCTTTTCAATATACCGACAGTCAACTTGGCCCCTCTGAAGGGACTGTAGCAGCGCCCAAATTCGACGGTATCAAAGGTTTTCTCATAGTCCACATACGCAAGACATAGTAGAAGTCTGTACTTCTCGATTTTCTGGACAATTAGCCAAATGGTATGTATGTGTTCTACCGTGCTGAAGCCTTTTCGGTTTTTAGTTTCTTCTTTAAACATATTGTGGTTGCAAGCTTTTAATATGTTTTAGATATCTGTGGAAACTTCATTGGTTTTAGGATTACTTTTATATGTTTTATAATGTATTTTTTATTGTACTGTATGTTTCCCTTAAAAACAAATAAATAAAATAAATTATCTTATTGAAATAATACTAGTTTTTACGGAATTTATCACGTATATTTAACTTTTTAAATACCCGACGTTTCGAACGCTTTACAGCACTCATGGTCACGGGCGGGACTGAGATGTTCAACGTCCATATGTTATAGTTAACTGCGGTTACCATAGATTAAAATTTAACTTTTGTTCCGATCTATGCAGTATGAACTTATGATATCTTGAAGTCTTGCAGTTGTATGCTTGGGTTGGGATTTAATTTTATTTATTATAGGATCCCAAGCAGATGGTAGCACCCAGCCATCTTCTCTATTGAAATTAGGATGTTTTTTGATTTCAATAGTCTCGCGAATCATCCTTGGAAGGAATCGGTGTTCTTTAGCGAGGATTTGCGGTCTATCAAATCTGATGTAGTGACGGGGGCGATCCTGTACGTGTTCACAGACTGCAGACTTCCCGGAGCGTCGATTCTTCACATCAGCTATATGTTCCTTAACGCGGGTTTTTATTGATCTTTTAGTTTGTCCTATGTAGGAGAGGCCACATTCACAATCAATTTTGTACACTCCTGCATCTTGCAGAGAGACATTAAACTTGACTGATGGTAAAAACTGACCAATCTTCTTCAGCGGCTTGAAGTATGTTTTGATGGAAGTGCGCTTCAAGATGTAGCCAATCTTATCAGTGACTCCTCTAACGTATGGCAGTACAGCAGGTACACGCTCGACTGTGGCCGGCTTCACTCGTTCACTGTGACGTCGGCGCGGGACGCGAAGCTTGTTGTCATGCAAAACTTGCTTGACATGGTGGAGCTCGGCAGCCAGGTGTTTACTGTCACAGATCCTTCGTGCTCTCTGAGACAAAGATTTACCCACGGTAGCTAACTGTGAAGGATGGTGGTGAGAATCACCGTTTAAATATCTATCTGTATGGGTTTTTTTTCTATACACAGTATGGCTCAAGGTGTTATCAGGATTCCGAATTACTAACACATCTAGAAAAGCTAAAGAAATGTTTGGACTCTAACAACATTGTGAACTGAATTTTAGAATTTATAGAGTTAAGATGGTCTAAAAATGCAGTTACTTTATCTAAAGGTAGAATTGTGAAAGTATCGTCTACGTACCGCTTGTAGAATCTTGGATTTATGGGAGAACTAAGCTAAGCTTGCTGTAAAGCGTTCGAAACGTCGGGTATTTAAAAAGTTAAATATACGTGATAAATTCCGTAAAAACTAGTATTATTTCAATGTGTAGTGTTCGCGTAAATATAAGAAATCATTAAATTATCTTATTGTTTGCTCCTGACACTTATACTTCATAATTAAAATAATCAACGAAATAGCATAAGCAATATTCAGACCATAACTGCTTACTGCTTGGTTTATCCATTGTGTGCAGAATGGATATCAGTCATAGCATGTCAAAGGTCCGAAGAATTCTTCAAGCCGACCCAAGGAAGCGTTGTAAGTCGCGTACGTTTGAAATTTGAATCATGTTTTAGAAAGTGATGAATATGTGACTACGATTTACAACTTTCTGTACATTCTTTTTATATTCAGTAACTATTGAATTAAGATTTAAGTTCTTTTTCAAGCAATATTTTTAAATTATTGACACAAGATGAAGAATAAATACATAATTATGACTATTTCAAGTACTTTCGTTACTAAATGAATGTGGTGTCCTATCCAAAAACGTATTTATATTCAGGTAAATTATAATCATTACATATAATACACTATAGAAAAGAATAGAATATGTTTTATGTACACCAGTTTTTAAAACAATTTTGAAACATTTTAAAATTAAAATAACAGTAACAATATATTTTGGGCAGTTCGACTCCAATGATTCCTTACCCAAGATACGAGCCTCGGTCATAAAAATTTATTGCTTTTCGTACGTATCTTTGTGAATACAACTATAGGCAATGTATTTAAGGTTGAATTTACATAAATGTATATTCATTTCAACTATAATTACGTCACAACAATTGGCGACAGTTTTTAGAGAACTTTTGTATGGGATTGTGTATCTAGTTCTTTATTAGTGATCGATGGTTAACACCTTCAGACAGACTTTCTTTTTTATAACAGCTACCTATAAACCTGCCTGTGTACAGTCAAAACATTTACTAGGGCATATTTTTATAAAATACTTTTGGAAACCCATAAACAAGCATCACCAGAAGCCATTCGAATTCAGTGTTATTGTTCCATTTGCTTCTATGATGGATAGTTCTTTAACTGTGTTGAAGGAAATACAAGATACTGAAATTGCCAATTCTTTATCTTGCGATACTGAAGATTTGCATAAATTCATAAGTTTGAATAAAAAAGATTTACAGGTGTTACGCAGACCATCAGAAGTATTTACAAAAACTTAGACGACTTGCAATTAACACTATCTATCCTTACCTTTGAAGTAGATCTGCTAATTCTAACAGAATGCTGGCTTGATAGTATAATCACTTGGTACAAATTGCAAATTACACATCTTTGTTACTATGCAAAATCTTAACCAAAATAAAGAAATAAAATTAGAGCATGCCTTTTGTTTACAAATGAAATCTTTAATCATGTAATATTAGGTATTTACAGATCACCCTCACACACAAATACTGAGAAATTTACTGAATCTTTGCAACAACATCTCAACGCGTTTAAAAACAATCAAAATATAATTATAACTGGAGATATCAACATAAATCTTATTACAAAAGCTAACGAACTTAATAGCGAGCAAATAAATAGACTTAAATATCTAGAGGTCCTTTCCACTTTCGGCTTATTACCGGCACATACAATTGCTACAAGGAAAAATAGTTGTCTGGATCATGTTATATTTAAATTAAATAGAAAAAAGACACAAGCAAATATAGCGGTAATAAATACATCTATCACTGACCACTATATGGTGCTCTTTAGTTTAACTAAATTTAACTGTTTTTCTAAAGGTATATTTCTAATTTTCCTTAAACGTTCCATAGTTATACCTATATACAAGAATGGAAACAGAGAAGACAATAATAATTATAGGCCTATTTCCATCTTACCAGCTTTATCCAAAATCCTAGAAAAATTAATAAATAACAGATTAATACAATATAATAATTTAGATAAATATAATATTCTATCGCAGACACAGTATGGTTTTAGAAGAGGAGAAAACACATAAATCTAAGTACATATGTAGTCGAGCCTCTAGAGCAAAATAAAAACTATCTTACGGTATTTTTAGTGATCTCGGTAAAATGAAACTTGAAAATGGTAAAAATTATTCGTATGCGGACGGCACTGCTATAGTTTTTACAGGTAAACCGTGGGATGAAATATACGAAAAAGCAGATCTTGGGCTGTCCAGAATTGCGAATTGGCTCAAAATGAACTTGCTTACCCTTAATGCATCTAAAACAAAGTATATCTGCTTTTCCATCGAAAAAGGAACGCAATCTCAAAATACACAACTGTGGTTTGCGCAACAATTGCACGTGTCCTATATAAAAAAAGTTACTAGTACTGGATATTTGGGGGTTATAATCGACCAACAACTCACATGGTATAATTCAAATATAGAAGCAACTAATAACAGGTTATGAAAACTTATTTTGATCTGTAAAAGCCTCAGGCACATCGAAACTCGTAAATTTCTAAATCAAATATATGCTGCACTAGCCCAATCGATTTTGACATATTTTATACCAGTTTGGGGTGGTGCTCCGAAAACAAAACTCTTACAACTAGAACGTGGTCAACATTCAATAATAAAGGTAATATACAACAAACCATATAGATTTCCTACAGAAGAACTTTACTCAGTTAGTGGTTTATTGAGTGTTAGAAAGTTACACATTTTAAATTTATTGTTAACAAAATAGAGAACAACTTTCTACAACAGCTAAAGTAGTGATAGACGAAGAAAAGTTTTTGAATTAACTCTAATCAAGATAAATTTTGCTAGTCACCAATTTAAAAGACAGGCTGGTTATTTATACAACGTAGTCAATAAAAAACTAAACATTTATTTATTGAACTCTGATGAGCTCCTAAAGACAGTCACAGAATGATCCGGCTGGGTCAAACTGACATTTGTCCCAGCAAACACCATCCTGAAGGTGAGCACAATCCTTGGCTTGTTGTATCCTGACCTGAAGCATATGAGTCCGCCGATGAGTACCCTAGCTTTTGCGATAAGTTCTTCAATTCTTATTCTCCAGGCTGGGATAGCGCTATTTTGTCTAGTAGCCCGTCAAGCCTTGGATAGTTTGGCGCCTATAATACGGCAGACTGCCAGTGCGGCGCCAAAAAGAATTGAGTCCGTCTTACAAAGGTCCCGGCTTGCTTCCAAATAGGTCACCAGCATTGGGTTCAGAGCCCTCACGACAGCCCGATTCCGCTTGCTTAGGGCTAAGCGGGGAAGTCGCGGTCGATTTTCGAGGGGCGTACTGCGTATTTTATTATTATTTATTTATTATATTGAGGCTGAATTTGAAATCGCTTTGCATTGGCTGTGTAAGATAATCCACCCCACCATGTCATCGCGCATTCACTGCCAGTCATAGCAAATATGTCAGGAAAACAGGAGGGAAAGTAGAGCATTATGGATTAAAAATCTACAATATAGTTCATAACTTGTAATTATTTTCAATTTGACATTTGTTATATTTTTATTTTGTTATTTGTTTGTGATTATTTTTCATTGCCTCACTTCAGTACAGGTAACCACCGTTGCAGCCGCAACCACAGTTTCCGCCACAGCTTCCGGTGATGGAGACAATACCACCAGCTGGAACTTCACCACAGAATCTAACAGCACCCAGAATCGGAACCTGACCACCTATTAAGGTGTTACCAACGACACCCATATCGCCAGCGACCACTACGTCACCAATGCCTGTGCCACCGTAGGCTGGACCAGCAATACCCGCTTGGTAGCCAAGGGCGCCAGGCCCAGCGAGACCGTATCCAGGACCGATTCCAGGTCCGTAAGCTATTTCAGAAGCTAAAGCAGATCCACATCCCAATCCGTATTCAGCGGTGAGTCCTGGACCATAGCCCAATCCAAGTCCAGCTCCGAGACACTGACTGTATACATTCTGAAAATGGAGAAACATCTTTACAATGTGCCGTAACACTTTAAACTGACTGTGAGAAGTAAAAGGAAAGTTGAATTATTTTCGGTATCAATTATCGATTTATGAAACATAGTGTCAAAATTAATTCATGAATATAAATTATAACCACATAGATTAAAATAGGTTCTTTTTTAATTAATTCCAATTATATAAAATTATTATCTAACATAAAGAGTTTTACCTGGATCAAGCATGCTTGAACGCAGAGCAGAAAGAAAGCGAAAGAAGACATGTTTAAAGTTTTTCCAAGAGTACCAAGTTCAAAGTGATTCAAAACTGTAAAAACAATGCATTATATATTCTTTACTCCCTGTACGATTAAAACTAATTTCGTAAATAAAAATAAATATGAACGTGTTTCGTAAAAGAATTATATCGATGAGACATTGACCTATGTTTCACTTGTTGTGGAACGAGACAAAGTTTGATTTGGATTTCAAAAGGTAATTATCAAATAAAAAGTGTGGAAAAACAACCGCATGCATATTTAGCTAGATGAGTATAAACAAAAATTAAAAACGTATATCAAATACTATATTAATGCTCCAATTTAATTTGACAAGGAGTGAAAGAGACAAAAGACCCCTCCTAAAATTTCGAAGGTCTTATTAATATAAAATTGCAAAAAAATTATATAAAATCATAGGTTGTAGAGCAAAATTACTATGAGGAAATAATGAAAATTTTAAATTATGCCTTTAAATTTAAAATCTCATAAAATTGTGATGACTTATTTTCATTAATATATAGATTTGTTGAAATGTAGAAATTTAATATTATCTTCTCTTAATAAGTTTTATGATTTGTAACAGTTTTTGTATTACGATTAGGCTCTTTGTGTTTGTCACGTATAAGGGAACATGAAATTGCGTGATATTATTTCAAAAATATTTCAGTTCTGCTATATATAACCCAATCGGCCCAAATTATACTCACACTCGTTTCCAAATAACACAACAAATATGTGTGCCAAAGCATTCATTCTTTTCTTTGCTCAAGCACTCATGGTTCAGGTAAGAAAAAAACAACTAACTATTAAACGCCTTAAATTAAATTAAAATAAGAAATTATTGAAAACTGCGGCTTTGGATTTTAATAACAAAAATTAGTTTTAATTTGAGTAGTTTTAAGAAATTAATGAAATATAACTTTTCTTTTTAACTTATATTCAGACCATAACTGCTTACTGCTTGGGCAACGGACTGGCCTACGAAGGTTCCTTGATTGATGGTGCTCCCTGCGGCTGCCAATGGGGAGGCTTAGGCTTGAATGGTTACGGTGCTGGTTGCGGTCTAGCTGCCATTCCAACTGCTAGCGGCGGTGGTTTCCCTGTCGCCAGCGCGTCTCCCATCCCGCCTGTTGGAGTATCTGTTCTCTCAGAGAACGAGATCACAGGAATCCTGTCTGCCTTTGGTGAACTGCCTTTCCTAGGCACCGTTGGTCTTGAGGGTGTGCTTCCAACTGCCGGTGCTGGTGCCGTCTCTTACGGTTGCGGAAACGGTGCCGTAGGTATCATAAGCGAAGACATTTCCGCGTCCACTTTGGGTTACCCGGTCAACGCTGGGTTGGGTTACGGACCTGGTCTTGCTACCGGATTCGGTTACGGTCCCGCTTTCGCTGGACGCGCCATCGGAGGTTGCGGATGCGGTATCTACTAATAACCCTTTTACCTAAAAAACATACATGAAATTAAAAAATAAGCTTTGCATATCAGTTTGTATTTTCATTGCTTATTTTAATTACGAAGTATAAGAGTCAGCAGCAAACAATATGACAAGATTTGTAGTGTTTGTAGTAGGTGATAAATTTTTCCGATTCATAACTCTGAATATCTGCTGGATATGGACCTCGTCCGCTGTAGGGATAGCTGATTGACGAGCGCGGCAGTAGAGGTCGGGCATCTTTGCTGCTGCTGCCCGTCGCCGGTCTGGTTATTGTACATCTGGTGTAAGCGGCATGGTTGTACTGCCATCTATCGGAGGCCCTAAGTCTACACTCACTAAGAGCACCAACGAACGGCTTTTACAATATTATGGTTTCTTGGCGATCGGCGGGGGAATGATTTTAAATTCTAAGTCGGCTCGCTGCACAGGCAGATCAGTGATCGGCGATCGCAGTCGCAGACACTGGATATTTCACACCTGCGGAGCTAGCCAAGTTCACTTTACACAATCGTTACGGCTAGCAGAAAACTATATGAACGGGAATAACGTATCAGTCATGCGAGCTATCGTTGATTGCATTCATTTTTATGTAGAAATACTTTTACGGATTTTATCGCGTTTAATTTAATTTGATTTTAACTCCTGTCGTTTCAAGAGCTATGAAGGACCCCTGGTTACGGGGGCGGGGATGGACTGAGTAGTTGGCATTCCGATATCATATGTTGTTAGCTTGGTGTGCCATGAGCTTGAAGATGCACTTGAAGCCTTGCAGAGGTACGCTTGGGTTATGTTCTAATTTTATTACATAATTACAGAACCCTAATCCCAAGTAGTAAGTATATCTGTTGTAATTGTGGAAAAACAAACATGTAATGACGGTGTCAGAATATCCACTACCATTACTCCATTTCATCCCGTGAGTGTCCATCTCCCCTATATTTGGGGGATCCCTATGAAGCAATCTATGGGGGAGGCCTAAGTTCAGCAGTGAACTTGTGATAGTCTGTAACAATAACTATGATTGCGGAGGACGTCTAGCACATGTTCAACATAATATAAACACAAATCAAATTAAATGCGATAAAATCCGTAAAAATGGTTTTATTGTTATGTTCCTGTGAGTATATACAAAATACTCATTCATTTTTATATTCTCCTGTATTCGTGGACGATAATGGTATTTCGTACTTTATGGATGTCATTAGTTTACGAAATGGTTTATTACCCATAAGTGGGAGGCCACAAGATCTGCAGAACATTTTCATGTAACAAAATGGATTTTCTTTCACCACTAGCACACGCCAAATGACTAAAATAAATTTTAATCGCTTAGTAATATTAAAGTTATACTACTATCCATTATACACCGATATTTCGTTCAAACATCATTACAGTTTTAAGAACAGTTTCACAATTATCTTTGTTAATATTCATAAGCTGGAGTCGTTTGATAAATTGTTATCTATTGAAGTTGTGGATTAATTTATCAGAGACATTCATTTAATTGCTTTGAGACATCCAATAAGATAAACGTGAAGTTTATATTGAAAAAAGAAATGAAAATGAAAATGAAAAATGTTTTATTAACAGAAAAATATGTATAAAAGGTAATATATGTTGGTTTCCTCACTAGGCAAGCCTGTATCGAGGAAACCTGAGACCAAAGTTCACAAGGCATTATTTTATACATCTTATCAGACAAAAATATACCTACTTAATATACCTACTTAAAATAGCAATAAAAGAACTGCATAATGCTCAAAATCTAAAAACAAAAAAAAAGAAAGAAACCTTTAACAACCAGGCCAAGTTTTATATAACTGCAAAGTATTAACTACATATGTATTTACATTTAAAAAGAAAAAGAAAATAAAATTAAACCAACAACAATATTTACCTAAAAATTTCACAAATACCATCTATTAGCAAAAGTCAGTTTTTATCAATTGTTCTGTTTCCTCATATGATAGGGTGACCAACCATTTCTTTATGATTAATTTTGCTGATGCATATTTTTTATTTGTATTATTACAGTGTTTGACGACTTTATTATAAATTTGTCTTTTGATAAAGTCGCCAAAACGTTGGGCAAATTTTGAAGATACTAATTCGTGAATGTTTATGTAACGATTACAATGGTACCTATATATTTCAGTAGTACGTAGGTAGGGAAATATTATGAAAACGGATGAAACATTTTAGTTCAGCGTTGACACAAATGGGTGAACTTTCCGTTACTAGCCGCGAGACCATTAACATTAGTCAGTTATCTTATTCTCTCATTATTCATTCATTCATACATTCATTCATTGATACATTCATTTATTCATAACAATCTATCGGAGTCCACTGCTGAACATAGGCCTCCACACAGCTTGTCTCTCAAGGAGATATTTGCAATAGCTGCCCCACTTTAATGGGTCGACGACTGCGGTTTAATTATCTCTTACACCGGTACAATTTAACTGATCAAAACACCCATGCATCTATGCTTTGTCTGAGTTTAGAACTTTGCTTATTTTACAGCGTCTTGATATACAACGG
This sequence comes from Parnassius apollo, assembly GCA_907164705.1. Classification (NCBI taxonomy): domain Eukaryota; kingdom Metazoa; phylum Arthropoda; class Insecta; order Lepidoptera; family Papilionidae; genus Parnassius; species Parnassius apollo. Next base: position 4,874,008 of record CAJQZP010001030.1, on the reverse strand, counting down.
CTTCTCATAGCGCTTGAAAACTGAAGTGGTACAACATTGTTGTAATACAAACACCACTAAACAATTAATGCAGTTAATCTATCTGGTTTTAGGGTCATATTAATAATTTTTGATACCACAGACACATTTTCTTGTAACTTTTATTTGTGTAGGTAGTTGTAGTGTAATACCAGCTGAATAAGTTGCTATTGTAACTACATGTTTATATTGACTGACAGACGTAGTATTGCTACACAGCCACCGTAACAATATCCACCACCCCTTTACGTGACGTGGCTGACGTAACAGACGACAGAGGGAGAATGAAACAGGAGGTGGTAAGCAGCATCTTCCTGGTAACAACTCAAAACTAGATGTTTATATTGACATAGACGTAGTATTGTTACACAGCCACCGTAACAATATCCACCACCCCATCACGTGACGTGGCTGACGTAACAGACGACAGTGGGAGAATGAAACAGGAGGTGGTAAGCAGCATCTTCCTGGTAACAACTCAAAACAATAGTAAACCATGACGTAACAGACGACAGAGGGAGAATGAAACAGGAGGTGGTAAGCAGCATCTTCCTGGTAACAACTCAAAACAATAGTAAACCATGTCGTTATAGACATAGACGTAGTAAGCAATTGTAACAACTCAGCCACCGTAACAAATATCCACCACCTCACGTAACGTGGCATGACGTAACAGACGACAGAGGGAGAATGAAACAGGAGGTGGTAAGCAGCATCTTCGTGGTAACAACTCAAAACAATAGTAAACCATGACGTAACAGACGACAGAGGGAGAATGAAACAGGAGGTGGTAAGCAGCATCTTCCTGGTAACAACTCAAAACAATAGTAAACCATGACGTAACAGACGACAGAGGGAGAATGAAACAAAAGGTGGTAAGCAGCATCTTCCTGGTAACAACTCAAAACAATAGTAAAATGTCGTTATATTGACATAGACGTAGTATTGTTACACAGCCATCCCGTAACAACTATCCACCACCCCTCACGTAGACGTGGCATGACGTAACAGACGACAGAGGGAGAATGAAACAAGAGGTGGTAAGCAGCATCTTCCTGGTAACAACTCAAAACAATAGTAAACCATGACGTAACAGACGACAGAGGGAGAATGAAACAAGAGGTGATAAGCAGCATCTTCCTGGTAACAACTCAAAACAATAGTAAACCATGACGTAACAGACGACAGAGGGAGAATGAAACAGGAGGTGGTAAGCAGCATCTTCCTGGTAACAACTCAAAACAATAGTAAACCACTGCGGTTGCCAATTCGCCTGCCAAGTGTGGCAACTATGGCAAAATCCCGCCCATGAGGCAAGCTATAGAGAGGCCTGTGCTTAGCAGTGCACTTCGAACGTCCAGATGTCATAGTTAACAGCAGTTACCATAGATTAAAATTTAACTTTTGTTCCGATCTACACAGTATGAACTTGTGGTATCTTGAAGTCTTGCAGTTGTATGCTTGGGTTGGGATTTAATTTTGTTTATTATAAGATCCCAAGCAGATGGTAGCACCCAGCCATCTTCTCTATTGAAATTAGGATGCTTTTTGATTTCAATAGCCTCGCGAATCATCCTTGGAAGGAATCTGTGTTCTTTAGCGAGGATTTGTGGTCTATCAAATCTAATGTAGTGACGGGGGCGATCACAGACTGTAGACTTCCCGGAGCGTCGATTCTTCACATCAGCTGTATGTTCTTTAACGCGGGTTTTAATTGAAATTTTAGTTTGTCTATGTAGCAGAGACCACATTCACAATCAAGCTTGTACACTCCTGCATATTGCAGAGGGACGTTACACTTGACTGATGGTAAAAACTGACCAATCTTCTTCAGCGGCTTGAAGTATGTTTTGATGGAAGCGCGCTTCAAGATGTAGCCAATCTTGTCAGTGACGTACGCTTACGTCCGGTACACGCTCGACTGTGGTCGAGCTGTCTCCCCGAACATTTTCCCATTTACGGCACAGAACTCCATCCTGAAGCAGCAAGCTGTCCCATTGGGCTCAATAGCTTTTAGTGGTCCAACTCATCGCTGAGAAGTCGCTCCACATGGGCTTGGGAGCACTGGCCCTCATCCATTCCAGAATCGGCTTGATGTCCGGATCTTCCTTCTGTGCATGTTGTAAGCTGTCCTTCCACTCATTGCTGAGGTGGTCTGTCTTGAGCATCCTCACGGATACCACTTCCTTACTCTCTTGCCTAGTACAATGTTTGCAATCTTCAGGACAAGGTCTTCTTGACAATGTATCTGCGTTACCATGAGATTTCCCGCTGCGATGTTCGATCGCAAAGTCGTATTCCTGAAGTAGTTCAATTCACCAACTTGTCCTTCTGAATATGGTCGGCTTCATTCGTACACTGTGACATAGGCGGAGGACCTGAATCTTGTTGTCATGCAAAACTTGCTTGACATGGTGTAGCTCGGCAGCCAGGTGTTTACTGTCACAGATCCCTCGTGCTCTCTGAAACAAAGATTTATCCACGGTAGCTAACTGTGAAGGATGGTGGTGAGAATCACCGTTTAAATATCTATCTGTATCTTTTTTTCTATACACAGTATGGCTCAAGATGTTATCAGGATTCCAAATTACTAACACATGTAGAAAAGCTAAGGAATTGTTTGCCTCTAACTCCATTGTGAACTGAATTTTAAAATTTATAGAGTTAAGATGGTCTAAGGCGTGGTGCTCGTGGTTAACGCTCGGTGATTTCCGGAGGTGCATGTCTGAGGTAAGAAAAAATGCCCTTCCTTGTACCCCTCGAAATAGGGGGGGGTGAGTTTTTTTTCTTTAAGGGTCTAATGCAGTTACTTTATCAAAAGGTAGAATTGTGAAAGTGTCGTCTACGTACCGCTTGTAGAATTTGGATTTATGGGAGAAGTAAGGAGGACTTTCTCCTCAAAGTATTCCACGAATATGTCGGCGACAATGGGAGATACAGGTGAGCCCATCGCCACACCATCTACTTGCTTGTAGAACTCCTCCTTCCACAATAGGTAGCAAGATGTAAGGCAGTGTCTGAGTAATACTGCATATTCTAGGGGCATGTTGTTTTCTTCCAGCCTTCTAGTTACAATTGAGATGCAGTCTTCAACAGGTAGGCATGTAAACAATGACTGCACATCAAAACTGACCATAGTTTCATTGTCTGCCAGACGAAGGTCTTTAATCTCGCTGACAAAATGGCAGGAATCCTTTATGTGTGCTCTTGTATGTCCCCTGAGCGGTGAGAGTATTTTCGCTAAGTGTTGAGCCAATCTGTAAGTTGGTGAATCGATTAGGCTCACTATGGGATGTAATGGAGCATTGGGCTTGTGAATTTTTGGTAACCCATACAATTTTGGTGATTTGGCGCACGTAGGTATTATCCATTTTATGTCCAGATTTAATATTTAGGAGTGTTTCTTTATGAGGTCACTAGTTGTATTTAGTGTGCTATTTGTTGGGTCGTTTTTAACCTTTTTATAAGTACTTACTTCCGACAAAAGTTAATGGGTTGAGTGATTTTATCAAGAGTTTTACTATACTTTACGTGGTAGAGCCATGCTCCAGCTATATTAATAGTATAGTTGTAGCACTAATGGGTCCGCTCGACCGGGAAATGAAAATGAATGAAAAGTAATTCCTTGGTTTTTACTGATATTTCTTGAATTATTTGTGCAATATCTAAGTACATACAATGGCATATTTTTATCAAAAGATTTTTTTAAATCAACACAACACGTGACAACTCTGTAAGCGCCTAGCGTGTATTTTAGCCAGCCATACCAGCGATTTGTATTTTAGAGTTATAATCTGACGTATCCATGACTACCGTGGCGTTTCCCTTATCTGCGCGGAGAATCATAAGTTCTGGTTTGTTGTGTAGGTTCTTTAACGCTATAAATTCGTCTTTGGGAAGATTCGGTTTAGGCACTGAACATCGACGTAACGTAGACGAAATGTCTTTACGTATCGCCTCCAAAACTTCTTTTTTTTTTATTTATTTAGAAGAGGGGGCAAACGAGCATGTGGCTCACCTGATGTTAAGTGACTACCGCCGCCCATGATCAACCGCAACACCAGGGGAATTGCAGGTGCGTTGCCGGCCCTTTAGAAAGGAGTAAGGTCTTTTCTTGAAGGTCCCCAGGTTGTATCGGTCCGGAAAAAAATTCTTTCCGCATATTGTTTTTAAATAAACAGCCCTCGACACTACATATAATTTCTTCGTACAGTAATTTACGTGGTGTTATAGCAAAATTGAGGCCTTTGGCCTTAAAACCCTAATTGTTGCATCATCCCATGAAGGTTAGAGAACAGGAGAACGATCACTACGTACTAAAGCATAGCCCGCCTGTCCTTGAAAATTGTAGAATTTATAGCGGCGCTGACGTCGGTGACTAGTAACTGCAAAGTTAGCTGTTTATGAGTACAAATTTTCTCCGCGCCATTGGTGAGAAAATTTTCATGCATTTCATTTTTGACAAAAAGAAACATTAAAAAACATTGTGCGTGGATGTGCAAGTGGTTTAGAATGTGATCGAAAAAATAGACTGAAAATGACTTCTATTGACCAAACTTAGTGATCGCAGCGCCTCACTTATGGTGTTTATATTTCTGGGACACTATTTTCTACGGCGATCGTTCTCCTGTTCTCTAACCTTCATGCATCATCCAGTGTTTGTTTTGACAGATTATAGAACGCGATTAATCTATAATCTGTGTTTGTCAATGGTTGCTTTTGGTTCTGGCATTGATTCAGATGTTTAAATTTGACTTAGTCGTTAATTTTTTATATGTTTCTATTCTATTAATCAAACGTCGTTAAAACTTTCTTTAATTCACTGGATGATGTGTCTATGGATTTATTTATGTCATATAGATCGGAGCGTTTTTGTTGGATTACTGTCCGTAACAACTTTTTACGCGCCTGATTTAAGATCTTAGCGCTTCCTCGAATGTCATTTTTGGTTGATATTTTGACACACGTAAGAATGAGATTATGGTCTCGGCATCTCTTCAAGAAATTTAGGGATGTTAGATATCTTGCGCGCTTGGTCTTTAGATCTTCTAATCGGCGTATTTTATTTGCAATTACTAACTTACTAAGTCCGTACTGGTTTACATAATGATTTCTTATATTTACGCGAACACTACACATTGAAATAATACTAGCAGGTCGACAGGGTAGGCGACAGGGGCGACCAAACGGCCAAGGGTTAGGAGGAAATGGATAAATTAATAAATCATTATTATTATTATTATTATTATCTATTATATTGAGGTTGAATTTGAAATCGTCGTGCATTGGCTCTGTTAGATGATCCAGCACACCATGTCATCGCGCGTTCACTGCCAGTCATAGCAAATATGTAAGGGAAACAGGAGGGAGAGGAGAGCATTATGGATTGGAAAGCTCCAATATATTTAATAATTTCTAATTATTTTCAATTTGACATTTGCAAGCTGTTAATCGCCATTGCCTCACTTCAGTACAGGTAAGCACCGTTGCAACAGCAACCACAGTTTCCGCCACAGCTTCCGTAGATGGAGACAATACCACCAGCTGGAACTTCACCACCGAATCTAACAGCACCCAGAATCGGAACTTGACCACCTATTAAGGTGCTACCAACGACACCCATATCGCCAGTGACTACCACGTCACCAATGCCTATGCCTCCATAGGCTGGACCAGCAATACCTGTTTGGTAGCCAAGACCACCAGGCCCAGCGAGACCGTATCCAAGACCGATTCCAGGTCCGCAAGCAATTTCAGAGGCTAAAGCAGATCCACATCACAATCCGTACTCAGCAATGAGTCCTGGACCATAGCTTAATCCAAGTCCAGCTCCGAGACACTGACTGTATACATTCTGAAAATATAGAAACATATTTACAATGTGCTCTAACACTTTTATTATTTTCAATAGTAATTATCGATTTATGGAACATGGTGTCAAAATTGTTTCATGAATATAAATTATAACTACATAGATTAAAAGTAGGTTTTTTTAATCTTTCCAATTGTGTAAAATTATTATTTAACGAAAAGATTATAATAAATTTAAAACAAATAATTTGCAAGAGTTTTACCTGGATTAAGCATGCTTGAACACAGAGTAGAAAGAAAGCGAAAGAAGACATTGTTCGCGACGGCCTAACAACGCTAAGAAACAAAGTGATAAAGAATATTGTTTTTTGTATTAATAATGAAATTACTGACAAAACGGTGAAAACGTGTATTAATATAGTTGTTTAACATGTTTATAACTCTTAGTATATTTGTATAGAATGTCGTTTTGATAACAAGTAATGTAAACAACTTTTATTATATTAAGAAAAATCGACCAATCACAGCGCGTCTTATCGTAGAACTCTCTAGAAGTTTTTTAATTAACTGCGTAATAGTTCATACTAAAAATAACGAAAATAATTTTATGTTCTAAAAGAGTTATAAATATGACATTGAATTAGCATATGGCTTATAGATTAAAGAAGTGTAGGAATATTTTGTATAATTAAACGCATTTGATAGTTATATAAAAATTAAAGAATTAATGTACCCAAAATTATGAAAATTTGGGACATTTCGTTTAATAACTTTTTACAATGTTGTTATGTAATTTGAAATTGTAATGTTAATGTTTTGAGGAACCTTTATGATATACTAATAAAGTACCAGACTACCGATTTAATGATGTATAGCATGTTAGTGTAGCAATTAGTTTTGTATAGAAAAAATTGCAATTTATGCCATTTGTATAGTGAAAAGTTTATGCAATAAGGAGGCAAAACGGAAAATGGCAAGCGGCTCACTGTAAAGTATTGCTAAAGTCTACCTTAGGGGCTCGGGACCCAGTACCAGTAGTAGTGTGAAGAACTACCAGTGACAAGTGAAGTGAAGTGAGTGGTATCCGGTGGTAGCTGAAATGACTAGTAGCAGTATATAGTGAATAGTGAAAGTGTTAGCTAGCCGAAAAAGGTCGTAACTGATATTCGCAGTTACATATAGTGAAAGTGTTAGCTAGCCTAAAAAAGGTCGTAACTGATATTCGCAGTTACATATAGTGACAGTGTTAGCTAGCCTAAAAAAGGTCGTAACTGATATTCGCAGTTACATATAGTGAAAGTGTTAGCTAGCCTAAGAAGGTCGTAACTGATATTCGCAGTTACATATAGTGAAAGTGTTAGCTAGCCTAAAAAAGGTCGTAACTGATATTCGCAGTTACATATAGTGAAAGTGTTAGCTAGCCGAAAAAGGTCGTAACTGATATTCGCAGTTACATATAGTCAAAGTGGTAACTGATATCCGCAGTTACACAAGTGATAAAATCAGCTAGTTGATAATAGCTGCTAGTCAGTAGTGTTAGAAAACCAGCTACTACCAATAGATATTTGATACTACCGTACAATTTAAAGAAATCTTTTGAAATATACAGTGACCAACCAATAGTGAACAACCGTAGTTCAACCGTGGTCAATAGTTATAAAATTTCGCGACTAATTAATCAGTCGAACCGCTGGCCACTACCTTGCTATTTGTATTTATTAATCGTGCATTTTGATTTGAACCTCAGTCCACAATATTTCAGCGGCAACCACAAAGACGGCAGTGAAAGTACCCACCGGAACCTATAGGTGTAGGACGTGAGCGACTCGCGAAGTATCTTCGACAACATTTACTCCGGAGAGTTTCGCCCGTCCGACACATTCGTTGGTCCTTCGAGCCGGATATATCCGTCTGTATTTCGGAACCGGGTAAATAATCACCACCGTATTAAAACCGCAGTGTTTTCAGATTCAAGATGCCGATCACCCGTTCGCAAGGAAGGGAAGCCAAGGCGTGGACCGTCGGTCTGGAAAGAGGTTCGTCAACCAGTAACGCCGCCGTCCACTACCAGATGCCACCACGCTCACCGTCAACGGTAGAGGGCGCTGAGGCGCCATGCTGCCCCCCCCGAGGGGGGGCCGTAGTGGCACAAGGCAACGATGACTTTAGCCGTGCATCATCGCCACCAGCCCGGGAAGACACTTACACCGAAGAGCCACCGAGGGGCCACACCGATTGCAGTACGAAGTCAAAGAAGACTGTTCGGCCCAATAGAAGAATTTTGAAGGCTCGTGAAGAATTATTGAAGATCAAACTAGAACTTGCGCAGATCTCCTTACAGATGCCTGAAGAGGAAGACGAATCAGACGACTATGATGAAGATGGTCACTCCAAAAGTGAGTACGCTCGATCTTGGCTAAAAAATACTGTTGCGCCTTGATTTGACAAACAAAAGTCAAATCAAGGCGCAACCACCGGAGGGAAGGCCCCATTTAATAAAACCGTCACAAAGCCAACCCCGGACGTTGTCGACCTCAGTGAGCCCCAAAAGAAGCTCACGAACCAGGATTCCTATCCAGAAGATGCACAAAAGGATCCCATGCCACAGAAGCTCAGCCAGGAACCCACCGTTAATGAAGACAGGGGGCTCCTACCGATTGTATCAGAGCTCACGTACCAGAATTCCTATCCAGCAGATGTACCCAAGGATCTCATGCCAAAGAAACCTAGCCAGGAACCCGTCATAAGTGAAGACAGGGGGCTCCATCCATTTATATCGGAGCTCACATCCGCTATAGCCGCGCTCGCTGACAAATCAAAGTTAGAGAGTGCGCCACTATCGTCGCATACTTTCGCAGCGTCGAAAGCTATAATGACACTGCCAAGCTTTAGCGGAGCACATACCGAGTGGCTTTCATTCCGTGCCATTTACGAAACAACCCGAGGCTACTTCAATGACATTGAAAACACTGCTAGACTAAGACGAAGTCTACAAGGAAGAGCCTTGGAAACAGTTAGTTCAGAACTCATCGGGTATGCTAAGCCAGATGAGATTATGCGAGAACTTGAGCTACAATTTGGGCGTCCAGATTCAATCGCGCAAGCAGAAACCGAGAAGTTACTGTACAGAAGCACCCAGAGACATCTGCATATTGGCGAGCAAAGTGAGGGGAAGCGTCGTCACTCTTCGAGCCCTAAAGCGAGATCATTACCTCGTCAACGCAGAGCTGCTACGACACCTCACCGACAAACTGCCAAACACTATACGTGCCCAGTGGTATAGAATCTACACAGAAAAATATGACTCTAGACCAGACCTCGGCTGCTTCAGCGAGTTTATTACCGAGCAAGCTCGCTTCTGCAGTGCATTTGCGCTTCCAGAAATTATAAACGAAGCACAAAGCAATCGTTCAGTACATAGAGCACACGCGGCTACTACTAAGCCGTCTCTGAAATGCAGAGTGTGCGAAAAGGAAGGTCACTATGGATACGAATGTAAACAATTTAAGGAAGCAGATATCAACAAAAGATGGGAACTCGCAAAGCAAAATAATTTATGTTTCCGCTGTTTACGTTATAGAAATCAGACACACAAATGCAAAACCAATAAGTGTGGAATAAAAGGATGCACCGCGACACACAATCGACTTCTCCATAATAATACAAAGGAGAAGACTGAGGTCAAACAAAAAGAACCTCAAGAAACCGTAGCTAACTCATTCGCTGTGTCAAAGCATTAAGCCTATTTAAAAATAATTCCAGTGCAAGTAATTGGACCGGCGGGAGCTGTAAACACACACGCCCTGCTGGATGATGGGTCAACTGTTTCACTAATGGATGAAGAGATCGCCAAACAAATTGGTGCTACAGGGCGGTTGGACCCGTTTAAGATCACCGCTATCGGGAACACTACCCTCGATTCACCGGAATCCCGAAGAATCAAAGTATCGCTGAAGAGTCTCCACAGCAAAAGGGTGCCATTCAGAGCACGCACGGTTGCAAGCCTAAACTTGGGGCCACAGACTGTGCGTGCAGTAGACATAGCCAAGTGCAACCACTTGAAAGACCTAAAGGAGCAGCTAACATATGACTCCGGCAACCCAAGGATCATAATAGGACAGGACAATTGGAGACTTCTGATAGCCACTTAAATCCGAAGAGGTCCGCCGCACCAGCCAATTGCCTCGCTCACAGAATTAGGATGGGTGCTACACGGAGCACACACTAAAGCCCCGTATCAGCGCGTCCACGAGGCCAATGAGCTGCACAAGAGCGAGGGGACTATAGATGACCAACTCCGCAAATATTTCGCGCTGGAATCTCTCATCATCAATCCGAGAAGACCAGACTCCAATCCAGAGAAGAAAGCTGAAGATATACTAAATAGCAGCACCCGTCAGTTACAAGACGGGCACATAGAAACAGCGCTTCTCTGGAAGGAAAAGGATATCGAGATGCCTGGTAATTATGAAACAGCAATAAAACGGCTCGTTTCTATTGAAAGAAAATTAGATCGAGACGAAGATCTAAAAAGGAAATATGATGAACAAATGAATTCCCTAGTACAAAAAGGATACGCCGAGATAGCACCGAAAACTAGCACACCGGGAAGAACATGGTACCTGCCCCATTTCGACGTCCATAACCCAATAAAGCCAGAGAAGTTTCGAATAGTACACGATGCCGCAGCCAAAACAAAGGGGGTGTCATTGAATGACTTCCTGCTCACGGGTCCAGACCTACTGCAATCACTACCAGGGGTCATGATGCGTTTTCGCCGCCGTAATATCGCTGTCTCCGCGGACATAGCCGAAATGTTCATGCAGGTCAAAGTTAGAACCGAAGACAGAGATACCTTAAGATATCTCTGGAGAGGGGATCGACGTAATGAAGCTCCACAAGAATATAGAATGACGTCGATCATTTTCGGTGCAGCCAGTTCACCCTACACAGCCATATTCGCGAAGAAGTGGAACGTTAAAAAACACATAGACAAGTATCCAGAAGCCGTAGAAGCTATCATTCAAATAGCTGGAGCATGGCTCTACCACGTAAAGTATAGTAAAACTCTTGATAAAATCACTCAACCCATTAACTTTTGCCGGATGTAAGTACTTATAAAAAGGTTAAAAACGACCCAACAAATAGCACACTAAATACAACTAGTGACCTCATAAAGAAACACTCCTAAATATTAAATCTGGACATAAAATGGATAATACCTACGTGCGCCAAATCACCAAAATTGTATGGGTTACCAAAAATTCACAAGCCCAATGCTCCATTACATCCCATAGTGAGCCTAATCGATTCACCAACTTACAGATTGGCTCAACACTTAGCGAAAATACTCTCACCGCTCAGGGGACATACAAGAGCACACATAAAGGATTCCTGCCATTTTGTCAGCGAGATTAAAGACCTACGTCTGGCAGACAATGAAACTATGGTCAGTTTTGATGTGCAGTCATTGTTTACATGCCTACCTGTTGAAGACTGCATCTCAATTGTAACTAGAAGGCTGGAAGAAAACAACATGCCCCTAGAATATGCAGTATTACTCATACACTGCCTTACATCTTGCTACCTATTGTGGAAGGAGGAGTTCTACAAGCAAGTAGATGGTGTGGCGATGGGCTCACCTATATCTCCCATTGTCGCCGACATATTCGTGGAATACTTTGAGGAGAAAGTCCTCCTTACTTCTCCCATAAATCCAAATTCTACAAGCGGTACGTAGACGACACTTTCACAATTCTACCTTTTGATAAAGTAACTGCATTTTTAGACCATCTTAACTCTATAAATTTTAAAATTCAGTTCACAATGGAGTTAGAGGCAAACAATTCCTTAGCTTTTCTACATGTGTTAGTAATTTGGAATCCTGATAACATCTTGAGCCATACTGTGTATAGAAAAAAGATACAGATAGATATTTAAACGGTGATTCTCACCACCATCCTTCACAGTTAGCTACCGTGGATAAATCTTTGTTTCAGAGAGCACGAGGGATCTGTGACAGTAAACACCTGGCTGCCGAGCTACACCATGTCAAGCAAGTTTTGCATGACAACAAGATTCAGGTCCTCCGCCTATGTCACAGTGAACGAGTGAAGCCGACCATATTCAGAAGGACAAGTCGGTGGATTGAACTACTTCAGGAATACGACTTTGCGATCGAACATCGCAGCGGGAAATCTCATGGTAACGCAGATACATTGTCAAGAAGACCTTGTCCTGAAGATTGCTAACATTGTACTAGGCAAGAGAGTAAGCAAGTGGTATCCGTGAGGATGCTCAAGACAGACCACCTCAGCAATGAGTGGAAGGACAGCTTACAACATGCACAGAAGGAAGATCCGGACATCAAGCCGATTCTGGAATGGATGAGGGCCAGTGCTCCCAAGCCCAAGTGGAGCGACTTCTCAGCGATGAATTCGACCACTAAAAGCTATTGAGCCCAATGGGACAGCTTGCTGCTTCAGGATGGAGTTCTGTGCCGTAAATGGGAAAATGTTCGGGGAGACAGCTCGACCACAGTCGAGCGTGTACCGGACGTAAGCGTGTAGAGGACGGAGGTCACTGACAAGATTGGCTACATCTTGAAGCGCGCTTCCATCAAAACATACTTCAAGCCGCTGAAGAAGATTGGTCAGTTTTTACCATCAGTCAAGTGTAACGTCCCTCTGCAATATGCAGGAGTGTACAAGCTTGATTGTGAATGTGGTCTCTGCTACATAGACAAACTAAAATTTCAATTAAAACCCGCGTTAAAGAACATACAGCTGATGTGGAGAATCGACGCTCCGGGAAGTCTACAGTCTGTGATCGCCCCCGTCACTACATTAGATTTGATAGACCACAAATCCTCGCTAAAGAACACAGATTCCTTCCAAGGATGATTCGCGAGGCTATTGAAAAAAAAGCATCCTAATTTCAATAGAGAAGATGGCTGGGTGCTACCATCTGCTTGGGATCTTATAATAAACAAAATTAAATCCCAACCCAAGCATACAACTGCAAGACTTCAAGATACCACAAGTTCATACTGTGTAGATCGGAACAAAAGTTAAATTTTAATCTATGGTAACTGCTGTTAACTATGACATCTGGACGCTCGAAGTGCACTGCTAAGCACAGGCCTCTCTATAGCTTGCCTCATGGGCGGGATTTTGCCTTAGTTGCTACACTTGGCAGGCGAATTGGCAACCGCAGTGGTTTACTATTGTTTTGAATTGTTACCAGGAAGATGCTGCTTACCACCTTCTGTTTCATTCTCCCTCTGTCGTCTGTTACGTCAGCCACGTCACGTAAAGGGGTGGTGGATATTGTTACGGTGGCTGTGTAGCAATACTACGTCTGTCAGTCAATAAAAACATGTAGTTACAATAGCAACTTATTCAGCTGGTATTACACTACAACTACCCACACAAATAAAAGTTACAAGAAAATGTGTCTGTGGTATCAAAAATTATTAATATGACTAAAACCAGATAGATTAACTGCATTAATTGTTTAGTGGTGTTTGTATTACAACAATGTTGTACCACTTCAGTTTTCAAGCGCTATGAGAAGCCGTTGTATATCAAGACGCTGTAAAATAAGCAAAGTTCTAAGCTCAGACAAAGCATAGATGCATGGGTGTTTTGATCAGTTAAATTGTACCGGTGTAAGAGATAATTAAACCGCAGTCGTCGACCCATTAAAGTGGGGCAGCTATTGCAAATATCTCCTTGAGAGACAAGCTGTGTGGAGGCCTATGTTCAGCAGTGGACTCCGATAGATTGTTATGAATAAATGAATGTATCAATGAATGAATGTATGAATGAATGAATAATGAGAGAATAAGATAACTGACTAATGTTAATGGTCTCGCGGCTAGTAACGGAAAGTTCACCCATTTGTGTCAACGCTGAACTAAAATGTTTCATCCGTTTTCATAATATTTCCCTACCTACTGTAACGCTTCCCCCCCTCTCTCATAAATAATAAATATATAAAATACTAAATATATTATATTCCCCTTTACATAATAATTATATATTGTGACCAGGATTAATAAATTATGTTTAGATCTTTCTAAATGATCTTTCTAAAGGTTTAATAATAGGCCGTTTGTAATATTTTGGCGTGATCGTCTTAGTTAGGACCCTTATTTACGTTGTGTTTGTTTAGTAACTTAGTTCTTTTAGGTGTCTTTTGGAAGAATGAATATTCACTAGAGCAATTGAAAGCTGTTGGTAGTGCCTTATAAGCTAAGTGAACCCCGTTCACGAAGACAGGGCTCGAAAAAAGGTTAAGAACGTAAAACGTCCCTATTCCACTTGCATCAGGTTTACATTATTAATTATATAATCCCTTCCCGCTCGGAAAAGGCTCAAAATATATTTATACAAAATACCCGATACAAGGGCTTCGCTCTCCTACATTTATTTAAAAAAATGTAGGGGGAGGTACACGGCCCCACACACGCCGTGCACGGTGAGTGCCAACCATTTTGATGCACTCCCCCCGAAGGGAATGCTAATTCGGGAACTGGACCGTAGTCCACAGCAAAATAACTGGCGAACCAGTAAAAGAGGCTTGGCCCCTTGTTAGTGCGTAAGCACAAACATCGACCGAAGTCGCGCATGTCAATGCGTGTAAACGCCATACAGAATACGAACGAATCCAGCCACAGTGAATGTACGTCACACGGTTTAGGCAAATAGGCACACTGGCCGTAAACCCTCCGTGAGCGCCACCACCTGCCAGACCGCCGCTCCTGCAGACGTGATGTAAGTGTATGGCATCACCACCAATTGCATGATCAGCACGGCTACTAGCCGCAGAGCGTGTCATGAGTCTACCGCTCACCTCAAGGGAATGGGGTCCCACGTTGTGCGGCTTTCGGCCGCAGCCTTGAGAGTCTCCTCAGATCCTCCCGCCAGCTACCACCCGCATGAGGTCGACACATATGCTCCACCAACCAATACAATGGCAGATATAGCCAAAAGGCAGTTATAAGATAAGAGTAATAATTCGCCATCAGAAAGGGTTTGTGTCACTGACGTTGAGTAAATGCATTTTCGATCATGTTTGTCTCACCCACCAACAAGTTGCCTTCAATCATTCAAAGGTGGGAAAGTTACAGAGATATAATATTATGTTGTTATACTATAAAACATCGTGGAGGGCAGACAGTCTGCAGCCCCGCAATGAAGGGACCCGACTTGGGCAAAGCTACTTAGGTGTGAGTCAAACCAAGACGCAGAGAGCGCCATTGAGAATAGTGTCCCACCAAACAACCATCGCAGAGACGCAATGCTGCAGAACGCAACAAGCATCAATACGACTATCGTCGGGCTTACACCATTCCAAGGTCCCCCATACATCCCAGCAGACATCACCACCCGCATACCTCCATCGACCAGAACCACAAGAGAGCGTCGAATCAGGCGCATCAAACCCGCAGATCCATCACAAGACGCAATACCGCAAGTAGCAGTAAGCATCAAAGCAACTATCATACGGGTGGCACCCCCTCACAACACACCCACATGACTCTTATCGACTTTGGTAACAAAGTTGGTATTGTTGTTATATAAAAAATATCACCAACGTATCATAGTAGCACGCTACTAAGACGCCAATGAACAAAACTCCACGTATCATAGCGCTAATGCACTAAGACATGTAGTTGAGTATGCCTGTTACACTTAAAAGTACTACCAAACACACTCATCATCCCAATCCGAAAGATAGACGACACATCGCTATGCGCAACGACGTCGCCCACAAACGGTATGGGTGTGCGATGTCCACGGGAAAGCCGTATTGCTACAACAAACCCGCTTACCACCAGCACTAAGATGTTAATTGTATACCTCCATCGACCAGAACCACAAGAATGCGTCGAATCAGGCGCAGCACACCCGCAGATCCATCACAAGACGCAATACCGCAAGTAGCAGTAAGCATCAAAGCAACTATCATACGGGTGGCGCCCCCTCACAACACACCCACATGACTCCTATCGATTTTGGTAACAAAGTTGTTATTGTTGTTATATAAAAAATATCACCAACGTATCATAGTAGCACACTACTAAGACGCCAGTGGACAAAACTCCACGTATCATAGCGCTAATGCACTAAGACATGAAGTTGAGTATGCCTGTTACACTTAAAAGTGCTACCAAACACACTCATCATCCCAATCCGAAAGATAGACGACACATCGCTATGCGCAACGACGTCGCCCACAAACGGTATGGGTGTGCGATGTCCACGGGAAAGCCGTATTGCTACAACAAACCCGCTTACCACCAGCACTAAGCTGTTAATTGTATACCTCCATCGACCAGAACCACAAGAATGCGTCGAATCAGGCGCAGCACACCCGCAGATCCATCACAAGACGCAATACCGCAAGTAGCAGTAAGCATCAACGCAACTATCATACGGGTGGCGCCCCCTCACAACACACCCACATGACTCCTATCGATTTCGGTAACAAAGTTTTTATTGTTGTTATATAAAAAATATCACCAACGTATCATAGTAGCACGCTACTAAGACGCCAATGAACAAAACTCCACGTATCATAGCGCTAATGCACTAAGACATGTAGTTGAGTATGCCTGTTACACTTAAAAGTGCTACCAAACACACTCATCATCCCAATCCGAAAGATAGACGACACATCGCTATGCGCAACGACGTCGCCCACAAACGGTATGGGTGTGCGATGTCCACGGGAAAGCCGTATTGCTACAACAAACCCGCTTACCACCAGCACTAAGATGTTAATTGTATACCTCCATCGACCAGAACCACAAGAATGCGTCGAATCAGGCGCAGCACACCCGCAGATCCATCACAAGACGCAATACCGCAAGTAGCAGTAAGCATCAACGCAACTATCATACGGGTGGCGCCCCCTCACAACACACCCACATGACTCCTATCGATTTTGGTAACAAAGTTTTTATTGTTGTTATATAAAAAATATCACCAACGTATCATAGTAGCATACTACTAAGACGCCAGTGGACAAAACTCCACGTATCATAGCGCTAATGCACTAAGACATGAAGTTGAGTATGCCTGTTACACTTAAAAGTGCTACCAAACACACTCATCATCCCAATCCGAAAGATAGACGACACATCGCTATGCGCAACGACGTCGCCCACAAACGGTATGGGTGTGCGATGTCCACGGGAAAGCCGTATTGCTACAACAAACCCGCTTACCACCAGCACTAAGCTGTTAATTGTATACCTCCATCGACCAGAACCACAAGAATGCGTCGAATCAGGCGCAGCACACCCGCAGATCCATCACAAGACGCAATACCGCAAGTAGCAGTAAGCATCAACGCAACTATCATACGGGTGGCGCCCCCTCACAACACACCCACATGACTCCTATCGATTTCGGTAACAAAGTTTTTATTGTTGTTATATAAAAAAATATCACCAACGTATCATAGTAGCACGCTACTAAGACGCCAATGAACAAAACTCCACGTATCATAGCGCTAATGCACTAAGACATGTAGTTGAGTATGCCTGTTACACTTAAAAGTGCTACCAAACACACTCATCATCCCAATCCGAAAGATAGACGACACATCGCTATGCGCAACGACGTCGCCCACAAACGGTATGGGTGTGCGATGTCCACGGGAAAGCCGTATTGCTACAACAAACCCGCTTACCACCAGCACTAAGATGTTAATTGTATACCTCCATCCACCAGAACCACAAGAATGCGTCGAATCAGGCGCAGCACACCCGCAGATCCATCACAAGACGCAATACCGCAAGTAGCAGTAAGCATCAACGCAACTATCATACGGGTGGCGCCCCCTCACAACACACCCACATGACTCCTATCGATTTTGGTAACAAAGTTTTTATTGTTGTTATATAAAAAATATCACCAACGTATCATAGTAGCATACTACTAAGACGCCAATGAACAAAACTCCACGTATCATAGCGCTAATGCACTAAGACATGAAGTTGAGTATGCCTGTTACACTTAAAAGTGCTACCAAACACACTCATCATCCCAATCCGAAAGATAGACGACACATCGCTATGCGCAACGACGTCGCCCACAAACGGTATGGGTGTGCGATGTCCACGGGAAAGCCGTATTGCTACAACAAACCCGCTTACCACCAGCACTAAGCTGTTAATTGTATACCTCCATCGACCAGAACCACAAGAATGCGTCGAATCAGGCGCAGCACACCCGCAGATCCATCACAAGACGCAATACCGCAAGTAGCAGTAAGCATCAACGCAACTATCATACGGGTGGCGCCCCCTCACAACACACCCACATGACTCCTATCGATTTCGGTAACAAAGTTTTTATTGTTGTTATATAAAAAATATCACCAACGTATCATAGTAGCATACTACTAAGACGCCAGTGGACAAAACTCCATGTATCATAGCGCTAATGCACTAAGACATGAAGTTGAGTATGCCTGTTACACTTAAAAGTGCTACCAAACACACTCATCTTCCCAATCCGAAAGATAGACGACGCATCGCTATGCGCTACGACGCCGCCCACAACCGGTATGGGTGTGCGATGTCCACGGGAAAGCCGTATTGCTACAACAAACCCGCTTACCACCGGCACTAAGATGATATGTCTAGGACACATCGGTTAGCGAGTCCAAGTTTACCTCGGACCAATTGCTCGTGAAGCAGCACACACGCCACCATAATATTCCTTTTCAAGTCCCTAATAAGGACTAGTCATTTTGCTACAGTACTAGGAGCAGTCGGTCACCCGACCACCCCATACAATGCTTATGCATCAAGGAGACCTTCAATAATAATGCTTTTGTATCATAGACCTTACTTTCATAAGTCATTCATATATAGGGTTCGAACCCACAACCCTACTATTGTAATGCATATTAATCATAGAGACCTTCTATAGTATTGCTTTTGTATCATAGACCTTACTTTCATAAGTCATTAATATATAGGGTTCGAACCCACGACCCTACTATTGTAATACAAATTCATCATGGAGACCTTCTATAGTATTGCTTTTGTATCATTGAGTTTAATATCATAAGTCCCTAATATAGGACTAGTCATTGTGCTACAGTACTTCAGGCAGTCGGGCTCCCGACCACCCCATATATATGTACAACTGCAGGTATGTACCTCCGACAGCTTCCTCCATACAAGACATCTATACGTGAACACCTTCCATAACTTAGGAAAATTTTCTTTAATACATGAACTCCTTCAACAACTTAGGAAATTTCATCTATACGTGAACTCCTTCCACAACTTAGAAAAAATTTTCTTTTATACACGAACACCTCCCATGACTTAAACAATTTTTAACAAATTTTCTAATTATCTTATAAACGTTATTTAACTTAATTTTATTATATTTTTTGACTTGTATTTCTATTATTTATCTTATTTTAATTATTTTTTCAAGTTTTTAAATAAATTTATTTATTACGAAAAACAATAATTTTGCCTTTAATTTACTATGTTATTGGGATAATGTCTGAAATATATTAACTTTATGTTTATTAATTTAACTTAATTGCTTAATATATATCTTTTAAGACTATTTTTGACGCCCCTTTATATTGAATTTAATTATTAATAATAATATTGGGCCGTCACAATCCACCCCCAAATTTTATGTTAATGACCCACACAGTGGAGTCGTTGATATAAAATTTTACTATATTGAGAGCATATGCACTACACTCAAAATTTTGAACTTGTGTGTATCTGTTCTTTCCTCTTTCAATCTGTTACAATTCAGTATATATTTTCATCCCACCTACTCCAAGGAATGGCCGCCGCCACACACCCCTTCAACCACATCTATACCAATGCGATAAAGCATAAATTGTTATCTTGATAAATTTATTGTATATTACGTCGTTAAATAGTGGTTCTCTTTTGTTTTTGACTAACATTTTAAATCTTTAAAATATAATTAAGCAATGTTGTCTTTATATGCACAGTATTTTGTATATGAGTTGAAATCAGATGGCTACACACCCACAGGATAAATGTGATTGAGTCATTCACCCTGACCCAACTCCCCAAATTTATTCAATAAAAACATATTTTACAAAATTATCTTACAATCAATATTTACAGATAGTCATTAATAAAATTATTACAACATTTTTTCTTATTTTTAATTAATTTGTGTCTTGCTCATAACTTTAATAATTTTAATCTATTTTTTCAAAAGGCCACCCACGGGACCAAATTATATTACAGTATTTATTCTAGAATGTATATAAGCCAAACCTATTATCTAAAATATTTTAATAAATGAATAGCATCAAAATGTCCTATAATTTCATTTGTTTCTGGGTTTTCTAAAGTATATTAAAGTACATTTTCAAATGGTACGGCTGGTATTATATAAAGCCCTTCATACGCCAAATTAAATTTACTCATAACTTTGTTATCTGCATCTGATTTACTAGATCTAGAACCTTTTACTAAATCGCCAATGTGATATTTCATTAATTTATTACGCTTATCAAACTTTGTGTTTCTAATGCGACTTGCCTCTTTTAAATTCTTTCGCACTTGTTATCTAATTTGTCCGACATTATGTTTACATTTACTATTTAGTTTAAGTGGCTGCTTGAACTTATTAATGTTATTGAGTCAGGCGTACTGACCCAGGTTTATAATTCTCTCTATTTAATTTAAATTACTACAAATATCACACATGAACATTACTTGATTTAGTTATAATAAAATACTTAAATTAATAATTTTTCTAAAAATTTAAGTTAAATCTTGCTCATAACTTTCGATTATATAGAGATTAGATGGAACGTCCTTTAAATAATTGGTGAGATCTTATAAAATGTTACTGGATGAGTATTTTCATTTCCAATTTCAGCTTTTCTATTGTCACATTATGTATGTTATATAAAATACTTCGTCTAGGATCAGTGACATGTGAGGTGCTCGCCCCGTACACCTCTTCTTGGTTTACTTTAATTTGGTGAACTTTCGTTTGGTTAATAAACTTTTCTTCGAGAAATTATTTTAACCTCAAAGGTTTTCACTGCATTTTTAATTAATTTTTGAAGCATCTTAAATTCATTTTTAGGCTTAGCCTTCACTAAGTTAGAACTTTTCTTTGTTTTAACCATTTTATATTTATATACTTTTATCAATTTTTAGCACTGTTATGTCCTTCATTTACACAAATGTTACTGCGTCTTCTCATTTATTTCACTTTATATTTTTTTATTTCGCATTAACTATGCACACACCTTTTATAACAAAAAAAATCAATATTAATATTTAAGCCCCACCCCCAGACTCACAACCACCCCCAGCAAACACCATCCTCCAAGACACATTTCCATTTCACGGACAACAAATTTTATGCATAAAGCCTACCTCATAATTCTTATGTAGACGACCTTCTTTTTAAAATATATCCTGGTCACGGCACCAAATTTGTAACGCTTCCCCCCCCTCTCTCTATATAATAATAAATATATTAGATATAATTATATTATATCCCCTTTACGATAATAATTATATATATGTGACCAGGATTAATAAATTATGTTTAGATCTTTCTAAATGATCTTTCTAAAGGTTTAATAATAGGCCGTTTGTAATATTTTGGCGTGATCGTCTTAGTTAGGACCCTTATTTACGTTGTGTTTGTTTAGTAACTTAGTTCTTTTAGGTGTCTTTTGGAAGAATGAATATTCACTAGAGCAATTGAAAGCTGTTGGTAGTGCCTCATAAGCTAAGTGAACCCCGTTCACGAAGACAGGGCTCGAAAAAGGTTAAGAACATAAAACGTCCCTATTCCGCTTGCATCAGGTTTACATTATTAATTATCCCTTCCCGCTCGGAAAAGGCTCAAAATATATTTATACAAAATACCCGATACAAGGGCTTCGCTCTCCTACATTTATTTAAAAAAATGTAGGGGAGGTACACGGCCCCACACACGCCGTGCACGGTGAGTGCCAACCATTTTGATGCACTCCCCCCGAAGGGAATGCTAATTCGGGAACTGGACCGTAGTCCACAGCAAAATAACTGGCGAACCAGTAAAAGAGGCTTGGCCCCTTGCTAGTGCGTAAGCACAAACATCGACCGAAGTCGCGCATGTCAATGCGTGTAAACGCCATACAGAATACGAACGAATCCAGCCACAGTGAATGTACGTCACACGGTTTAGGCAAATAGGCACACTGGCCGTAAACCCTCCGTGAGCGCCACCACCTGCCAGACCGCCGCTCCTGCAGACGTGATGTAAGTGTATGGCATCACCACCAGTTGCATGATCAGCACGGCTACTAGCCGCAGAGCGTGTCATGAGTCTACTGCTCACCTCAAGGGAATGGGGTCCCACGTTGTGCGGCTTTCGGCCGCAGCCTTGAGAGTCTCCTCAGATCCTCCCGCCAGCTACCACCCGCATGAGGTCGACACATATGCTCCACCAACCAATACAATGGCAGATATAGCCAAAAGGCAGTTATAAGATAAGAGTAATAATTCGCCATCAGAAAGGGTTTGTGTCACTGACGTTGAGTAAATGCATTTTCGATCATGTTTGTCTCACCCACCAACAAGTTGCCTTCAATCATTCAAAGGTGGGAAAGTTACAGAGATATAATATTATGTTGTTATACTATAAAACATCGTGGAGGGCATAAAGTCTGCAGCCCCGCAATGAAGGGACCCGACTTGGGCAAAGCTACTTAGGTGTGAGTCAAACCAAGACGCAGAGAGCGCCATTGAGAATAGCGTCCCACCAAACAACCATCGCAGAGACGCAATGCTGCAGAACGCAACAAGCATCAATACGACTATCGTCGGGCTTACACCATTCCAAGGTCCCCCATACATCCCAGCAGACATCACCACCCGTATACCTCCATCGACCAGAACCACAAGAGAGCGTCGAATCAGGCGCAGCACACCCGCAGATCCATCACAAGACGCAATACCGCAAGTAGCAGTAAGCATCAAAGCAACTATCATACGGGTGGCGCCCCCTCACAACACACCCACATGACTCTTATCGACTTTGGTAACAAAGTTGGTATTGTTGTTATATAAAAAATATCACCAACGTATCATAGTAGCACGCTACTAAGACGCCAATGAACAAAACTCCACGTATCATAGCGCTAATGCACTAAGACATGTAGTTGAGTATGCCTGTTACACTTAAAAGTACTACCAAACACACTCATCATCCCAATCCGAAAGATAGACGACACATCGCTATGCGCAACGACGTCGCCCACAAACGGTATGGGTGTGCGATGTCCACGGGAAAGCCGTATTGCTACAACAAACCCGCTTACCACCGGCACTAAGCTGTTAATTGTATACCTCCATCGACCAGAACCACAAGAATGCGTCGAATCAGGCGCAGCACACCCGCAGATCCATCACAAGACGCAATACCGCAAGTAGCAGTAAGCATCAAAGCAACTATCATACGGGTGGCGCCCCCTCACAACACACCCACATGACTCTTATCGACTTTGGTAACAAAGTTGGTATTGTTGTTATATAAAAAATATCACCAACGTATCATAGTAGCACACTACTAAGACGCCAGTGGACAAAACTCCACGTATCATAGCGCTAATGCACTAAGACATGAAGTTGAGTATGCCTGTTACACTTAAAAGTGCTACCAAACACACTCATCATCCCAATCCGAAAGATAGACGACACATCGCTATGCGCAACGACGTCGCCCACAAACGGTATGGGTGTGCGATGTCCACGGGAAAGCCGTATTGCTACAACAAACCCGCTTACCACCGGCACTAAGCTGTTAATTGTATACCTCCATCGACCAGAACCACAAGAATGCGTCGAATCAGGCGCAGCACACCCGCAGATCCATCACAAGACGCAATACCGCAAGTAGCAGTAAGCATCAACGCAACTATCATACGGGTGGCGCCCCCTCACAACACACCCACATGACTCCTATCGATTTCGGTAACAAAGTTTTTATTGTTGTTATATAAAAAATATCACCAACGTATCATAGTAGCACGCTACTAAGACGCCAATGAACAAAACTCCACGTATCATAGCGCTAATGCACTAAGACATGAAGTTGAGTATGCCTGTTACACTTAAAAGTGCTACCAAACACACTCATCATCCCAATCCGAAAGATAGACGACACATCGCTATGCGCAACGACGTCGCCCACAAACGGTATGGGTGTGCGATGTCCACGGGAAAGCCGTATTGCTACAACAAACCCGCTTACCACCGGCACTAAGCTGTTGATTGTATACCTGCCATCGACCAGAACCACAAGAATGCGTCGATTTATCAGGCGCAGCACACCCGCAGATCCATCACAAGACGCAATACCGCAAGTAGCAGTAAGCATCAACGCAACTATCATACGGGTGGCGCCCCGCTCACAACACACCCACATGACTCCTATCGATTTCGGTAACAAAGTTTTTATTGTTGTTATATAAAAAATATCACCAACGTATCATAGTAGCACGCTACTAAGACGCCAATGAACAAAACTCCACGTATCATAGCGCTAATGCACTAAGACATGTAGTTGAGTATGCCTGTTACACTTAAAAGTGCTACCAAACACACTCATCATCCCAATCCGAAAGATAGACGACACATCGCTATGCGCAACGACGTCGCCCACAAACGGTATGGGTGTGCGATGTCCACGGGAAAGCCGTATTGCTACAACAAACCCGCTTACCACCAGCACTAAGATGTTAATTGTATACCTCCATCCACCAGAACCACAAGAATGCGTCGAATCAGGCGCAGCACACCCGCAGATCCATCACAAGACGCAATACCGCAAGTAGCAGTAAGCATCAACGCAACTATCATACGGGTGGCGCCCCCTCACAACACACCCACATGACTCCTATCGATTTTGGTAACAAAGTTTTTATTGTTGTTATATAAAAAATATCACCAACGTATCATAGTAGCATACTACTAAGACGCCAATGAACAAAACTCCACGTATCATAGCGCTAATGCACTAAGACATGAAGTTGAGTATGCCTGTTACACTTAAAAGTGCTACCAAACACACTCATCATCCCAATCCGAAAGATAGACGACACATCGCTATGCGCAACGACGTCGCCCACAAACGGTATGGGTGTGCGATGTCCACGGGAAAGCCGTATTGCTACAACAAACCCGCTTACCACCGGCACTAAGCTGTTAATTGTATACCTCCATCGACCAGAACCACAAGAATGCGTCGAATCAGGCGCAGCACACCCGCAGATCCATCACAAGACGCAATACCGCAAGTAGCAGTAAGCATCAACGCAACTATCATACGGGTGGCGCCCCCTCACAACACACCCACATGACTCCTATCGATTTCGGTAACAAAGTTTTTATTGTTGTTATATAAAAAATATCACCAACGTATCATAGTAGCACACTACTAAGACGCCAGTGGACAAAACTCCATGTATCATAGCGCTAATGCACTAAGACATGAAGTTGAGTATGCCTGTTACACTTAAAAGTGCTACCAAACACACTCATCTTCCCAATCCGAAAGATAGACGACGCATCGCTATGCGCTACGACGCCGCCCACAACCGGTATGGGTGTGCGATGTCCACGGGAAAGCCGTATTGCTACAACAAACCCGCTTACCACCGGCACTAAGATGATATGTCTAGGACACATCGGTTAGCGAGTCCAAGTTTACCTCGGACCAATTGCTCGTGAAGCAGCACACACGCCACCATAATATTCCTTTTCAAGTCCCTAATAAGGACTAGTCATTTTGCTACAGTACTAGGAGCAGTCGGTCACCCGACCACCCCATACAATGCTTATGCATCAAGGAGACCTTCAATAATAATGCTTTTGTATCATAGACCTTACTTTCATAAGTCATTCATATATAGGGTTCGAACCCACAACCCTACTATTGTAATGCATATTAATCATAGAGACCTTCTATAGTATTGCTTTTGTATCATAGACCTTACTTTCATAAGTCATTAATATATAGGGTTCGAACCCACGACCCTACTATTGTAATACAAATTCATCATGGAGACCTTCTATAGTATTGCTTTTGTATCATTGAGTTTAATATCATAAGTCCCTAATATAGGACTAGTCATTGTGCTACAGTACTTCAGGCAGTCGGGCTCCCGACCACCCCATATATATGTACAACTGCAGGTATGTACCTCCGACAGCTTCCTCCATACAAGACATCTATACGTGAACACCTTCCATAACTTAGGAAAATTTTCTTTAATACATGAACTCCTTCAACAACTTAGGAAATTTCATCTATACGTGAACTCCTTCCACAACTTAGAAAAATTTTCTTTTATACACGAACACCTCCCATGACTTAAACAATTTTTAACAAATTTTCTAATTATCTTATAAACGTTATTTAACTTAATTTTATAATATTTTTTGACTTGTATTTCTATTATTTATCTTATTTTAATTATTTTTTCAAGTTTTTAAATAAATTCATTTATTACGAAAAACAATAATTTTGCCTTTAATTTACTATGTTATTGGGATAATGTCTAAAATATATTAACTTTATGTTTATTAATTTAACTTAATTGCTTAATATATATCTTTTAAGACTATTTTTGACGCCCCTTTATATTGAATTTAATTATTAATAATAATATTGGGCCGTCACAATCCACCCCCAAATTTTATGTTAATGACCCACACAGTGGAGTCGTTGATATAAAATTTTACTATATTGAGAGCATATGCACTACACTCAAAATTTTGAACTTGTGTGTATCTGTTCTTTCCTCTTTCAATCTGTTACAAATCAGTATATATTTTCATCCCACCTACTCCAAGGAATGGCCGCCGCCACACACCCCTTCAACCACATCTATACCAATGCGATAAAGCATAAATTGTTATCTTGATAAATTTATTGTATATTACGTCGTTAAATAGTGGTTCTCTTTTGTTTTTGACTAACATTTTAAATCTTTAAAATATAATTAAGCAATGTTGTCTTTATATGCACAGTATTTTGTATATGAGTTGAAATCAGATGGCTACACACCCACAGGATAAATGTGATTGAGTCATTCACCCTGACCCAACTCCCCAAATTTATTCAATAAAAACATATTTTACAAAATTATCTTACAATCAATATTTACAGATAGTCATTAATAAAATTATTACAACATTTTTCTTATTTTTAATTAATTTGTGTCTTGCTCATAACTTTAATAATTTTAATCTATTTTTTCAAAAGGCCACCCACGGGACCAAATTATATTACAGTATTTATTCTAGAATGTATATAAGCCAAACCTATTATCTAAAATATTTTAATAAATGAATAGCATCAAAATGTCCTATAATTTCATTTGTTTCTGGGTTTTCTAAAGTATATTAAAGTACATTTTCAAATGGTACGGCTGGTATTATATAAAGCCCTTCATACGCCAAATTAAATTTACTCATAACTTTGTTATCTGCATCTGATTTACTAGATCTAGAACCTTTTACTAAATCGCCAATGTGATATTTCATTAATTTATTACGCTTATCAAACTTTGTGTTTCTAATGCGACTTGCCTCTTTTAAATTCTTTCGCACTTGTTATCTAATTTGTCCGACATTATGTTTACATTTACTATTTACGTTTAAGTGGCTGCTTGAACTTATTAATGTTATTGAGTCAGGCGTACTGACCCAGGTTTATAATTCTCTCTATTTAATTTAAATTACTACAAATATCACACATGAACATTACTTGATTTAGTTATAATAAAATACTTAAATTAATAATTTTTCTAAAAATTTAAGTTAAATCTTGCTCATAACTTTCGATTATATAGAGATTAGATGGAACGTCCTTTAAATAATTGGTGAGATCTTATAAAATGTTACTGGATGAGTATTTTCATTTCCAATTTCAGCTTTTCTATTGTCACATTATGTATGTTATATAAAATACTTCGTCTAGGATCAGTGACATGTGAGGTGCTCGCCCCGTACACCTCTTCTTGGTTTACTTTAATTTGGTGAACTTTCGTTTGGTTAATAAACTTTTCTTCGAGAAATTATTTTAACCTCAAAGGTTTTCACTGCATTTTTAATTAATTTTTGAAGCATCTTAAATTCATTTTTAGGCTTAGCCTTCACTAAGTTAGAACTTTTCTTTGTTTTAACCATTTTATATTTATATACTTTTATCAATTTTTAGCACTGTTATGTCCTTCATTTACACAAATGTTACTGCGTCTTCTCATTTATTTCACTTTATATTTTTTTATTTCGCATTAACTATGCACACACCTTTTATAACAAAAAAAATCAATATTAACCCCACCCCCAGACTCACAACCACCCCCAGCAAACACCATCCTCCAAGACACCTTTCCATTTCACGGATAACAAATTGTAGGCATAAAGCCTACCTCATAATTCTTATGTAGACGACCTTCTTTTTTAAAATATATCCTGGTCACGGCACCAAATTGTAACGCTTCCCCCCCCTCTCTCAAAATAATAAATATATAAAATACTAAATATATTATATTCCCCTTTACATAATAATTATATATGTGACCAGGATTAATAAATTATGTTTAGATCTTTCTAAATGATCTTTCTAAAGGTTTAATAATAGGCCGTTTGTAATATTTTGGCGTGATCGTCTTAGTTAGGACCCTTATTTACGTTGTGTTTGTTTAGTAACTTAGTTCTTTTAGGTGTCTTTTGGAAGAATGAATATTCACTAGAGCAATTGAGAGCTGTTGGTAGTGCCTCATAAGCTAAGTGAACCCCGTTCACGAAGACAGGGCTCGAAAAAAGGTTAAGAACATAAAACGTCCCTATTCCACTTGCATCAGGTTTACATTATTAATTATCCCTTCCCGCTCGGAAAAGGCTCAAAATATATTTATACAAAATACCCGATACAAGGGCTTCGCTCTCCTACATTTATTTAAAAAAATGTAGGGGAGGTACACGGCCCCACACACGCCGTGCACGGTGAGTGCCAACCATTTTGATGCACTCCCCCCCGAAGGGAATGCTAATTCGGGAACTGGACCGTAGTCCACAGCAAAATAACTGGCGAACCAGTAAAAGAGGCTTGGCCCCTTGTTAGTGCGTAAGCACAAACATCGACCGAAGTCGCGCATGTCAATGCGTGTAAACGCCATACAGAATACGAACGAATCCAGCCACAGTGAATGTACGTCACACGGTTTAGGCAAATAGGCACACTGGCCGTAAACCCTCCGTGAGCGCCACCACCTGCCAGACCGCCGCTCCTGCAGACGTGATGTAAGTGTATGGCATCACCACCAATTGCATGATCAGCACGGCTACTAGCCGCAGAGCGTGTCATGAGTCTACTGCTCACCTCAAGGGAATGGGGTCCCACGTTGTGCGGCTTTCGGCCGCAGCCTTGAGAGTCTCCTCAGATCCTCCCGCCAGCTACCACCCGCATGAGGTCGACACATATGCTCCACCAACCAATACAATGGCAGATATAGCCAAAAGGCAGTTATAAGATAAGAGTAATAATTCGCCATCAGAAAGGGTTTGTGTCACTGACGTTGAGTAAATGCATTTTCGATCATGTTTGTCTCACCCACCAACAAGTTGCCTTCAATCATTCAAAGGTGGGAAAGTTACAGAGATATAATATTATGTTGTTATACTATAAAACATCGTGGAGGGCAGAAAGTCTGCAGCCCCGCAATGAAGGGACCCGACTTGGGCAAAGCTACTTAGGTGTGAGTCAAACCAAGACGCAGAGAGCGCCATTGAGAATAGTGTTCCACCAAACAACCATCGCAGAGACGCAATGCTGCAGAACGCAACAAGCATCAATACGACTATCGTCGGGCTTACACCATTCCAAGGTCCCCCATACATCCCAGCAGACATCACCACCCGTATACCTCCATCGACCAGAACCACAAGAGAGCGTCGAATCAGGCGCATCAAACCCGCAGATCCATCACAAGACGCAATACCGCAAGTAGCAGTAAGCATCAAAGCAACTATCATACGGGTGGCGCCCCCTCACAACACACCCACATGACTCTTATCGACTTTGGTAACAAAGTTGGTATTGTTGTTATATAAAAAATATCACCAACGTATCATAGTAGCACGCTACTAAGACGCCAATGAACAAAACTCCACGTATCATAGCGCTAATGCACTAAGACATGTAGTTGAGTATGCCTGTTACACTTAAAAGTACTACCAAACACACTCATCATCCCAATCCGAAAGATAGACGACACATCGCTATGCGCAACGACGTCGCCCACAAACGGTATGGGTGTGCGATGTCCACGGGAAAGCCGTATTGCTACAACAAACCCGCTTACCACCGGCACTAAGCTGTTAATTGTATACCTCCATCGACCAGAACCACAAGAATGCGTCGAATCAGGCGCAGCACACCCGCAGATCCATCACAAGACGCAATACCGCAAGTAGCAGTAAGCATCAAAGCAACTATCATACGGGTGGCACCCCCTCACAACACACCCACATGACTCTTATCGACTTTGGTAACAAAGTTGGTATTGTTGTTATATAAAAAATATCACCAACGTATCATAGTAGCATACTACTAAGACGCCAGTGGGCAAAACTCCATGTATCATAGCGCTAATGCACTAAGACATGAAGTTGAGTATGCCTGTTACACTTAAAAGTGCTACCAAACACACTCATCATCCCAATCCGAAAGATAGACGACACATCGCTATGCGCAACGACGTCGCCCACAAACGGTATGGGTGTGCGATGTCCACGGGAAAGCCGTATTGCTACAACAAACCCGCTTACCACCGGCACTAAGATGTTAATTGTATACCTCCATCGACCAGAACCACAAGAATGCGTCGAATCAGGCGCAGCACACCCGCAGATCCATCACAAGACGCAATACCGCAAGTAGCAGTAAGCATCAACGCAACTATCATACGGGTGGCGCCCCCTCACAACACACCCACATGACTCCTATCGATTTCGGTAACAAAGTTTTTATTGTTGTTATATAAAAAATATCACCAACGTATCATAGTAGCACGCTACTAAGACGCCAATGAACAAAACTCCACGTATCATAGCGCTAATGCACTAAGACATGAAGTTGAGTATGCCTGTTACACTTAAAAGTGCTACCAAACACACTCATCATCCCAATCCGAAAGATAGACGACACATCGCTATGCGCAACGACGTCGCCCACAAACGGTATGGGTGTGCGATGTCCACGGGAAAGCCGTATTGCTACAACAAACTCGCTTACCACCGGCACTAAGCTGTTAATTGTATACCTCCATCGACCAGAACCACAAGAATGCGTCGAATCAGGCGCAGCACACCCGCAGATCCATCACAAGACGCAATACCGCAAGTAGCAGTAAGCATCAACGCAACTATCATACGGGTGGCGCCCCCTCACAACACACCCACATGACTCCTATCGATTTCGGTAACAAAGTTTTTATTGTTGTTATATAAAAAAATATCACCAACGTATCATAGTAGCACGCTACTAAGACGCCAATGAACAAAACTCCACGTATCATAGCGCTAATGCACTAAGACATGTAGTTGAGTATGCCTGTTACACTTAAAAGTACTACCAAACACACTCATCATCCCAATCCGAAAGATAGACGACACATCGCTATGCGCAACGACGTCGCCCACAAACGGTATGGGTGTGCGATGTCCACGGGAAAGCCGTATTGCTACAACAAACCCGCTTACCACCAGCACTAAGATGTTAATTGTATACCTCCATCCACCAGAACCACAAGAATGCGTCGAATCAGGCGCAGCACACCCGCAGATCCATCACAAGACGCAATACCGCAAGTAGCAGTAAGCATCAACGCAACTATCATACGGGTGGCGCCCCCTCACAACACACCCACATGACTCCTATCGATTTTGGTAACAAAGTTTTTATTGTTGTTATATAAAAAATATCACCAACGTATCATAGTAGCATACTACTAAGACGCCAATGAACAAAACTCCACGTATCATAGCGCTAATGCACTAAGACATGAAGTTGAGTATGCCTGTTACACTTAAAAGTGCTACCAAACACACTCATCATCCCAATCCGAAAGATAGACGACACATCGCTATGCGCAACGACGTCGCCCACAAACGGTATGGGTGTGCGATGTCCACGGGAAAGCCGTATTGCTACAACAAACCCGCTTACCACCGGCACTAAGCTGTTAATTGTATACCTCCATCGACCAGAACCACAAGAATGCGTCGAATCAGGCGCAGCACACCCGCAGATCCATCACAAGACGCAATACCGCAAGTAGCAGTAAGCATCAACGCAACTATCATACGGGTGGCGCCCCCCTCACAACACACCCACATGACTCCTATCGATTTCGGTAACAAAGTTTTTATTGTTGTTATATAAAAAATATCACCAACGTATCATAGTAGCATACTACTAAGACGCCAGTGGACAAAACTCCATGTATCATAGCGCTAATGCACTAAGACATGAAGTTGAGTATGCCTGTTACACTTAAAAGTGCTACCAAACACACTCATCTTCCCAATCCGAAAGATAGACGACGCATCGCTATGCGCTACGACGCCGCCCACAACCGGTATGGGTGTGCGATGTCCACGGGAAAGCCGTATTGCTACAACAAACCCGCTTACCACCGGCACTAAGATGATATGTCTAGGACACATCGGTTAGCGAGTCCAAGTTTACCTCGGACCAATTGCTCGTGAAGCAGCACACACGCCACCATAATATTCCTTTTCAAGTCCCTAATAAGGACTAGTCATTTTGCTACAGTACTAGGAGCAGTCGGTCACCCGACCACCCCATACAATGCTTATGCATCAAGGAGACCTTCAATAATAATGCTTTTGTATCATAGACCTTACTTTCATAAGTCATTCTTATATAGGGTTCGAACCCACAACCCTACTATTGTAATGCATATTAATCATAGAGACCTTCTATAGTATTGCTTTTGTATCATAGACCTTACTTTCATAAGTCATTAATATATAGGGTTCGAACCCACGACCCTACTATTGTAATACAAATTCATCATGGAGACCTTCTATAGTATTGCTTTTGTATCATTGAGTTTAATATCATAAGTCCCTAATATAGGACTAGTCATTGTGCTACAGTACTTCAGGCAGTCGGGCTCCCGACCACCCCATATATATGTACAACTGCAGGTATGTACCTCCGACAGCTTCCTCCATACAAGACATCTATACGTGAACACCTTCCATAACTTAGGAAAATTTTCTTTAATACATGAACTCCTTCAACAACTTAAGAAATTTCATCTATACGTGAACTCCTTCCACAACTTAGAAAAATTTTCTTTTATACACGAACACCTCCCATGACTTAAACAATTTTTAACAAATTTTCTAATTATCTTATAAACGTTATTTAACTTAATTTTATAATATTTTTTGACTTGTATTTCTATTATTTATCTTATTTTAATTATTTTTTTCAAGTTTTTAAATAAATTCATTTATTACGAAAAACAATAATTTTGCCTTTAATTTACTATGTTATTGGGATAATGTCTAAAATATATTAACTTTATGTTTATTAATTTAACTTAATTGCTTAATATATATCTTTTAAGACTATTTTTGACGCCCCTTTATATTGAATTTAATTATTAATAATAATATTGGGCCGTCACACTACGTACTACTGAAATATATAGGTACCATTGTAATCGTTACATAAACATTCACGAATTAGTATCTTCAAAATTTGCCCAACGTTTTGGCGACTTTATCAAAAGACAAATTTATAATAAAGTCGTCAAACACTGTAATAATACAAATAAAAAATATGCATCAGCAAAATTAATCATAAAGAAATGGTTGGTCACCCTATCATATGAGGAAACAGAACAATTGATAAAAACTGACTTTTGCTAATAGATGGTATTTGTGAAATTTTTAGGTAAATATTGTTGTTGGTTTAATTTTATTTTCTTTTTCTTTTTAAATGTAAATACATATGTAGTTAATACTTTGCAGTTGTATAAAACTTGGCCTGGTTGTTAAAGGTTTCTTTCTTTTTTTTTGTTTTTAGATTTTGAGCATTATGCAGTTCTTTTATTGCTATTTTAAGTAGGTATATTAAGTAGGTATATTTTTGTCTGATAAGATGTATAAAATAATGCCTTGTGAACTTTGGTCAGAGATTTCCTCGATACAGGCTTGCCTAGTGAGGAAACCAACATATATTACCTTTTATACATATTTTTCTGTTAATAAAACATTTTTCATTTTCATTTTCATTTCTTTTTTCAATATAAACTTCACGTTTATCTTATTGGATGTCTCAAAGCAATTAAATGAATGTCTCTGATAAATTAATCCACAACTTCAATAGATAACAATTTATCAAACGACTCCAGCTTATGAATATTAACAAAGATAATTGTGAAACTGTTCTTAAAACTGTAATGATGTTTGAACGAAATATCGGTGTATAATGGATAGTAGTATAACTTTAATGTTACTAAGCGATTAAAATTTATTTTAGTCATTTGGCGTGTGCTAGTGGTGAAAGAAAATCCATTTTGTTACATGAAAATGTTCTGCAGATCTTGTGGCCTCCCACTTATGGGTAATAAACCATTTCGTAAACTAATGACATCCATAAAGTATGAAATATCATTATCGTCCACGATTACAGGAGAATATAAAAATGAATGAGTATTTTGTATATACTTACGGGAACATAACAATAAAACCATTTTTAAGGATTTTATCGCATTTAATTTGATTTGTGTTTATATTATGTTGAACATGTGCTAGACGTCCTTAACGTTACAGACTATCACAAGTCCACTGCTGAACTTAGGCCTCCCCCATAGATTGCTTCATAGGGATCCCCCAAATGTAGGGGAGATGGACACTCACGGGATGAAATGGAGTAATGGTAGTGGATATTCTGACACCGTCATTACATGTTTGTTTTTCCACAATTACAACGGATATACTTACTACTTGGGATTAGGGTTCTGTAATTATGTAATAAAATTAGAACATAACCCAAGCGTACCTCTGCAAGGCTTCAAGTGCATCTTCAAGCTCATGGCACACCAAGCTAACAACATATGATATCGGAATGCCAACTACTCAGTCCATCCCCGCCCCCGTAACCAGGGGTCCTTCATAGCTCTTGAAACGACAGGAGTTAAAATCAAATTAAATTAAACGCGATAAAATCCGTAAAAGTATTTCTACATAAAAATGAATGCAATCAACGATAGCTCGCATGACTGATACGTTATTCCCGTTCATATAGTTTTCTGCTAGCCGTAACGATTGTGTAAAGTGAACTTGGATAGCTCCGCAGGTGTGAAATATCCAGTGTCTGCGACTGCGATCGCCGATCACTGATCTGCCTGTGCAGCGAGCCGACTTAGAATTTAAAATCATTCCCCCGCCGATCGCCAAGAAACCATAATATTGTAAAAGCCGTTCGTTGGTGCTCTTAGTGAGTGTAGACTTAGGGCCTCCGATAGATGGCAGTACAACCATGCCGCTTACACCAGATGTACAATAACCAGACCGGCGACGGGCAGCAGCAGCAAAGATGCCCGACCTCTACTGCTGCGATCGTCAATCAGCTATCCCTACAGTGGACGAGGTTCATATCCAGCAGATATTCAGAGTTATGGATCGGAAAAATTTATCACCTACTACAAACACTACAAATCTTGTCATATTGTTTGCTGCTGACTCTTATACTTCCTAATTAAAATAAGCAATGAAAATACAAACTGATATGCAAAGTTTATTTTTAAATTTCATGTATGTTTTTTAGGTAAAAGGGTTATTAGTAGATACCGCATCCGCAACCTCCGATGGCGCGTCCAGCGAAAGCGGGACCGTAACCGAATCCGGTAGCAAGACCAGGTCCGTACCCCAACCCAGCGTTGACCGGGTAGCCCAAAGTGGATGCGGAAATGTCTTCGCTTATGATACCTACGGCACCGTTTCCGCAACCGTAAGAGACGGCACCAGCACCGGCAGTTGGAAGCACACCCTCCAGACCAACGGTGCCTAGGAAAGGCAGTTCACCAACGGCAGACAGGATTCCTGCGATCTCGTTCTCTGAGAGAACAGATACTCCAACAGGCGGGATGGGGGACGCACTGGCGACAGGGAAACCACCGCCGCTAGCAGTTGGAATGGCAGCTAGACCGCAACCAGCACCGTAACCATTCAAGCCTAAGCCTCCCCATTGGCAGCCGCAGGGAGCACCATCAATCAAGGAACCTTCGTAGGCCAGTCCGTTGCCCAAGCAGTAAGCAGTTATGGTCTGAATATAAATTAAAAAGAAAAGTTATATTTCATTAATTTCTTAAAACTACTCAAATTAAAACTAATTTTTGTTATTAAAATCCAAAGCCGCAGTTTTCAATAATTTCTTATTTTGATTTAATTTAAGGCGTTTAATAGTTAGTTGTTTTTTTCTTACCTGAACCATGAGTGCTTGAGCAAAGAAAAGAATGAATGCCTTGGTACACATATTTGTTGTGTTATTTGGAAACGAGTGTGAGCATAATTTGGGCCGATTGGGTTATATATAGCAGAACTGAAATATTTTTGAAATAATATCACGCAATTTCATGATCCCTTATACGTGACAAACACCAAGTGCCTAGTCATAATACAAAAACTATTACAAATCATAGAACTCATTAAGAGAAGATAATATTAAATTTCTACATTTCAACAAATCTAGTATATTAATGAAAATAAGTCATAACAATTTTATGAGATTTTAAATTTAAAGCCATATTTAAAATTTTTATTATTTCCTCATAGTAATTTTGCTCTACAACCTATTATTTTATATAATTTTTGTGCAATTTTATATTAATAAGACCTTCGAAATTTTAGGAGGGGTCTTTTGTCTCTTTCACTCCTTGTCAAATTAAATTGGAGCATTAATATAGTATTTGATATACGTTTTTAATTTTTGTTTATACTCATCTAGCTAAATATGCATGCGGTTGTTTTTCCACACTTTTTATTTGATAATTACCTTTTGAAATCCGAATCAAAGTTTGTCACGTTCCACAACAAGTGAAACACAGGTCAATGTCTCATCGATTTAATTCTTTTACGAAACACGTTCATATTTATTTTTAGTTACGAAATTAGTTTTAATCGTACAGGGAGTAAAGAATATATAATGCATTGTTTTTACAGGTTTGAATCACTTTGAACTTGGTACACTTGGAAAAACTTTAAACATGTCTTCTTTCGCTTTCTTTCTGCTCTGCGTTCAAGCATGCTTGATCCAGGTAAAACTCTTTATGTTAGGTAATAATTTTATATAATTGGAATTAATTAAAAAAGAACCTATTTTAATCTATGTGGTTATAATTTATATTCATGAATTAATTTTGACACTATGTTTCATAAATCGATAATTGCTACCGAAAATAATTCAACTTTCTTTTTTTTAAGTAGTTTAAAGTGTTACGGCACATTGTAAAGATGTTTATCCATTTTCAGAATGTATACAGTCAGTGTCTCGGAGCTGGACTTGGATTGGGCTATGGTCCAGGACTCACCGCTGAGTACGGATTGGGATGTGGATCTGCTTTAGCTTCTGAAATAGCTTACGGACCTGGAATCGG
The DNA here is from genome assembly GCA_907164705.1 of Parnassius apollo. NCBI lineage: Eukaryota > Metazoa > Arthropoda > Insecta > Lepidoptera > Papilionidae > Parnassius > Parnassius apollo. The sequence goes on along the minus strand of CAJQZP010001030.1, from coordinate 4,836,427 downwards.
TCTTGGATACGGTCTCGCTGGGCCTGGCGCCCTTGGCTACCAAGCGGGTATTGCTGGTCCAGCCTACGGTGGCACAGGCATTGGTGACGTAGTGGTCGCTGGCGATATGGGTGTCGTTGGTAACACCTTAATAGGTGGTCAGGTTCCGATTCTGGGTGCTGTTAGATTCTGTGGTGAAGTTCCAGCTGGTGGTATTGTCTCCATCACCGGAAGCTGTGGCGGAAAATGTGGTTGCGGTTGCAACGGTGCTTACCTTGTATTGAAGTGAGGCAATGAAAAATAATCACAAACAAATAACAAAATAAAAATATAACAAATGTCAAATTGAAAATAATTACAAGTTATGAACTATATTGTAGATTTTTAATCCATAATGCTCTACTTTCCCTCCTGTTTTCCTGACATATTTGCTATGACTGGCAGTGAATGCGCGATGACATGGTGAGGTGGATTATCTTACACAGCCAATGCAAAGCGATTTCAAATTCAGCCTCAATATAATAAATAAATAATAATAAAATACGCAGTACGCCCCTCGAAAATCGACCGCGACTTCCCCGCTTAGCCCTAAGCAAGCGGAATCGGGCTGTCGTGAGGGCTCTGAACCCAATGCTGGTGACCTATTTGGAAGCAAGCCGGGACCTTTGTAAGACGGACTCAATTCTTTTTGGCGCCGCACTGGCAGTCTGCCGGATTATAGGCGCCAAACTATCCAAGGCTGGACGGGCTACTAGACAAAATAGTGCTATCCCAGCCTGGAGAATAAGAATTGAAGAACGTATCGCAAAAGCTAGGGTACTCATCGGCGGACTCGTATGCTTCAAGTCAGGATACAACAAGCCAAGGATTGTGCTCACCTTCAGGATGGTGTTTGCTGGGACAAATGTCAGTTTGACCCAGCCGGATCATTCTGTGACTGTCTTTAGGAGCTCATCAGAGTTCAATGAATAAATGTTTAGTTTTTTATTGACTACGTTGTATAAATAACCAGCCTGTATTTTAAATTGGTGACTATCAAAATTTATCTTGATTAGAGTTAATTCAAAAACTTTTCTTCGTCTATCACTACTTTAGCTGTTGTAGAAAGTTGTTCTCTATTTTGTTAACAATAAATTTAAAATGTGTAATGATTTCTTATATATATATATATAGATTATATATACTATAGATTTCCTACAGAAGAACTTTACTAAGTTAGTGGTTTATTGAGTGTTAGAAAGTTACACATTTTAATATAATACTAATTTTTACGGAATTTATCGCGTATATTTAACTTTTTTTTACCCGACGTTTCGAGAGCTTTACAGCACCCATGGTCACGGGAAGGACTGAGATGTTCAACGTCCAGCTGTCATAGTTAACCGCGGTTACCATAGATTAAAATTTAACTTTTGTTCCGATCTACACAGTATGAACTTATGGTATCATGGAGTCTTGCAGTTGTATGCTTGGGTTGGGATTTAATTTTATTTATTATAGGATCCCAAGCAGATGGTAGCACCCAGCCATCTTCTCTATTGAAATTAGGATGTTTTTTTGATTTCAATAGCCTCGCGAATCATCCTTGGAAGGAATCGGTGTTCTTTAGCGAGGATTTGTGGTCTATCAAATCTGATGTAGTGACGGGGGCGATCCTGTACATGTTCACAGACTGCAGACTTCCCGGAGCGTCGATTCTTCACATCAGCTATATGTTCTTTGACGCGGGTTTTAATTGATCTTTTAGTTTGTCCTATGTAGGAGAGACCACATTCACAATCAAGCTTGTACACTCCTGCATCTTGCAGAGGGACGTTACACTTGACTGATGGTAAAAACTGACCAATCTTCTTCGGCGGCTGGAAGTATGTTTTGATGGAAGCGCGCTTCAAGATGTAGCCAATCTTGTCAGTGACTCCTCTAACATATGGCAGTACAGCAGGTACACGCTCGACTGTGGCCGGCTTCACTCGTTCTCTGTGACGTAGGCGCGGGACCCGAAGCTTGTTGTCATGCAAAACTTGCTTGACATGTTGGAGCTCGGCAGCCAGGTGTTTACTGTCACAGATCCCTCGTGCTCTCTGAAACAAAGATTTACCCACGGTAGCTAACTGTGAAGGATGGTGGTGAGAATCACCGTTTAAATATCTATCTGTATGGGTCTTTTTTCTATACACAGTATGGCTCAAGGTGTTATCAGGATTCCGAATTACTAACACATCTAGAAAAGCTAAGGAATTGTTTGCCTCTAACTCCATTGTGAACTGAATTTTAGTATTTATAGAGTTAAGATTGTCTAAAAATGCAGATACTTTATCTAAAGGTAGAATTGTGAAAGTGTCGTCTACGTACCGCTTGTAGAATCTTGGATTTATGGGAGAAGTAAGCAGGGCTTTCTCCTCAAAGTCTTCCATGAAAATGTCGGTGACAATGGGAGATACAGGTGAGCCCATCGCCCATACTTGCTTGTAGAACTCCTCCTTCCACAATAGGTAGCCAGATGTAAGGCAGTGTCTGAGTAATACTGCATATTCTACGGGCATGTTGTTTTCTTCCAGCCTTCTAGTTACAATTGAGATGCAGTCTTCAACAGGTAAGCATGTAAACAATGACTGCACATCAAAACTGACCATAGTTTCATTGTCTGCCAGACGTAGGTCTTTAATCTCGCTGACAAAATGGTAGGAATCCTTTATGTGTGCTCTTGTATGTCCCCTGAGCGGTGAGAGTATTTTCGCTAAGTGTTGAGCCAATCTGTAAGTTGGTGAATCGATTTGGCTCACTATGGGGCGTAATGGAGCATTGGGCTTGTGTATTTTTGGTAACCCATACAACTTTGGTGATTTGGCGCACGTAGGTATTATCCATTTTACGTCCAGATTTAATTTTTCGGAGTGTTTCTTTATGAGGTCACTAGTTGTTTTTAGTGTGCTGTTTGTTGGGTCGTTTTTAACCTTTTTATAAGTACTTACATCCGACAATAGTTCTTGTATTTTAGAATTATAATCCGACGTATCCATGACCACCGTGGCGTTTCCCTTATCTGCGCGGAGAATCGTAAGTTCTGGTTTATTGCGTAGGTTCTTTAACGCTATAAATTCGTCTCTGGGAAGATTCGGTTTAGGCACTGAACATCGACGTAACATAGACGAAATGTCTTGACGTATCGCCTCCAAATCTTCTTTCCGCATATTGTTTTTAAATAAACAGTCCTCGACACTACAGATAATTTCTTCGTACGGTAATCTGCTTGGAGTTATAGCGTAATTTAGTCCTTTGGATAACACCTTTATTGTTGCATCATCCAGTGTTTGTTTTGACAGATTATAGAACGCGATTAATCTATGATCTGTGTTTGTCAATGGTTGCTTTTGGTTCTGGCATTGATTCGGATGTTTGACATTTGATTTGGCCGTTAATTTTTTATATTTTTTCTATATGTTTGTTTTTGCATTCGTTATATTTACTAATTTCGCGTTTATTTAATGTTTCCATGCAAAAACTATAATCAAACGTCGTTAAAACTTTCTTTAATTCACTGGATGATATGTCTATGGATTTATTTATGTCATATAGATCGGAGCGTTTTTGTTGGATTACCGCCCGTAACAACTTTTTACTTGCCTGATTTAAGATCTTAGCGTTTCCTCGAATGTCCTTTTTGGTGGATATTTTGACACACGTAGGAATGAGATTATGGTCTCGGCATCTCTTCAAGAAATTTAAGGCTGTTAGATATCTTGCGCGCTTAGTCTTTAGATCTTCTAATCGGCGTATTTTATTTGCAATTACCAGTCCGTACTGGTTTACATAATGATTTCTTATATTTACGCGAACACTACACATTGAAATAATACTAATTTTTACGGAATTTATCGCGTATATTTAACTTTTTTTACCCGACGTTTCGAGAGCTTTACAGCACCCATGGTCACGGGAAGGACTGAGATGTTCAACGTCCAGCTGTCATAGTTAACCGCGGTTACCATAGATTAAAATTTAACTTTTGTTCCGATCTACACAGTATGAACTTATGGTATCATGGAGTCTTGCAGTTGTATGCTTGGGTTGGGATTTAATTTTATTTATTATAGGATCCCAAGCAGATGGTAGCACCCAGCCATCTTCTCTATTGAAATTAGGATGTTTTTTGATTTCAATAGCCTCGCGAATCATCCTTGGAAGGAATCGGTGTTCTTTAGCGAGGATTTGTGGTCTATCAAATCTGATGTAGTGACGGGGGCGATCCTGTACATGTTCACAGACTGCAGACTTCCCGGAGCGTCGATTCTTCACATCAGCTATATGTTCTTTGACGCGGGTTTTAATTGATCTTTTAGTTTGTCCTATGTAGGAGAGACCACATTCACAATCAAGCTTGTACACTCCTGCATCTTGCAGAGGGACGTTACACTTGACTGATGGTAAAAACTGACCAATCTTCTTCGGCGGCTTGAAGTATGTTTTGATGGAAGCGCGCTTCAAGATGTAGCCAATCTTGTCAGTGACTCCTCTAACATATGGCAGTACAGCAGGTACACGCTCGACTGTGGCCGGCTTCACTCGTTCTCTGTGACGTAGGCGCGGGACCCGAAGCTTGTTGTCATGCAAAACTTGCTTGACATGTTGGAGCTCGGCAGCCAGGGGTGTTTACTGTCACAGATCCCTCGTGCTCTCTGAAACTTTAATTGATCTTTTAGTTTGTCCTACATAGGACAAACTAAAAGATCAATTAAAACCCGCGTCAAAGAACATATAGCTGATGTGAAGAATCGACGCTCCGGGAAGTCTGCAGTCTGTGAACATGTACAGGATCGCCCCCGTCACTACATCAGATTTGATAGACCACAAATCCTCGCTAAAGAACACCGATTCCTTCCAAGGATGATTCGCGAGGCTATTGAAATCAAAAAACATCCTAATTTCAATAGAGAAGATGGCTGGGTGCTACCATCTGCTTGGGATCCTATAATAAATAAAATTAAATCCCAACCCAAGCATACAACTGCAAGACTCCATGATACCATAAGTTCATACTGTGTAGATCGGAACAAAAGTTAAATTTTAATCTATGGTAACCGCGGTTAACTATGACAGCTGGACGTTGAACATCTCAGTCCTTCCCGTGACCATGGGTGCTGTAAAGCTCTCGAAACGTCGGGTAAAAAAAGTTAAATATACGCGATAAATTCCGTAAAAATTAGTATTATTTCAATGTGTAGTGTTCGCGTAAATATAAGAAATCATTATGTAAACCAGTACGGACTGGTAATTGCAAATAAAATACGCCGATTAGAAGATCTAAAGACTAAGCGCGCAAGATATCTAACAGCCTTAAATTTCTTGAAGAGATGCCGAGACCATAATCTCATTCCTACGTGTGTCAAAATATCCACCAAAAAGGACATTCGAGGAAGCGCTAAGATCTTAAATCAGGCAAGTAAAAAGTTGTTACGGGCGGTAATCCAACAAAAACGCTCCGATCTATATGACATAAATAAATCCATAGACATATCATCCAGTGAATTAAAGAAAGTTTTAACGACGTTTGATTATAGTTTTTGCATGGAAACATTAAATAAACGCGAAATTAGTAAATATAACGAATGCAAAAACAAACATATAGAAAAATATAAAAAATTAACGGCCAAATCAAATGTCAAACATCCGAATCAATGCCAGAACCAAAAGCAACCATTGACAAACACAGATCATAGATTAATCGCGTTCTATAATCTGTCAAAACAAACACTGGATGATGCAACAATAAAGGTGTTATCCAAAGGACTAAATTACGCTATAACTCCAAGCAGATTACCGTACGAAGAAATTATCTGTAGTGTCGAGGACTGTTTATTTAAAAACAATATGCGGAAAGAAGATTTGGAGGCGATACGTCAAGACATTTCGTCTATGTTACGTCGATGTTCAGTGCCTAAACCGAATCTTCCCAGAGACGAATTTATAGCGTTAAAGAACCTACGCAATAAACCAGAACTTACGATTCTCCGCGCAGATAAGGGAAACGCCACGGTGGTCATGGATACGTCAGATTATAATTCTAAAATACAAGAACTATTGTCGGATGTAAGTACTTATAAAAAGGTTAAAAACGACCCAACAAACAGCACACTAAAAACAACTAGTGACCTCATAAAGAAACACTCCGAAAAATTAAATCTGGACGTAAAATGGATAATACCTACGTGCGCCAAATCACCAAAGTTGTATGGGTTACCAAAAATACACAAGCCCAATGCTCCATTACGCCCCATAGTGAGCCAAATCGATTCACCAACTTACAGATTGGCTCAACACTTAGCGAAAATACTCTCACCGCTCAGGGGACATACAAGAGCACACATAAAGGATTCCTACCATTTTGTCAGCGAGATTAAAGACCTACGTCTGGCAGACAATGAAACTATGGTCAGTTTTGATGTGCAGTCATTGTTTACATGCTTACCTGTTGAAGACTGCATCTCAATTGTAACTAGAAGGCTGGAAGAAAACAATATGCCCGTAGAATATGCAGTATTACTCAGACACTGCCTTACATCTGGCTACCTATTGTGGAAGGAGGAGTTCTACAAGCAAGTAGATGGTGTGGCGATGGGCTCACCTGTATCTCCCATTGTCGCCGACATATTCATGGAAGACTTTGAGGAGAAAGCCCTGCTTACTTCTCCCATAAATCCAAGATTCTACAAGCGGTACGTAGACGACACTTTCACAATTCTACCTTTAGATAAAGTATCTGCATTTTTAGACCATCTTAACTCTATAAATACTAAAATTCAGTTCACAATGGAGTTAGAGGCAAACAATTCCTTAGCTTTTCTAGATGTGTTAGTAATTCGGAATCCTGATAACACCTTGAGCCATACTGTGTATAGAAAAAAGACCCATACAGATAGATATTTAAACGGTGATTCTCACCACCATCCTTCACAGTTAGCTACCGTGGGTAAATCTTTGTTTCAGAGAGCACGAGGGATCTGTGACAGTAAACACCTGGCTGCCGAGCTCCAACATGTCAAGCAAGTTTTGCATGACAACAAGCTTCGGGTCCCGCGCCTACGTCACAGAGAACGAGTGAAGCCGGCCCATTGATTTATATATTACACTAGATCAGTAATAACCGCGCCAAAGCGTTGCCACTGCACATATGGCCACAGCCATATGCCTAGCTAACGTCAGTTCAGTGTTCAATGTGACGCCGACAGAGTTGAGCCGCGACAAAAAATGGGTAAATGCGTAGTGAAAGAATGCTGTTCAAGGTCACACAAACGTAACAAAACAAGCGGAATCACTTTCAACACATAATTTTTAGTTCTTGTTTTCATATAAACGTAAAAAACCTCAAATAATTAAATAAAATTATCGAATATTGCCATTTAGGTTCAATGTTGCCACTTTTCCGCATTTGTGATTATCCTATATTAATGGGAGACTATATAATTAATGGAGTAAGTTAATTTGTTACCTCTAATTTCAAATATTTTGGAAATTATAATAAAAACCACGTTTTAACTTTCATACAAAGTAATTAATTATTCTTATTTTAGTTTATTTATGAATTATCTATTAAATATATTTTATGACCTACTTATTTTATATTAATAATTATATATTAGTTATAATTTCATATAAATTTTATATTAATTACATTTTATTACCTCTTTTATATTGTTTGATTTATTAGTACAATAAAAATACTTATAAAAATATGTTTTATTTCATCATTATGTTTACTTCTATTTATCTGATAAGCTTTGTATCCTTTTTTTCTAAGGGGACGCAACAAAGATTATAAAATAAAATATACTTTTTTAATATAAAAACAATTAACTGCAGCTTAAAAAAAACTCATTTTTATTGCGTATTTTAGGTAAAATTTCATATAGTAAGCCACACCAACCCGCCATTGCACGTTTGTGTGTCTATCTTTATCTAATCTTAGCGACGATATTGTTTTCGCAACTTGTGTAAGTGAGATAGATATATGTTTATTTAAAATTGTTATTAGTTTCAAAGCTACGTCGTCGCGTTTGGATAGTGGTTACACTTTTTTCGACGCGCGGTAATGTGGCTTGCTCTTCTAGTGTTGTATAACTCAATGAGCCGGCCACAGTCGAGCGTGTACCTGCTGTACTGCCATATGTTAGAGGAGTCACTGACAAGATTGGCTACATCTTGAAGCGCGCTTCCATCAAAACATACTTCAAGCCGCCGAAGAAGATTGGTCAGTTTTTACCATCAGTCAAGTGTAACGTCCCTCTGCAAGATGCAGGAGTGTACAAGCTTGATTGTGAATGTGGTCTCTCCTACATAGGACAAACTAAAAGATCAATTAAAACCCGCGTCAAAGAACATATAGCTGATGTGAAGAATCGACGCCTCGGGAAGTCTGCAGTCTGTGAACATGTACAGGATCGCCCCCGTCACTACATCAGATTTGATAGACCACAAATCCTCGCTAAAGAACACCGATTCCTTCCAAGGATGATTCGCGAGGCTATTGAAATCAAAAAACATCCTAATTTCAATAGAGAAGATGGCTGGGTGCTACCATCTGCTTGGGATCCTATAATAAATAAAATTAAATCCCAACCCAAGCATACAACTGCAAGACTCCATGATACCATAAGTTCATACTGTGTAGATCGGAACAAAAGTTAAATTTTAATCTATGGTAACCGTGGTTAACTATGACAGCTGGACGTTGAACATCTCAGTCCTTCCCGTGACCATTGGTGCTGTAAAGCTCTCGAAACGTCGGGTAAAAAAAGTTAAATATACGCGATAAATTCCGTAAAAATTAGTATTATATTAAAATGTGTAACTTTCTAACACTCAATAAACCACTAACTTAGTAAAGTTCTTCTGTAGGAAATCTATATGGTTTGTTGTATATTACCTTTATTATTGAATTTTGACCACGTTCTAGTTGTAAGAGTTTTGTTTTCGGAGCACCACCCGAAACTGGTTTAAAATATGTCAAAATCGATTGGGCTAGTGCAGCATATATTTGATTTAGAAATTTACGAGTTTCGATATGCCTGAGGCTTTTACAGATCAAAATAAGTTTTCATAACCTGTTATTAGTTGCTTCTATATTTGAATTATACCATGTGAGTTGTTGGTCGATTATAACCCCCAAATATCTAGTACTAGTAACTTTTTCTATAGTAGGACACGTGCAATTGTTGCGCAAACCACAGTTGTGTATTTTGAGATTGCGTTCCTTTTTCGATGGAAAAGCAGATATACTTTGTTTTAGATGCATTAAGGGTAAGCAAGTTCATTTTGAGCCAATTCGCAATTCTGGACAGCCCAAGATCTGCTTTTTCGTATATTTCATCCCACGATTTACCTGTAAAAACTATAGCAGTGCCGTCCGCATACGAATAAATTTTACCATTTTCAAGTTTCATTTTACCGAGATCACTAAAAATACCGTAAGATAGTTTTTATTTTGCTCTAGAGGCTCGACTACATATGTACTTAGATTTATGGCAGCGTTTTGTGGGTTTTTTCCTCTTCTAAAACCATACTGTGTCTGCGATGGAATATTATATTTATCTAAATTATTATATTGTATTAATCTGTTATTTATTAATTTTTCTAGGATTTTGGATAAAGCTGGTAAGATGGAAATAGGTCTATAATAATTATTGTCTTCTCTGTTTCCATTCTTGTATATAGGTCTAACTATGGAACGTTTAAGGAAAATTAGAAATATACCTTTAGAAAAACAGTTAAATTTAGTTAAACTAAAGAGCACCATATAGTGGTCAGTGATAGATGTATTTATTACCGCTATATTTGCTTGCGTCTTTTTTCTATTTAATTTAAATATAACATGATCCAGACAACCATTTTTCCTTGTAGCAATTGTATGTGCCGGTAATAAGCCGAAAGTGGAAAGGACCTCTAGATATTTAAGTCTATTTATTTGCTCGCTATTAAGTTCGTTAGCTTTTGTAATAAGATTTATGTTGATATCTCCAGTTATAATTATATTTTGATTGTTTTTAAACGCGTTGAGATGTTGTTGCAAAGATTCAGTAAATTTCTCAGTATTTGTGTGTGAGGGTGATCTGTAAATACCTATTATTACATGATTAAAGATTTCATTTGTAAACAAAAGGCATGCTCTAATTTTATTTCTTTATTTTGGTTAAGATTTTGCATACTAACAAATGATGTGTAATTTGCAATTTGTACAAAGTGCTTATACTATCAAGCCAGCATTCTGTTAGAATTAGCAGATCTACTTCAAAGGTAAGGCTAGATAGTGTTTGGTAATTGCAAGTCGTCTAAGTTTTTATAAATACTTCTGATGTTCTGCGTAACAACTGTCAAATCTTTTTTATTCAAACATATGAATTTATGCAAATCTTCAATATCGCAAGATAAAGAATTGGCAATTTCAGTATCTTGTATTTCCTTCAACACAGTTAAAGAACTATCCATCACAGAAGCAAATGGAACTAATAACACTGAATTCGAATGGCTTCTGGTGATGCTTGTTTACGGGTTTCCAAAAGTATTTTATAAAAATATGCCCTAGTAAATGTTTTGACTGTACACAGGCAGGTTTATAGGTAGCTGTTATAAAAAAGAAAGTCTGTCTGAAGTTTTTAACTTAGTGATCGATGGTGTTAACAGTTGTAAATGAGGTAATGTTTATTATATATACAAAGCAGATCGTCACTACGATTTTGTCTATCAAAAAGCAAAACAGCTTAAAAAAGATTTCTTTGTGACACTTGCTGTAAGAAGCGGCTGTGTGCTCTTTCTGTGGTTCTTGGTGTAACGTATATGCTGTTTACTTCTTCTTGGTTTACTTTATGACATTCCTTGTTCAGCAGTGAATGAACTTGTGATGGGCAGCAGTGATAATGTTAATGAAGCTGAACTTTCATTGTGATCCTTAAGAAATTTGATTTTCAGTGTAAAAAATCTTTTTTGAACAATGAATACTCGTACTATTTAAAAGAATGTACTTTATATTCTGCTATACAGGTATATTTTTCAAATAGTACCCAAATTTTATATTCAATTGACGTGTAAAAAAACTTGAGAGGTGTCAAGGGGCACCCAGATGAAACACACACACATACATATATTTTTTTTTTTTTTTTTATTTATTTTTTTTTTTTTTTTATTATATATTATATATATATCTCCACAGCACAGTTTTATATTGTAATATTAAACATAATTTGCTTTTAATTTTTGGTACCTTGCTAAACAACTTGATTGCCAAGTGGGGGTATAATGCGTACTTGTTAAAAAACATAAGCATTTATTATTGTCTGTATAAAATCTCTACTACCTAACTACACCAGCAATATTTTTTTGTGTTTTTTAAAAAAATAATGTTAACAATGCTATAAGCATTAATAATATTCCCCTAAATCGTGGTAAGCTTAAATTGCTTGTGTTAAGAGTGGTTCACGCCAGTAGTCGAATGGCGGATTCGAACCCACGACCTTTTTGAGTTAGCGATCCGCGCCCTGCCAACAGGCTACTGTCGCTTCAGATATCAATATCAGGAACTTGTGCAGAAACACAGTCAGGATTCATTATTGCTATTATTTTTTATTATTTGTTATGTACAAAAAACCTGTTATACTCAACAAAAGTAACGTATGACACCACACTGTTCAATGCGAAATAGAAAGACGAAACGAAAATAACTGGCTTGCTTTCTATGATGAGAGAGAGAGAGAGAGGTAGAGAGTAAGGTAAGGCGAGGGGGATAAGTAACTTCGTTCCAATAATGATATACCGTTATTGCAGGTTTTGAAAATATGTGTAAATAAGGCTTCAACATTTATTTGAAATAATCCCAAATTGAACGTCATTTATGGGCACCAACTACCCGTATGCGTGCTTCTCTATGTGTATTCACAACGTTTTAGACAACCGAGCGATCCCTCGAATGTGTGCGTGCGTAGTAAAATAGTAGGCGTTAGATATCTATGAATTATAATGAGTTAAAATAATGACTTACACATAAAAAAGACAAATTATTTCAGATTTTTTAAGTAATTTTTCTTCACCATTCGTCTATATTACTAACTTATTCTGAACTTTTTCTACAAATTTGGGCGTATTTTGCAAAATAACCTGTACTCTAATCAAACAATCAAGATAACGTTCCTCAGCAAAGATTTATAAACAATTTTAGTTTGTTACACTTCTTACTGATTCCAAAGCATAAATTTGTAATTGAAATCCGTCACTGAGGGGATATTACAAAATTCTTATACATCTTTCTTTTAAACAAGAGGCATAATATTCTACTTATGAAGTGCATGTTAAAATAAGATCATTCGTCAAAAAATATTTATATTAAATTACATTAGAACATATCTTTCATAAGATATGCCTTAGAACACAAAAAATTATGTATAATATGACATATATCATAATGCAAAATAGTAGCTTAATGCTGCTGTGTTTTGTATGGTGGGTGTAGAGAACACAGACACTTTTTACTGGAAATGAGGCATTCCATCTTAGTCCTCGTGGGTGAAAACGAATATGCATTTTGATTCATAATTGAGGATAGATGAAGTCTATGGGCCACAGCAACAATTTACCATCGGATGGACTGTGCGCTCGTTTGTCACTCTATCCTATAAAAAAACGAAAGTAGCCATTATCACAGAGAGGACTTTTCTTGTGAATAAGCTTGATGTTGTGATGATGGATCGGGCACAATCAAGGATATTTTTAGGTATTTCGTATGGTAATGCTGCTGTGTTTTGTATGGTGGGTGTAGAGAACCAGAGACATTTTAACTGGAAACGAAGAATTCCATCTGAGTCCTCACTGGTGACAACGCATACGCATTTTGATTCGTAATCGAAGATATTTGTAGATGTCTATGGGCCACAGCAACCACTTACCATCAGATAGACTGTGCGCTCGTTTGTCACTAACTACAATTGTTGTTGTCAATTAACTACTGTACGCTATGTTACTTACACTACTATACTATACTTAGTGGTCAGTCGCCGTAGAGTATATATCACCTGAAGATGCCTCGTGTGGAGGCGAAACACGTGTCGTATTATCGTTGATGGTGTGTCTTTCCTAGAATAGTGTAGGATTAGGCGTGCTCTTCAAACTAGGTAAGACATCGTTTTATTTTATTGAGCGGGTGGCTGAAAAGTGACTCTTAATATCTTTATTAAAAAAGTAGTTTAGGTAGCTTATGGTGTAAATTTATCAAGTAAGCATGGGGTATACTATCAATTGTTCAACTAAATCTATGTTCTAATCACTTCATCTATCATGTGGGAAGACATTGAATATAAATGGCTGTTTAATTTTTGTTTAGTTTAGTAATAATTGTTTTACGGATGAGAAAATCCGAAATTTTCTTGTCTTGAACTGACCATTTATAATATATTTAACTAAATACAGATAAACTTCGACTCCTCCAGGCTCGGCCGCCGTCGTGCGTGGGTTACTGTATCGTTTGTGTACAGCGGCTCGTGATGAAAAAGATTAATCGCTGAAGAAATACAAAATATTCCAAAAAACACATATGATACAAACTCGACCCAGGTAAAATATTATTATTATTGGGGTATCTATATGGTTTTCTCATCTGGTTTGGTTCCATAAATATATAACTGTGTTCCATAAAAATAAAATAAATACATAAAATATATAAATAAATAAAAGTCCAACGAGATGGAAGCCCTTGGCAAGGGAGACCAAACGACCGAGGGTTAGGGGGAAAGGGAAAGATACCGACGGACAATACGGGCGGTATTGAGGAGCACCGCCATCTGCATTTGAGCCCGGAGCAGTCCGTCACGGAGTCCCAGTCGCCTCAGATAAGCTAAAGCTGACCGGGATTAGCCCATTCGCAGAGACAACTACAGGAATGATTTCGGTCCGTAGACAATCCCACATTTCACCACGTGAGCCAGGTCCAGATATTTTGTTTGCTTATCTGTTTCGGCTTTCACGAGGTTCTGTTAGTTTAGTAGTACTCTCACGTTGGTTCTCTTAGTGAGTGTAGACTTAGGGCCTTCGATAGAAGGCAGTACAACCATGCCGCTTACACCAGATGTACAATAACCAGACCGGCGACGGGCAGCAGCAGCAAAGATGCCCGACCTCTACTGCTGCGATCGTCAATCAGCTATCCCTACAGTGGACGAGGTTCATATCCAGCAGATATTCAGAGTTATGGATCGGAAAAATTAACTATACAACTACAAATCTTGTCATATTGTTTGCTGCTGACTCTTATACTTCCTAATTAAAAAGGCAATGAAAATACAAACTTATATGCAATTACAAGTTTAATTTATTTTTATTATCCCGATGTTTCGTGACCACGGGTGCTTTACAGTACGGGGGGGGGGGGGGGGGTGGGACTGAGATTTTTGACGTCCCATTGACATAGTTAGTTATAAGCTCGTTCTGCGTAAATCGGATCAAAAATTAATATTCAAAAACTGAAGTTAGCCGGACTAACTATGACATTCGGACGTCAAACATCTCAGTCCCCACCCCATGACCATGGGTACTGCAAATTACCCGAAACGTCGGGATAATAAAAATAAATTAAAATTTTAATTAAACGCGATAAAATCCGTAAATAATAGTTTTGTTCAATCACACATTGCGACAAAACTTGCAATACTATCCATACCATCTCGATGACTTGCGGTCCACCAAAGATTTTTCCAAACCGATAAGATTTAGGCATCTTCAAGAAAACAACCTACTTCTTTTAAAAGGCCGGCAACGCATCAGCAATTTCCCTGGTGTTGCAGTTGTGCATGGGCGGCGGTAATCACTTACCATCAGGTGAGCCGTATACTCGTTTGACCCCTCTCCTATAAAAATAACAAAAGGCCCATTGGCTTAAGTACATTGTAACGAAGAGCGAGCTTATGGTTTTTAATTCAGGCTCTAAAACATACTGTTACACTTTGGAGATAGTCGTCAAATTTAAGTATCTAGGCCACTGGGTAACAGAGGACTTAGAGGATGTCTTAGATATATAAAGGGAACGCAGGGCGTAGGCTGTTTGCTGTAATATGCGGACCCACAGGTTTACACGATGTACTTAAGAAGTAAAAGTAACACTTTACAAAGCGTATTGTTAGTGCTTTTACCACGCAGTTTTTGTGTTAGATATACGCAGCGGACATACAGTGTCCTATGTGTCCAATATAATAATGTGCTTAGGCAGGTCTCTGTCACTCTTGCTACCTGCGTGAAATTACAATCGCGACTCACCCAGGGTAACATACGCAGTCGGTACTAGCGCGTTTTAGGCAACGGTATATAAAAGTTTTTAACGCTGTTTACGTAAATAGTTTTTTGGAAATATTTGTCGAAATAGTTTTTGTTTAGTATATAGTAGGATAACATAGTTGACAAAGTTTTAATGCTATTTAAAAATTATATACATTATGTTATTATATATATTACCTATTTGAGCAATTGTAATGGCAAACGGTCGTTTCTACTCTAACTGTTGCGTGGATAGATGCTAAATGACCAACAAAAGGTTTCATATATATCATTCTTTATAAGTTACCGAAGGATTTTTAATAAGAAGGTGATTTCATTTCAGTTTTAGGTACTTGTAGTAAAAAAAATTTAAGTAATAATGTTTCTACAGAAGTAATACCTACGTACTTTATTACAAAACATAGTTGTAATTTAATTTCATATCCAAGTACCTATCTACTTACATACCAATACTTGTCTTTTGTAATTAAAATATGTTAAGTAATTATAACACGAAACACTTAAATTAAAACTTTGTTCGGAATACGATCACATTTCTGTTAGGAATCGTATTTGAGGTTTATTTGCTGTTTGCCGACGAATGGCCTGCAAGTTGCATGCATTGGGCATTGCAGAACTCACATAGGTGCGAAAATATGGTCAGTCCATCATAGTCAGAATAGATACTTCACCTAAGTAACTTAATTAACATTTCGCGATGTATTTTTTTACTCTATATTTACATCCTTTAGTAACCACGGAAAGTTCGCCGTGATGTAGGAAGGGGGAAAATGCAAATTAATATGGACACGTGCGCAGCGATAAGGTTTCATTTAGCTTGCGTGCGCGCATTTAAGCGACAAAATTAAAATATATATTGATAAAAATACCAAGGTAATATTAGATTCATTGTCAGATCTACCAGTAAAAACTGATGCCTTGTTACAGATTATTAATAATCCGTTGGGTTATAAGCAATTATCAAAAGCTAGTTAGCTGTAATGGGTCTGCCACATAGCTTGAAAAATGCTTTATGAGGTTTCTTAGGGAAAAGCCTGTGTTCAGCAGTGTACTTGCGAAGGGCTAAAATGACACCATCAGTGATGATGATTACAAATAGATAATTGAAGCGACCATGAGCTCACTTGACACCGGTGGCACAAACTTTATTTTTAAAAATTTTGCGCTGCTCTAACAAGAACGCGACGAAGAAGGAAAACGTCACGAGAAAACCTGTATATTTTTTTGTGCGTAAAAAATAAAACTATACATTTAGAGGATGATGATGATGAGATGTGTAAATTATGCCAACAAGAACAAGAACAAGATGGAGGACTCTTGCCGACTTCATTAATTGCTGAATTCATTTAATTACTTATAAATCTTCCTTGAATTTACGGAACCACGTTTCGTGATTTATTTTCACAATAGCTCGCAGGCTCGATGAAAACTGTTTCAATTCTTCCGTCCGTCCATTCAGTAATTACAGCCTTACTAGTGTTGAAACTGCTGCAATAGTTTATTTCATACTTCACGATAGCATAATAATGTGATATGGGAGTTTGTTATGAGGATTTAACTTTGGGCTCTTAATATATTTAAGGAAATTTCGTGTTTATTTTCAGAAAATGTATAATGTCTCATTTATATCAAGTTAATTATTTTATTGAAAAAAAAAAACTATACAAAAAGGTTTGAATTATTATAAATAAATTTTAATATGAATTAATATATTTTTACGTTTATGTACATATATGAAAAATAATATAAATTAATATAGGTTGATAATGACCTGGGAATGAAGTGGTCTCTTCGTTAGTAGTTGGTACAACCGTAGTTCCTACTGCGTACTAATTTAACTTTAAAAAAAGTAACGTTGGGATATTTTCGAAACAGAATTTTGTTTTAAATAATTGGATAAAAAATATTATTTTCTACTTTATTCCATGAAGTGCAATGCTGAGCACAGGCCTCTCTATAGCTTGCTTCATGGGCGGGTTTTGCCATAGTTGCCACACTTGGCAGGGGGATTGGCAACCGCAGTGGTTATTATTTTGAGTTGTTACCAGAAAGATGCTGCTATTTTTCCTCTGTCGTCTGTTATGTCAGCCACGTCACGTAAAGGTGTAGTGGATATTCTTATGGTGGCTGTGTAGCAATAACTACGTTTATGTCATTATAAACGTGTAGTTACAATAGCAAATTATTCAGCTGGTATATCACTACTACTACCTACAACTTACAAAGTCACAAGAAAAGTGTCTGTGGTATTAAAAATTATTAATATGACTCTAAAACCAGATAGATTAACTGCATTAATTGTTTAGTGGTGTTTGTATTACAACAATGTTGTACCACTTCAGATTTGAGGCGCTATGAGAGGCCATTGTATATCAAGACGCTGTAAAATAAGCAAAGTTCTAAACTCAGACAAAGCATAGATGCATGGGTGTTTTGATCAGTTAAATTGTAATGGTGTAAGAGAGAATTAAACAGCAGTCGTCGACCCAGTAAAGTGTGGCAGCTATTGCAAATATCTCCTTGTGAGACAAACTGTATGGAAGCCTATGTTCAGCAGTGGACTCCGATAGGTTGTTATGAATAAATGAATGTATCATTGAATGAATGTATGAATGAATGAATAACGAGAGACTGACTGTACTGAATAAAATCCTAGTGTGGAGGGTAACGTTATAAAAAATTCTAGTAAAAAAACACTTGAATGTGGCTAGGCCGCCTAGTTTATTTTTATGTTGAAAAGTACTTCATCATTATTTTATTTGGACATCATTGTCCAAGACGCTTGGGATAAAAATTTATAAACAAAATATTTGTTGGTACTTATTAGTTTACACCTTCGGTAGATTTGTAGTTTATTTTCATTTTGAAAAGTTATATAGTATACAGGTTAATTCACGCTAGACCGTGAACTAGACCGCTAACTGACTAATGTTAATGCTCTCGCGGATAGCAACGGAAAGTTCACCCGTTTGTGTCAACGCTGAACTAAAATGTTTCATCCGTTTTCATAATATTTTCCTACCTACGTCCTACTAAAGTATATAGGTACCATTGTAATCGTTATATAAAAATTCACGAATTATTATCTTCTTTTTTCAATATAAACTTCACGTTTATCTTATTGGATGTCTCAAAGCAATTAAATGAATGTCTCTGATAAATTAATCCACAACTTCAATAGATAACAATTTATCGAACGACTCCAGCTTATCAATATTAACAAAGATAATTGTGAAACTGTTCTTAAAACTGTAATGATGTTTGAACGAAATATCGGTGTATTTTGGATAGTAGTATAACTTTAATGTTCCTAAGCGATTAAAATTTACTTTGGTCATTTGGCGTGTGCTAGTGGTGAAAGAAAATCCATTTTGTTACATGAAAATGTTCTGCGGATCTTCCCTCTGGCCTCCCACTTATGGGTAATAAACCATTTAGTAAACTAATGACATCCATAAAGTACGAAATACCATTATCGTCAACGATTACAGGAGAATATAAAAATGAATGAGTATTTTGTATATACTTACGGGAACATAACAATAAAACCATTTCGGGGGCGCCGGCTTCCGGGGGCCTGGTTCCGCTTATCTTTTTTTTTTCCCTTTTCTCTTTTTTAAAAAAGGGTTCTTTTCGCGGTTTTTTTCTGCGCCCAGGGGGGGGGGGGGGGGGGCTGGGGGGGGGGTGTTGGGGGGGTTGGTTGGAGGGGGGGGGTTTGGGGGGGTTTTTTTTTCGTTTGGGTTTGGTTTTTTTTTTTTTGGCCTGTTTGATTTTTACGGATTTTATCGCGTTTAATTTGATTTGTGTTTGTATTATGTTGAACATGTGCTAGACGTCCTCCGCAGTGACAGTTTTCGTTAGATTATCGACAGTCCACTGCTGAACTTAGGCCTCCCCCATAGATTGCCACATAGGTCGGATATGGGGATGATTGACACCCACGTAATGATATGGATTAGTGGTAGTGGATATTCGGACACCGTCATTACATGGTATATTTTCCGTAATTACAACAGATATTCTTATTAACGTTATGAGGATGAGTCACTCGCGTCAGTAGGCTTCCACCACCTAATCTTAGGCCCACCCTACACGTGTCCCCCGGGTGGTGCTAAACGAGCGACAAAGCCGAAAAAATAGACTCGGCTCCTCGCCGTATGGTAGCGGCGTAAAATTTACCACCACCCCTAGTTCGCACCATGAGTCAGGAAATAAAAGAAATGGCCCCGAGTTCCCGGCGCCCCTTTAATGGGGCAGGGATGCGAAGAATCTCCGGGAGAAAAGCCGGCGACGAGGTTCGCCACTCGTCACGTTCTGTCCCCCGGAGGGGCGAAAAGTGGATTGCGGAAACCCGTATGGCTAATGTATGTGGAGTAATGAAAGATAAGATGGATGAAGTATGCGAAATGATGAATGACAGAGGAATAGATGTGTTATGTGTGAATGAGACGAAACGAAAGGGAAAGGATGCCACTGCACATGGCACGTATACCGCGTATTGGTCTGGTGTAGACGAGACCGAACGGGCATGCCAGGGAGTCGGTTACATCCTTTCAGAAAGAATGGGTCAATGTGTGAAAGAGTATTATGGTAATAATAAAGTAAGAGTATGAATGTGTAAGCCCGAGGCTGCTACGGATACGAATGAAAGTGGGCTTAAAGAAGCTGTTCCTGCTAGGGGTGCACGCCCCAGACATATCTAAGCCCACTTACATCCGAGAGCAGTATTGGGACATGGTAAGGATGGTGTTGACAAAATGTAAGGAAAATGAAAATATTGTTATGTTAGGAGACTTTAATGGAAGGGTTGGGGTGAAGAGGTCTGGTTATGAAAGGATATTGGGAACGTTTGGTGATGAAAGTATAAATGAGAATAGTGAAGACCTCCTCACCGTATGTGTGGAAAAGAATCTTTTTGTGACGAATACTTTTTTCGTCTTAAGAAGATTCACATGTATACATGGGAAAGAGATGATGGTAGAAGCATTATAGATTTCGTAATTGTGGATAAAAGAATGAGGAGCGCAGTCGTATATACAAGGGTTTACCGGGGGTCCAACGTAGGGACGGATCATTACTTGGTCTTATGTCGAATTAATGGTCTTTTCAAGCGTTGGCGGCATCGGACATCTGTGTCTACCACTACGTTACAGCGTATAAGAATAGAGAAGTTACAAGTTGAAGATGTGAAAGAGAAGTATAAATGTAGACTGAGAGAAAATATTAGATGTTTGAATGAGTTGTGTATGAATGATTTAGACTTGAATACTGTGTGGGATAATATTAAGAAAGGTTTGGTTGATGCCGCCACCGAAGTATGTGGTGTAAGTAAGAGAACAAATGAGAGGAAAAGTAATACGTTGTGGTGGGATGATGAGGTACGGGTGGAAGTTGAATCAAAGAAGAAAGCATGGTTAGATTTACTAGCAACCAAAGCTGGTAATTCTTCTGGTATGAATGATGAGATTGAAAGAAAAAAGGCAGAATTTAGACGTCTAAATAAGAAGAGTAAAAGAAGTATTTGAAAGGAAATAGAAAGAAAGAACGGATAAGAATGATAGAAGGATATTGAATAGTCTGGAACTGTAAGAACTCCAGGAAATTACAAAACAGCCTATAATTAATGCTGTAAGAGACGAGAATGGATGTATTCGAATGATGAAGTTTCGAATTTAACAGATGGAAGGAATACTTTGAAAGCGTGTTTATGAGTGAAGAGTCGTCTGAATTAAATGAACTAGAAATTCCGAAAAAAGTGGAAAGGGGTATGGAGATAAGTGTAGATGAAATAATGAAAGCAATGAGAAGCATGAAAGCAGGTAAGGCAGCTAGTGGATATGATAGAGTATCACTCGAGATGCTAAGGGCTGGAGAGGGAGTGGTGGCAGGCCTGCTGTACACCTTGTTTAATTTATGTTAGGAATTAAAACTGCTACAGGATGACTGGTGTAAAGGAGTTATAGTACCAATATATAAAGGAAAAGGGTCACAGCAGGACTGCAAAAACTACCGTGGTATCAGCTTGCTTAGTATTGTGGGTAAACTGTATGCTAAGGTGTTAATTGAAAGAGTTATGAAAGAAACTGATGGAAAAATTTGGGATGTGGAAGCGGGTTTTAGAAAAGGAATGGGGTGTACAGATCAAGTCTTTTCCAGGCGGAGAAGTTTTTGGCCGAAAACCAGAACGTTTTTTGTGCGTTCATGGACTTGGAAAAGACTTATGACAGAGTGGACAGGAATGTGTTATGGCAAACACTGAACTCATATGTTAGGTTGAGCGCTGGTTTATACAGGCATTAAGGTCTCTTTATAGGGACTCTAGTGCTGGTGTCAGGATCAATGGGGTCTACTCGGACTGGTTTGGCATCCAAAAAGGTGTCAGACAGGGCTGTGTAGCTTCCCCTTGGCTGTTCAACCTATTTATGGACAGTTGTTTGCAAACTTTGAAAGATGAAGAATGTGGGTTAAGAATGGACGAGTTAACCGTCAAATGCCTTTTGTATGCCGATGATCAAGTCATATTTGCGTCATCGGCGGCTGAGTTGCAAATGATGGTTGGGAAAAGGGGAATGAAAGTGAACGCAAGTAAGACGAAAGTGATGGTTTTTGAAAGAGAAGAAAGCAAAACGGTATGTGAAATAAGAATAGAAGGAGAGTTAATTGAGCAAGTGGATGAGTTTGTGTATTTGGGATGTGTATTTAGCAGGGATGGTAGATATGATAGGGATATAGAACGGCGAGTAAATGCAGGGAATAGAATGAATGGAGCACTACACTCTATTATGAAGCACCAGAATGTGTCAAAAAAGCCACGTATGGTAATTCATAATGCTGTGTTAGTCCCTACTTTAATGTATGGTAGTGAACGCTGGGTGTGGCAGAAGAAGCACGAAAGTAGAAGAAATGCTGTAGAAATGCGGTCTTTAAGGAATATGCTAGGATTGAATCTGAATAACAGGGTGAGAAATTGCGTGATGAGAGATAAATGTGGTTTGCAAGATGATGTTGTGACCAGGATTAAGAAAGGAATGCTTCGGTGGTTTGGTCATGTAGAAAGAATGAATGAGGAAAGAGTGACAAAGCAAATTTATATGGCAGATGTGAACGGCAGAGTCGGGAAGGGATGCCCTAGAGAAAAGTTTATCGACCAAATTGGCGATATTTTGAAAATGAGCCACGTTAGAAGTACCCTTAACCGACGAGCATGTAAGCGTAGATATATGGATGTAAAGGAGGCGAAAGAGGTATGTCAGAATCGTGCCAAATGGAATTCCGTATTCTCTGCCTACCCCTCTGGGTGACAGGCGTGAGTGTTTATGTATATGTATGTATGTATACTTATTAATACTTGGGATTGGGTTTCTGTAATTATATAATAAAATTAGAACATAACCCAAGCATAATTTATTGTTTGCTACTGGCACTTATGCTTCATGATTAAACTAATCAATGAAAATGCAAACTGATATGCAAAGTTTATTTTTTAATTTCATGTATGATTTTTAGTTAAAATGGTTATTAGTAGATACCGCATCCGCAACCTCCGATGGCGCGTCCAGCGAAAGCGGGACCGTAACCGAATCCGGTAGCAAGACCAGGTCCGTAACCCAACCCAGCGTTGACCGGGTAGCCCAGACTGGATGCGGAAATGTCTTCTCTTATGATACCTACGGCACCGTCTCCGCAACCGTAAGAGACGACACCAGCACCGGCAGTTGGAAGCACACCCTCCAGACCAACGGTGCCTAGGAAAGGCAGTTCACCAAAGGCAGACAGGATTCCTCCGATCTCGTTCTCTGAGAGAACAGATACTCCAACAGGCGGGATGGGAGACGCGCTGGCGACAGGGAAACCACCGCCGCTAGCAGTTGGAATGGCAGCTAGACCGCAACCGGCACCGTAACCAGCCAAGCCTAAGCCTCCCCATTGGGAGCCGCAGGGAGTACCATCAATCAAGGAACCTTCGTAGGCCAGTCCGTTTCCCAAGCAGTAAGCAGTTATGGTCTGAATATTTATTAAAAAGAAAAGTTATATTTCATTTATTTCTTAAAACTACTTACGTTAAAACTAAAAAGTTTTATTAAAATTGAAAGCCACTGTTTTCATTAATTTCTTATTTTAATTTAATTTAAGAAATTTAGCCGTTAGTGTTTTTTTTTTCTTACCTGAACCATGAGTGCTTGAGCGAAGAATAGAATGAATGCTTTGGCACACATATTTGTTGTGTTAATTGGAAACGAGTGTGAGTATAATTTAGGCCGATTGGGTTATATATAGCAGAACTGAAATGTTTTTGAAATAATATCGCTCAATTCCATATTCTTTTATACGTGACAAACACAAAGAGCCTACTCGTAATACAAAAACTATTACAAATCGTAAAACCTATTAAGAGAAAATAATAAAAATTTCTACATTTCAACCAATCTATTTATAAATAAAAATAAATCATCACAATTTTATGTGAATTTAAATTTAAAGGCATAGTTAAGTTAAATAGGAGCATTTATATGGTATTTGATATATGTTTTAAATTTTTGTTTATACCGATCTAGCTACGTCTGCGTGTGGTTGTTTTTCCACACTTTTTATTTGATAATTACCTTTTGAAATCCAAATCAAACTTTGTCTCGTTCCACAACAAGTGAAACGTAGGTCAATGTCTCATCGATATAATTGTTTTACGAAACACGTTTATATTTCATTTTAGTTACGAAATTAGTATTAATCGTACAGGGAGTAAAGAATATATAATGCATTGTTTTTACAATTTTGAATCACTTTAAACTTGGTACTATTGGAAAAACCTTAAACATGTCTTCTTTCGCTTTCTTTCTGCTCGGCGTTCAAGCATGCTTGATCCAGGTAAAACTCTTTATGTTAGATAATAATTTTATATAATTGGGATTAATTAAAAAAGAACCTATTTTAATCTATGTGGTTATAATTTATATTCATGAATTGATTTTGACACCATGTTTCGTAAATCGATGGATTGCTATTGAAAATAATTCAATTTTCCTTTTACTTCTCACAGTCAGTTTAAAGTGTTTACGGCACATTGTAAAGATGTTTCTCCATTTTCAGAATGTATACAGTCAGTGTCTCGGAGCTGGACTTGGATTGGGCTATGGTCCAGGACTCACCGCTGAGTACGGGTTGGGATGTGGATCTGCTTTAGCTTCTGAAATAGCTTACGGACCTGGAATCGGTCTTGGATACGGTCTCGCTGGGCCTGGCGCCCTTGGCTACCAAGCGGGTATTGCTGGTCCAGCCTACGGTGGCACAGGCATTGGTGATGTAGTGGTCGCTGGCGATTTGGGTGTCGTTGGTAACACATTAATAGGTGGTCAGGTTCCGATTCTTGGTGCTGTTAGATTCGGTGGTGAAGTTCCAGCTGGAGGTATTGTCTCCATCACCGGAAGCTGCGGCGGAAACTGTGGATGCGGTTGCAACGGTGCTTACCTGTACTGAAGTAAGGCAATGACAAGTAACAACAAACAAATAACAAAATAAAAAATAACAAATGTCAAATTGCATATAATTACAAATTATGAACTATAATGCTGATTTTCAATCCATAATCCTTCCCCTCTTGTTTTCCTGACATTTTTGCTATGACTGGCAGCAAATGCGCGATGACATGGTTTGGTGGATTACCTTACACAGCAAATGCTAAGCGATTTCAAATTAAGCCACAATATAATAGATAAATAATAATAAAATACGCAGTACGCCACTCGGAAACGACCGCGCTTCCCCGCAAAGCTCTAAGCAAGCGGAATCGGGCTGTCGTGAGGGCTCCGAATCCAATGCCGGTGAATGATGATTTATTTGGAAGCCAGCCAGGACCTTTGTGAGACGGAATCAATTCTTCTTGGCACCACACTGGCAGTCTGCCGTGTTATAGGTGCCAAACTATCCAAGGCTGGAAGCGCTACTGGACAATGTAGCGCTATCCCAGCCTGAAGAATGTGAATTGAAGAACATACTGCAAAGGCTAGGGTCCTCATCGACAGACTCATATGCTTCAGGTCAGGCAATAACAAGCCAAGGATTGTGCCCACCGTTAACGCAAAAACTGACGAAACGCATAGACGATCTGAAGCAGAGAATCACCGCTTGGGGAAAGCGGATTCAGCCATATACCGATAGGTCAACACGGTTCAACCAGAATTGTCTTCTTCAGAGTGATCAGAAGAGGCTCCATAAATCACTGGAGTGACCAATGGTTCGTGGAACAGGCCCAGCACCGAATCAGTCCGACACTGTCACATTTTGGCATGGTCTATGTTCAGAGCCCATAATGTCGACCCATTCGTGCTACTACTATACTACTAATATAACTGCAGCATGGCTCTACCACGTAAAAATCTTAAACATAATTAAACACTTTCTTAGTCTGTTGGCTCATAAAAATAATA
This sequence comes from Parnassius apollo, assembly GCA_907164705.1. Taxonomy (NCBI): domain Eukaryota; kingdom Metazoa; phylum Arthropoda; class Insecta; order Lepidoptera; family Papilionidae; genus Parnassius; species Parnassius apollo. Next base: position 4,810,721 of record CAJQZP010001030.1, on the reverse strand, counting down.
TAATTGTTTTATATGGATAACAACAGAGTGCCAGATCGAAAGGTAATAATAATGTTAAAAAAAATTGTTTATTTCTTTTAAAATTTCACACATTAAATAGGTATGGAAGTAAGTGAGAAATCCTTTATTATTTTATCATTTTATTATTTAACTAACTTTAATTACATTTAATAAACACGAAAAAGTAAAAAAAATACAGGAAACTAAGCTTATATTTATGTAATGAGGGTTTTGTATAAGTGTGTGTGTGTGTGTGTGTGTGTGTGTGTGTGTGTATGTAAATTATATTTACTAAATTTCAATTATGCCTCGACCTCATCATAATTAAGTTTGAGAAGCCATTCTGTGACTGTCTTTTTGAGCTCATCAGAGTTCAGTGAAAAATTATTTAGTTTTTTATTGACTACGTTGTATAAATAACCATTTAAATTGGTGATTAGCAAAATTTGTCTTGACTAGACTTAATTTAAAAACTTTTCCTCGTCTATTACTACTTTTGCAGTTGTAGAAAGTTGTCTTATGTTTTGTTAACAATAAATTTTAAATGTTTCTAACACTCAATAAACCACTAACTGAGTAAAGTTCTTCTGTAAGAAATCTATATGGTTTGTTGTAAATTACCTTTATTAATGAACGTTGACCATGTTCTAGTTGTAAGAGTTTCGTTTTCGGAGCACCACACCAAGCTGGTATAAAATGTGTCAAAATCGATTGGGCTAGTGAATCATATATTTGATTTAAAAGTTTACGAGTTGCGACATCAGTAAGGCTTTTTAAGATCCAAGTAAGTTTTCGTAACCTGTTATTAGTTTCTTCTATATGTGAATACCATGTGAGTGTTTGGTCATCCCCCACGCGCGTTAAGGGTAAACAAGTTCATTTTGAGCCAATTCGTAATTTTTGACAGACCAAGTTCTGCTTTTTCATACACTTCATCCCATGATTTACCTGTGAAAACGATAGTGGTGTCGTCCGCATATGAATAAATTTTGCCATTTTCAAGTTTCAATTTACCGAGATCATTCATGTGAGTGAGAAACAAGGTAGGGCCTAGAACACTGCCTTGCGGCACCCCAAAGCTTATTGGGAGATCGTTACTAATATTCTATCGTTACTAATATTTTGCCTATTCTAGTACTTTGCGTTCTGCTCCTTAAGTAATCTCTCAATAAATCTAGTTGAGCTTCTCTTATACGAATCCTTTTCAACTTCCAAAGTATGGGAACAGAGACGGTGTCAAATGCCTTTTTAAAGTCTAAAAACACCATAAGAAAATTTTTATTTTGGTCTAGATGCCCCACTACATATGTAGTTATATGTATGACAACGTTTTGTGTGTTTTTTCTTCTTCTAAACCATACTGTGTCTGCGATAGAAAATGCGATATAAAAATTATTGACTGCATTAACTGATTGATTAGGGCTTGGTTCTATGTCTAATAATCCAATATTAGTAGTTTTATTTTCCTTAATATGTGTAATATTTTTTATATTACTCCATAACATTTTATGATTTTTGTCTAATAATAATATTATTTCATATATCATAGAAGATAGAAGCAAATTGAACTAATAACACTGAATTCATATGACTTCCGGTGATGTTTGTTTATGGTTTTGCAAAAGTATTTTATAAAAATGTGCCCTAGTAAATGTTTTAACGGTACACAGGCAGTTTTATAGGTAGCTGTTATAAAAATGTAAGTCTGAGGGTAAGTGTCACCAGTTAACAGTAAAGTAAATTGCAAGTAATAATTAGTAAAATGTAAGGAAGTGTGTATATTGAAAATGTAACCAATACAATTGAATTTGAAGTAATCTTATAAACGAGGTTATGTTAAATTTATATATAAAGCAGAATGTCACTACGATTTTGTGCTTGTATTAATATCAAAAAGTATAACAGCTTAAAAAAGATTACCTTGTGACACTTGCTGTAAGAAGCATTATGATATGCCAGTGTGATAGCATCCTAAATATTTCCACAGAATGTTGTGTATTTCTTTGAAGCTGTAACATATATGCTGTTTTCTTCTTCTTGGTTTACTTTATGACATTCCTTGTTCAGCAGTGAATGAACTTGTGATGGGCAGCAGTGATAATGTTAATGAAGCTGAACTTTCATTATAATTCTTAAGGCATTTGATTTTAAGTGTAAAAAAATATTTTTTCAACAGTGGATACTATTTTAAAAAATGCACTTTATATTCTGCTATACAGGGTTATTTTTCAAAGTGTATCCAGGTTTTAAATTCAAATATGTAAATAATGATATACCGTTATTGCAGGTTTTGAAAATATGTGTAAATAAGGCTTCTACATTTATTTGAAATTATCACAAATTGAACGTCATTTATGGGCACCAAATACCCGTATGCGTGCTTCTCTGTGTGTATTCACAACAGTTTAGACAACCGAGCGATCCCTCGAATGTGTGCGTGCGTAGTAAAATAGTAGGTGTTAGATATCTATGAATTATAATGAGTTAAAATAATGAATTACCACGCATTCCGAGTTTAAAGGTAAAAAAGACAAATTATTTCAGATTTTTTAAACAATTTTTCTTCACCATTCGCCTATATTACCAACTTATACTGAACTTTTCTGCAAATTCGGATGTATATTGCAAAATAACCTGTATTCTAATCAAAGAAACAAGATAACGTTTCTAAGCAAAGATTTATACAGTTTGTCACACTTCTTACTGGTTCCAAAGCATGCGTTTGTAATTGAAAACTCTATACTGAGGGGGGATATTACAAAATTCTTATACATCTTTCTTTTCAACAAAAAGCATAATATTCTACTTATAAAGTGAATGTTAAAATGAAATCATTCCTCAAAAGATTTTTATATTAAATTACATTAGAACATATAATGATTTCTTAAATTTACGCGAACACTACACATTGAATAAAACTATTATTTACGGATTTTATCGCGTTTAATTACTTTAATTTATTTTTATTATTATCCCGACGTTTCGGGTGCTTTACAGCGCCCATGGTCACGGGGGGGGACTGAGATGTTTGACGTCCCAATGTCATAGTTAGTCCGGCTACTTTCAGTTTTCTAATATTAATTTTTGGTCCGATTTACGCAAAACGAGCTTATAGTATCATGAAGTCTTGCAGTGGTATGCTTGGGTTTGGGTTTAATTTTGTTAATTATAGGATCCCAAGCAGATGGTAGCACCCAACCATCTTCTCTATTGAAATTTGGATGATTTTTAATTTCAATAGCCTCGCGTATCATCCTTGGTAGGAATCGGTGTTCTCTTGTGAGAATTTGTGGTTTATCAAATCTAATGTAATGGTGGGGACGATCTTGAACATGTTCGCAGACTGCAGACTTCCCGGAGCGTCGGTGCTTCACATCAGCTATATGTTCCTTCACGCGGGTTTTTATAGATCTCTTTGTTTGACCTATGTATTGACATAGGTCAAACAAAGCTTACCACTGCAAGACTTCATGATACTATAAGCTCGTTTTGCGTAAATCGGACCAAAAATTAATATTAGAAAACTGAAAGTAGCCGGACTAACTATGACATTGGGACGTCAAACATCTCAGTCCCCCCCGTGACCATGGGCGCTGTAAAGCACCCGAAACGTCGGGATAATAATAAAAATAAATTAAAGTAATTAAACGCGATAAAATCCGTAAATAATAGTTTTATTCAATTAGAACATATCTTTCATAAGATATGCCTTAGAACACAAAAAATTATTTATAACATGATATATATCAAAATGTAAAATAGTAGCTTAACGCTGCTGTGTTTTGTATGGTGAGTGTAAAGAACCGGAGACACTTTTTACTGGAAATGAGGCATTCCATCTTAGTCCTCACGGGTGACAACGCATATGCATTTTGATTCGTAATGGAGGATAAATGTAGATGTCTATGGGCCACAGCAACCACCTACCATCAGGTGGACTGTGTGCTCGTTTGTCACTCTATCCTATAAAAAAAATGGAAGAAGCCATCATCACAAACAGGAATATTCTTGCGAATAAGATTGATATTGTGATGATGGACCGGGTACAATCAAGGATATTTTTGGGTATTTCGTATGGTGAGTGTAAAGAACCGGAGACACTTTTTACTGGAAACGAAGCTTTCCATCTTAGTCCTCAAGAGTGACAACGCATATGCATTTTGAGTCATAATCGAGGATAGATGTAGATGTCTATGGGCTTCAGCAACCACTTACCATTAGACAGACTGTGCGCTCGTTTGTCATGCTATCCCATAAAAAACGGAAGTAGCCATCATCACAGATAGGACTATTCTTGCGAATAAGCCTGATATTGTGATGATGGACCATGCACAATCAAGGATATGTTTGGTCGACATTACTATTCCGTATGACGAGTACCTCGTGAAAGCCGAAACAGCTAAGCAAACAAAATATCTGGACCTGTCTCACGAGGTGACCGACGTGTGGGGTGTCTGCCGAACGAAATTATTTCTGTAGTCGTTCCCACAAACGGGCTAATCCCAGTCAGCATTTCGGGTTATCTGAGGCAGCTGGAACTCCGTGACGGACCGCTCCTGGCTCAAATGCAGAAGGCGGTGCTCCGCGATACCACCTGCATCGTTTGCCGGTTTTTTTCTCTTTCCCGCTTACCCTCGGCCGTTTGTCTCCCTTGGCGAGGGCTTCCATCTGGTTGGGCTTTTATTTATTTTTGTTTTATTTATTTATATTATTATGTATATTTATCACTTCCTTTTATATATTTATTCAGCCCAACCAGGTGAGAATACTCTATGAATACACCGAAGATAATAATAATTTTTATTTCAATAAAATGTACAATTAATTCAAATAATGTCTTATTTTACCACGTGCTCGGCGGTGAAGGAAAACATCGTGAGGAAACCTGCATGTCTGAGGAATAAGAAAAAAAATATTTCGAAGACATGTGAAGTTCGTCAACACGCATTTGGGCAGCGCGGCGGACACTTCCTTGCCCTAAACCCTCTCAGAAATGAGAGGAGGCTTGAGCCCAGCAGTGGGACGTATATAGGCTGTAACTTTACTTTTACTTTAATGTCTTAATTTAACTCTTTCACGCATATGGGACACATTTGTCCCCACTTAATTTTTACGATTTACAGTAATACTGGCCGAGTTAAACCTTTTTTAAATTTGTATTATTAAATTTTATAGCACCTTTTCGCGTTTGCGCGCTGGCAACACTAAGTAAAGACATCATCTGTCAAAAAAGTTAATGCCGCGAAAAGTGACATATTTGTCAGAAGGACGTGAACATTAAAAAATATTTTTTATTAAATATCTACTTTTTACCACAGTTTCTTCTCAGAATTATATTCACTGGTAAGTATAATTACTGTTTTGGTACATATTTTTGGTTTTCTTTGTAAAAATAAGGCGTACTATGTAAAAAATGTAAAGGGACGCGGGTGTATATATACATCAAAGGAGGCTGGCTTCAAGCGGGTAATATTTTTTGCTATACTGTTTTGTTTTGTTTATTCTTCTTATATTGTATATTCTATTTCGTTACAGACCATGTCTTCCAATCGACGTAGAGAGTTTTCATTGCGGCAAGACGTAATTATAGAATTCTTGATGGCTGACTACAGCGATGATGAGGAGGGTTTAGTCCTTGATGAAGAGGATCAAACTTTTTTAGAGCAAGATATAGACACGGGTATTTCAACTGTTGAAATTGAACCGGGGTCAGCATCTCCAGAAGAGAATATTATTGAAAATCAACAGCCTAGTTCTAATGTCCCCTATTTCAACTGGAGAAAAAATTCATATTCTCCGCATAATTTTTGTGAAATGGAAGGGTATAACTTCGGCGAGGTGCACATTTTTGATCAAACTTCTGATACGGAACTGAATCCTGTAAAAATTTTCAATGCGGCTACAGGCTTCGAAAAATTAGTAGAGGAGATTATTGTTCGTGAATCCATACGCTACGCTCATCAAAATGGAAGATCTTATACGTTGACTGATGAAGAAGCCAAAGCTTTCTTCGGCATGAACTTTGTGATGGGGTATCATTGTTTACCTACATTCAGGAGCTATTGGTCTACAGATCCTGACATGGGAGTTCCTTACATTGCTAATGTGATGCCTATAAACCGCTTTGAAGAAATACGTACGAACTTGCATTTTAGTGACAATTCTAATGAACCTAATAGAACCGATCCGTCTTATGATAGAGCATTCAAAATACGACCTGTTATAGATCATTTCAACCATGCTTTTCAAAGAGCTATGGCTAACACCAAAACCCAGGCAATAGACGAACACATGATCAAGTTCAAGGGGCATAACATAATGAGGCAATACGTAAAAAATAAACCAATAAAATGGGGGTTCAAGATGTGGTGTAGGGCATGCTCTTCCACTGGCTATTTATTTCAGTTTGATTTGTATACTGGGAAGAAAAGAGGTGGCACTGAAACGGGATTGGGTGAATCGGTTGTCTTGCAATTGTCTGAAAGCTTACAGGGCATAGGGTGTGAAATATACTTTGATAATTTTTTCAATTCTCCTAATCTTCAGTATACACTGATGAGTAAGAATATAAAAGCGTGTGGAACAGTGCGCTCAAACAGGAAAAATGTACCGAAAAATATGCCAACAGATAAAAATATGAATCGTGGAGATATTTTTGCAGCCAGCAGCAATGGAATATCTTTCATAAAATGGATGGATAACAAAGCCGTGTTTCTGCTAACAAATTTTTTATCACCCACACCTACGACGATAGTCAAGAAGCGTGTTTCTGGTAGTGCTGAAAAGGTGAATGTAATTTGCCCTGAAGCTATAATAAAATATAATAAACATATGAGAGGGGTCGATCTGATGGACCAGAAAAAAGTATACTATGAAGTGGATCGAAAAGCAAAAATAAAATACTACCTAAGGTTGTTTTTTGACTTACTAGATATTGCGATGAATAATTCATATGTGATTTATTGCAAGCTGCATGAAGCAAAACGTATTGAAGGAACTCTGCTTACGAGCCTAGAATTTCGCCAAGTAGTAGCTCGGTCACTTATTGGTAGCTTTTCGTCTCGACAAGGATCTTTGTCGTCAGTTGTTATGACGAAAAAGCAAATTTCTTATACACAGAAGCGCGGTACACCTTCACACGTAATGGTAAAAGTAAGTAAAAGAAAAAGATGCGTACAGTGTGCTAAAAGCCGTATAGAGAATCGCACAAATAACACTTGCTCTACATGCAACGTTCATTTATGTTTTACTACAGACCGCAACTGCTTTGTAGAGTACCACTAAGTTTTATTTTTGTTTTATAAATAATTTCTACAATAAATAATTTGTACTTTATATCATAGTTTGTGTTTATTTCACTATAAAATCATTCTAGTATTTTTTGTCCGTACATAAGAAAAATGTACCTTAACGCATATTGGGACACTTATGTCCCCTTCTCAAAAACATGGAAATATACATAAATATGGTTTTATTTATACGTTTTTAATTAAACTAGACCAAAATAAATAGACATAAATAAAAAAAAAACATTTTAACTATCTTAGAATAGTTATAAGCTTGTAAGGGTTAAAATAGTCTAAAATGGGATACACTTATATCTCAGTTGTATGTGCTAATAGATACATTAACACATATTTCCTGTTTCTTATAAAAAAAGAATAACATACTTTACGCTGCTTAGTGCTGGGATTAGTGGTGACGGGGTTTGTGCAAGCAGATGAGGGAGGGCGGGAGGTGCTCTTCAAACTAGGTAAGACACATCATAAGTTGCAAAGTAACTATTAATATCTTTATTAAAAAAAGTTGTTTAGGTAGCTTATGGTGTAGATTTATCAAGTAAGCATGGAGGGGTAAACACGATAACTTTTAAAAATATCAATTGTTCAACTCAATCTATTTTCTAATCACTTCATTTATCATGTGGGAAGACATCCATACTAATATTTTAAATGCGAAAGAGTGTTTGTTTGTTTGTCATTCTTTCACGTCGCAACAGAGCTTCGGCATGGCATGATTTTTTGTATGGGGATAGTTCGGTGGCTGTAGAGTGACATAGGTTACTTTTTTCCACGGAAAAACATCTCATTCCCGTGGGAAAATATAAATATATAGAATAATACTTTTTTCAGCGGAAAAACATATCATTCCCGTGGGAAAATCGAATAGGTTGCAAAATTAAATTCAGCTAGGTGGCGCAACCGTGATTCTACAAGACGGACGACGGTACGATGGACAAACACAGAAAGGTCACAATATTTATTAAGTCTTTTTACCAAAACTAAGATAAAAAATGTATGGATCTGTATTTTTCCACGCAGGACCGGGAAGAGAGCGATAAAAAACATAAAATTCATTACCTGATTTTCTACAAACGTTTTGGTGCATTGTAATTCACAGAATAGGCGATAACCTCGCAGACGATATTAAGTAATCCGTTGATGCTTTGCCTACCCCGCAAGGGTTACAGGCGTGATTATAAGTATGGATCAGAAATACTATCACCACCTGTGACTGTATTATAACTATTACTTAACTATGGTAGAAACAGTTCTTAGTAAGCCTTATTAATAAGCCTTAGTAATATTTATTGAACGGAAATGAATACAGTTCTTATATGTGGTTATGAATGAATCGGTATTACAATAAGAAAAATTGTGCAAAATTATAATAAAAATATTTTTCCAGATTTCTTATTAACTAACGTATATGTAGTTTAAATTGGTCCCGCTAGATGTTACTAGGTTTTTAAAATACGCGGTAACGAAATGTTTCCTGACATGTACTTAACTCCCGCCGTTGAGCCGCGCGTCAACTTATAGTACATAGTACGGTACCTATACGCTTAAATTGTTCCTATTTCGTAGCTTATTCGACTACCTGATTTCGATTTCGGTTGTTTGTTATTTGCTTTGTGATTTGGTTAAGGTTGAATTAATTTATATTGGCTTTCATTTTCGGATTTGTGTATTTTCTTGGATCGGTTTTGTTGATTTGGTTGGTATTCCTTTATACATATTTAGACTCTGGCTTTGATTTTGGATTTTGTTTGTTTAGAATCGTGAATTGGTTTTTGTTGTTTTAGGTTGTTTAACAATATTTCAAAGGAATATTAATAGTATAGATAGTGTATACGGTACCTATACGTTTTTTTATAAATAGGTTTTTTGTTACTTCATAATGCCTCGCAAACTTAAGTCCATCCTTTCAAGAGTATCTTCTCAAAGATAAGCGAAAAGATTAGCTCGATCGCTAGAATCTTTAGAAGATTCTGAACTGAGAAGGCAAGAACAAGCAGAGCGTCAGGCTGCTTTTAGAGCATCTGAGACACCTTCTCAACGTCAGCAAAGGCGTCTTGAACAGACAGAGCGTCAGGCTGCTTTAAGAGCTTCCAAAACACCTTCTCAAAGTCAGGAAAGGCGTCTTGAACAGGCAGATCATCAAGCTACTTTAAGAGCTTCTGAAACACCTTCTCAAAGTCAGCGAAGGTGTCTTGAACAGGCAGAGCATCAAGCTACTTTAAGAGCTACTGAAACACCTGCTCAAAGTCAGCAAAGGCGTCTTGAACAGGCAGAGCGTCAATCTACTTTAAGAGCTACTGAAACACCTGCTCAAAGTCAGCAAAGGCTCTTCGAACAAGCGGAACGTCAGACCACCTTAAGAGCCACGGAAACACCTGATGAAACTCAACACAGACTCATTGAGCAAGCTGAACATCAATCTACTATAAGGACATCTGAAACACCAGAACAGACACAGGCGCGAAGAGATGTAAATGCACAGCTCCAAGCTGAACGTCGACAAAATGTTCAAAGAAACAATTGGTCGGTTTTTAATGACGCAGCATTCAATTATGATCCGTTGATTGATTATAAAAATCACAGGTTAGTTGCTATCAGACTGATGGACAAGGCGTGTCGATTTTGCAGCGCTTTAAAATGAAAGATGAGACCGCAGGCATGTGCTGTTCCAATGGCAAAGTATCTCTTCCGTTACTTGGGGAACTAGAAGAACCTTTGAAAACTCTCTTTTTATATGATGCTAATGAGTCACGGCGCTTTTTAAACAGGATCCGGAAATATAACTCATGCTTTCAAATGACGTACTTCGGAGTTGACCGGGAAATAATGATGCCGGGATTTTCGCTTACATTTACGGTGCAAGGACAAATTTATCATAGAATGGGTTCACTTTTTCCAGTTGAAAACGAACAGCATAAATTTTTAAAAGTATATTTTATGGGTGACGAAGAAATTGAGGTAGACCGCCGCTGACAATTTATCCAGGGAGTTGAGAGAGACACAGTGTTCAAAATTTAAAACTGCTTGAGAAAACCTACCTGAAGAGGATTATAAAGCCGTCATTCACGCAGATCAGAACCCTCGAGGAGAGTATGAAAGGCGTTACAATGCACCTTTGATAAACGAAATAGCATTGTCTTGCGAGCATGTGATGATACGTTGCAACGGGTAGCCGATACACGCAAGTTTCATGACGCTCTGCAATACCCATTGATTTATTGCAAAGGACAAGAGGGTTATCATTTTCAATTTCCACTCAATAACCCGGTCACAAAGGAGCCTACTCCGAACAAAAAAGTATCATGTATGGATTTTTATGCTTATCATATGATGTAGCGAGCCCTCTTAGCCCGGTGTAGACAATTATTTCATCAATTTTTGGTAGACATGTATGTGAAGGTAGAAAGTGGACGTCTCCGTTATATATCTTTAAATCAAAAAAGTTGCGCGTTGAGAATTATATACATTTACAAGATGCAGTTTCCAGCGATGCCAATGTAAACCCCAGAGATTTAGGTAAAATGGTAATTCTGCCCTCATCATTCGTTAACAGTCCCCGCTACCTACATGAGTACACACAAGACGCATACGCCTATGTACGAACTTACGGAAGACCTGATCTTTTTGTTCCTTTTACTTGCAATCCCACATGGAAAGAAATAACCGAGGAGCTAATGCCAGGCCAAAAAAGTACTGAGAGACACAATTTAGTTTCTAGAGTATTTAGATTAAAAGTACAAAAATTAATGTATGTAATTAACAAAGGGAAAATTTTCGAAGAGGTGCAGTGCTTCATGTATTCAATTGAATGGCAAAAAAAGAGGATTATCGCATGCCCACATTCTAACATGGCTTAAAGAGAAGTTGTGGCCCAGCCAAATAGACGACATAATAAGCGCCGAGATTCCAGATCCTGAGCAAGATAAAGAATTGTATGATACCATCGACCGAAATATGATTCACGGTCCATGTGGAGCACGAAATTCCATATCACCATGTATGAAAGAACGAAAATGTACAAAGATATTCCCTAAACAGATATTAAAAGAAACAGTGCACAATGACAATGGCTACCCTTTATACAGACACAGAGATCCCGAAAATGGTGGCAGGAAAGTTACAATCAAATCTCGCTCTTGAGCGTTCGAAACCTTGGATAACAGCTGGATTGTCCCGTATTCGCCCATTCTATGTAAAATGTTTAATGCCCACATTAATGTAGAAGCATGTAGCTCTGTCTGCGCAATCAAGTATATCTGTAAGTACATAAATAAAGAAAGCTACCAAGCAATATTTAATCTCAGGAATGAAGTTGAGGCAAATCCCGTTAGTGAAGTACAGACCTTTCAAGCAGGGTGTTATGTCAGCAGTAACGAGGCAGCGTGGCGTCTCCTTGGCTTCCCTTTAGACGAAAGGCACCCAACAGTTACTCACCTTGCTGTGCACTTAGAAAATGGAGAGCGTGTATATTTCACCGAAAGAAATTTCCAACAAAGAATTGCATCACTGCCAAAAACTACACTAACAGCCTTCTTTCAACTTTGTCAAACCGACCCTTTTGCAAAAACGTTGTTATATTCTGAAGTACCCTGCTATTATACCTGGAAAACATCTAGAAAGGAGTGGAAACGCCGTATTCAAGGCGCGCCTGTTGCAAATTGGCCCGGTGTAAAGTCATCAGATGCCCTTGGTCGTCTGTATACCGTCCATGTAACTAATTTTGAATGTTTCTGTTTACGATTTCTGCTGCAACATGTTCGGGGTCCTACAGGATATAAAGATCTTAAAACTGTCAACGGTCAAGAATACGCAACTTATAGAGAAGCATGTGAAGCTCTGCATCTTTTAGAAAACGATATTCACTGGGATGAAACCATGGAGGAAGCTGTGCAGTGCCAGTCACCAGCCAAAATCTTCTTCTTTCAAAGGTACAATGTCGCATAAAAAAGCTGTAGAAGCACTAAATCGAACGCTCCAGGATGTGCACAGCAATACCGATGTAATGGGAGGAATGGTGGTTTTACTGGCTGGTGACTTTCGCCAAAATTTACCTGTCATTCAAAAGGGCACACCTGCAGATGAAATTAGAGCATGCCTCAAGTCGTCTATTTTATGGAACAAGGTGACAAAATTCAGTTTAACTACGAATATGAGAGTGCATTTGTATAACAATATCAATGCTGGAAACTATGCTGACACACTACTAAAAATTGGCGATGGGCGGTTGGAAACGGATGCTGAGAGCATTAAATTGACGAGAGATTTAATTGCGAGCGTTTATTCAGATTTAACGAACAACATGCATGAAGACAAATGGTTATGTGAAAGGGCGATTCTTGCACCAAAAATGAGAGCGTTAACAAAATAAATTCAGATATATTAAGCAAAGTAGCAGGAGAAATAACAGAGTATTTGTCAGTAGAGACAGTTATGGACACAGAATGGAGCACTTCATATCCCGTAGAGTTTCTAAATTCTCTAGAGTGTTCAGGTGTGCCCTCACATAAGCTTCAATTAAAATTAGGCGTCCCAGTCATGCTAATGCGAAAATTAGATGCTTCTCGGTTATGTAAAGGGACAAGGCTGCGTGTGACACATCTTGGACGGAACATAATCATCTTTTTAATTCCAAATGCTGCACCTCTGACGGACCTATTTAGCTCAGTGTCCTTTCAACTCAAAAGGCTGCATCTCTGACGGATCTTTTATTTGGCTCAGTTTCCTTTCAATTCAGAAAACTGGATCTCTGACGAATCAATTTAGCTCAGTTTCTTTTCAAAAGTCTGCATCCCTGACAGATAATTATAATCAGTTTCCTTTAATTAAAAAAATATCCCATTTCCATTTGGAATAAACAGGCTATTTTCATGCTTTCCTTTACGCTGCGTTTCAAAACATTTAAATAGGCTGCCAAATCAATTTTGCTCAGTTTCCTTTTAATAGCTGCATCTTCGACAAATCTATAAAACTCAGTTTTCTTTCAATTCAAAAAGCAATGGATAGTTCATTTCCCAGTGACCATGCGGGCGAAGCCTCGGGTAACAGCTAGTGGAATATAAATGGCTGTTTAATTTTTGTTTAGTTTAGTAATTATTAATGTTTTTCGGATGGGAAAATCCGAAATTTTCGTGTCTTGAGCCGTCTTGTATATTTAACTAAATACAGATAAACTTCGACTCCTCCAGGCTCGGCCGCCGTCGTGAGTGGGTTACTGTATCGTTTGTGTACAGCAACTCATTATGAAAAATATTGATCGCTGAAGAAATACAAAATATACCAAAAACACATTTGATACAAACTCGACCCGGGTAAGATATTATTATTATTATTGGGTATCTATATGGTTTTCTCATCTGGTTTAGTTCCATAAATATATAACTGTGATTGAAAATGATAAATATATTTAAATATCAATAAAATAAAATAAATACATAAAATACATAAATAAATAAAAGTCCAACGAGATGGAAGCCCTTGGCAAGGGAGACCAAACGGCCGAGGGTTAGGGGGAAAGGGAAAGATACCGACGGACAATACGGGCGGTATCGAGGAATACCGCCTTCTGCATTTGAGCCCGGAGCAGTCCGTCACGGAGTCCCAGTGGTCTTAGTTGACCCGAGAGGCTGAACGGGATAATAGCTCATTCGCAGAGACGTCTACAGTAATAATTTCGGTTGGCAGACCACCCCACATTTCGGTCACCTCGTGAGCCAGGTCCAGACATTTTGTTTGCTTATCTGTTTCGGCTTTCACGAGGTTCTCTTAGTTTAGTAGTACTCTCACGTTGGTGCTTTTAGTGAGTGTAGACTTAGGGCCTTCGATAGAAGGCAGTACAACCATGCCGTTTACACCAGATGTACAATAACCAGACCGGCGACGGGCAGCAGCAGCAAAGATGCCCGACGTCTACTGCTGCGATCGTCAATCAGCTATCCCTACAGCGGACGACGTTCATATCCAGCAGATATTTGGAGTGATGGATCGGAAAAACTATTTTATTTTATTATTTATTTAAAAACTTTATTGCACTTTAAAATGTACAACTGGCGGACTTAATGCCTTTAGGCATTCTCTACGAGTACTAGTCAACCACGAGCTAAGCAGAGAACTTTAGGAGGTTCCATAAAACGTGAGAATAATTTATTCGTGAATGTAAATATAAAAATACATATACCATAAGTGTAAATACAAAAATAAATATAAAATAGTGTAAATATAAATAAATATACCTGGAGACGGCTTGAACTAGGGTGGTACCACGACCTCACAGTATACCTGCGTGAAGTAGAGGTTTACCTCTGCGTTTTGCTTGGGCTGGAGGCCCAATTTCCCCCTCCTACTTAAAATCGTAGCGGAATCAAATAAAAACTACTCCAAGAGGGTACCCTCACTACTGGTGACGGAGAATTCCCTGGCTGAGTATCCACGAGCAAGCTACTTTACTCTTCGTGAGCGTGGGTGCTTAGACTGCTCCGCGTATTCTGGGGGAAAGGATGAGGGAATTCTGCTCGCGACTAAAACTGCTAGAGGCAAGCGGAGCAATAAGACCAAGGCGACCCCTGTCACGCTATCCGTGAATTTTTGCAACATCAGGACACTTCATTCAAATCTTAATGCTGTCCACTACCACCTGGAGACGGTGCAGCCGACCTTGCTCATTTTACCCGAGAGTTAGGTGTTCTCTACGGCTGATAATTCATATCTCTCCTACCCGGGCCCGGGGTACAAATTAGAACACTCCTTTGTGCCCTCGGCTGGAGTTTGTTTTATTTTGCATTTACTAAAATATACATTTTTCATTTGGAAAAGTATATTTTTAATTCCATGGAAATTTATTTTTTATTCTACTTAGTTTTTTTAGCATTAAATTATTTTTTATAATAAACATGTTTTACGTTACATATTTTGTATATTTTATCGATGCTTACATGCTCACTGGACAATCTATCAATAAGACTTTTAAATAATCTACAGACGCCTCCTAGGTGCTTCATCGTTTTAATTTTCAAATTGTTGAAATTTACTAAAACAGACAGATATACTTTCGCATTCACATCGCATATTACTCTCATAGTTGTAGTATTGTATATCGATTTTCAGGGACTTTAAAAAAAAAGTAGCAACACTTCTCTGACCCACACTAAGTTATAAAATTGGTTACAGTTTTTTGTTCTAGGTGCGATATCCACTTTTTTACTTCATCTGAGTATATAATGTAATGACAAATCCTAGACCTAATGTATTATGTATCTAATGAAATCACTATAATTAAAACTTGTAGGTTATGAATAGAAATAGTATCAACTTAATCTGGTGTAAGGAATAAAACAAGACGCTTAAAACAAAAGTAATGATCTTAATTAAAAATAAACAAATGCTCATTATTACTACACTAAATAGACCAAAAATTGTCTTATGTTTGACTATAATAAAAATATATAGGATAAAAAGAGTTGAAAGAAAAAGATATGAAGTTGTAAGCATAACTTAAACACTAGGTATATAAAATTAATAATCTTCAGTTATATAAACAACTTAATATATTGCAATTAGTTTATCAGTAAAACAATTATGATTGAAATGAGATTTCACTACAGAGATTCCACAAAAAAAACCACATTATTTAATCTTACCAGCACGTCTGGTACGTGCTAGTTCAGACTTTCCTGATTTTTTTTGATTTTTTTTATAGGATAGGATGACAAACGAGCACACAGTCCACCTGATGGTACGTGGTTGCTGTGGCCCATAGACATCTACATCTATCCTCGATTACGAATCAAAATGCAGGTGCGTTGCATCTGTGAGGATATAGATGGAATGCCTCATTTCCAGTAAAAAGGGTCTCCGGATCTCTAAACCCACCATACGAAACACAGCAGCATTAAGCTACGAGCCGACCCATTCGTGCTACAACTACATTTCCTGATGCACGAGCTGCATGACACCTGACACCAACTGGCCGATAGGATCCGATTTCTTACCAAGAACAAACTTTTTAAGGTCTTCAGAAGTACACACTTATTTGCCGGTTACCATCTGGCAATTTAATGGTGATGTTTCCGTCCAGCGTCCAAACGTTACGCATACCGAAAAGTTAGCGTTCTTCCATGAATACAGAAAGTAAAAAGGGTGTGTATTCTCATCAGACTTTTCAGGTACTCCGCTAAGGATGAGGTATTTCTTTCGGTGTCTCATTTCCAATGAATCGGCTAACTGGCTCACCTCTAAATAGATACAATCCAAATTTGCTGTCGCATTCGCTTGAAAATCTGAACGCGAAAAGCATTAAATTCTTTATTAATTTGAACAAGATTTTTTGGTTTGGTCGAGGCAGTGCCAAGTTGATGCTCAAAGTAAAAATTACTTTTTAGAAGTGAAGCTTCTATTGTTTTTGAGTTTCAGAAATATCGATTAGTCATTTTATGTCAGTGGAATTCCGTAACGTGAAAATTGCACTTAAATAATATGGTGTTGACACAGTCGCCGGCAGGGATGTTCACTGTGTTATTACTTGAACATCAAATTATTGTCCACACAATATGAAATTAAATAGACAATAATATTAAGATTAAACATGAAATTATGCTAGAAAAATGCTTTTTACAATAAATACATAAAATTCGATCACAGTAACGTCAGAACTATATTATCTTATTGTTTACTTATTTACTTATACTTCATAATTAAAATAATCAATGAAAATACAAACTGATATGCAAAGTTTATTTTTTTAATTTCATGTATGATTTTTAGAGAAAAGGGTAATTAGTAGATACCGCATCCGCAACCTCCGATGGCGCGTCCAGCGAAGGCGGGACCGTAACCAAATCCGGTAGCAAAACCAGGGCCGTAACCCAAGCCAGCGTTGACCGGGTAGCCCAAAGTGGACGCGGAAATGTCTTCGCTTATGATACCTACGGCACCGTTTCCGCAACCGTAAGAGACGGCACCAGCACCAGCAGTTGGAAGCACACCCTCCAGACCAACGGTGCCTAGGAAAGGAAGTTCACCAAAGGCAGACAGGATTCCTCCGATCTCGTTCTCTGAGAGAACAGATACTCCAACAGGCGGGATGGGAGACGCGCTGGCGACAGGGAAACCACCGCCGCTAGCAGTGGGAACGGCAGCTAGACCGCAACCGGCACCGTAACCTGGCAAGCCTAAGCCTCCCCATTGGCAGCCGCAGGGAGCACCATCAATCAAGGAACCTTCGTAGGCCAGTCCGTTGCCCAAGCAGTAGGCAGTTATGGTCTGAATATTAATTAAAAACAAAGTTATATTGCATTAATTTCTTGTAACTACTCAAATTGCAACTGTTATTATTTTTATTAAAATCCAAAGCCGTTGCAATAAAAGCGCTTGCAATAGCTTCTTATTTTTATTTAATATTTGGAATTGGAAAAATTTATTTGTATTAAAGCGTTTAGTATTGTTTGTGCTTACCTGAACCATGAGCGCTTGAGCGAAGAAAAGAATGAATGCTTTGGCACACATATTTGTTGTATTAATTGGAAACGAGTGTGAGTATGATTTGAGCCGATTGGGTTATATATAGCAGAACTGAAATGTTTTTGAAATAATATCACGCAATTCCATGTTCCCTTATACGTGACAAACACGAAGAGCCTACTCGTAAAACAAAAACTATTACATATCATAAAACTTATTAAGAGAAGATAATATTAAATTTACATTTCAACAAATCTATTTATAAATAAAAATAAATCATCACAATTTTATGAGCTTTTAAATTTAAAGAAATAATTTAAAATCTACATTATTTCCTCATAGTAGTGTTATGCTCAACAATCTATTATTTTATATAAATTTTGTGCAATTTTATATTAATAAGACCATCGAAAGTTTTGGAGGGGTCTTTGGTCTGTTTTACTCCTTGTCAAGTTAAATAATTCCTATTGTTGTGAAGAACTACCATTGGAACACATAGTCTTTGATATATATTTCCAATTTTTGCTTAAACCCATCTTCTGCGTATAGCGTATATGCAGCTGTTTTTCCGCACTTTATATTTAATAATTAGTTTTTGAACCATAAATCAAACCTAGTCACGTTCCACAACAAGTGTTTCACTTGTTTCACAAGTCAATGTCTCAACGATATAATAATTTTACGAAATACGTTTACGTTTATTTTTTATAATTACGAAATTATATTTAATCCTACAGGGAATAAAGAGTATATAATGCATTGTTATTACATTTTTTAATCACTCTAAACTTGTTACAGTTGAAAAAGCCTGAAACATGTCTTCTTTCGCTTTCTTCCTGCTCTGTGTTCAAGCGTGCTTGATCCAGGTAAAACTTTTGCAAATTTATTGTAATCTTACTGGTTAATAATAATTTTATACAATTGGAAAAAATTAAAGAAAACCTACTTTTAGTCACCATGTTCCATAAATCGATAATTATTATTGAAAATAATTCAATTATCCTTTTACTTCTCACAGTCAGTTAAAAGTGTTACAGCACATTGTAAAGATGTTGCTCCATTTTCAGAATGTGTACAGTCAATGTCTCGGAGCTGGACTTGGATTGGGTTATGGTCCAGGTTTGACTACTGAATACGGGTTGGGATGTGGATCTGCTTTGGCTTCTGAAATAGCTTATGGACCTGGAATCGGTCTTGGATACGGTCTCGCTGGGCCTGGCGCCCTTGGCTACCAAGCGGGTATTGCTGGCCCAGCCTACGGAGGTGTAGGCATTGGTGACGTAGTGGTCGCTGGCGATATGGGTGTCGTTGGTAGCACCTTAATAGGTGGACAGGTTCCGATTCTGGGTGCTGTTAGATTCGGTGGTGAAGTTCCAGCTGGTGGTGTTGTCTCCATCACCGGAAGCTGCGGAGGAAACTGTGGTTGCGGTTGCAACGGTGCTTACCTGTACTGAAGTGAGGCTGTGACAATTAACAGCTTGCAAATGTCAAATTGAAAATAATTACGAATTATTAAATATATTGCAGATTTTCAATCCATACTGCTCTCCTTTCCCTTCTATCTCCCTGACACAGTTGCTATGACTGGCAGTGAACGCGCGATGACATGGTGTGCTGGATCATCTAACACAGCCAATGCACAGTGACTTCAAATTCAACCTCAATATAATAGATAGATAATAATAATATTAATGATTTATTAATTTATCCATTTCCTCCTAACCCTTGGTCGTTTGATTGCCTCTGTCGAGGGCTTCTGTCTGGATGGGCTTTTGTCTGTTTATGTATTATTCATTTATTTATGTTACTATATTGAATATATATATATATATATATATATATATATATATATATATATGTAACTTTATCACTTCTTTTTATATATTTATACAGCACAACCAGATGAGAATACTCTATTTATACCCAGAAGTAATACTAATAATTTTTGTCGCAATTAAACGTAAGTACAATTTGAAAACAAAAACTTTGAATTAAATAAATATATAATTTAAATTCTATCGAAATTCAAATCATGACTAGAAGTGGCATGATTACGGACTGACATAGAAATATAATAAATTTTTTTTTTTTAAAGATGTTAATCCACTATTTACCGTCATCGACTAATAGCAGGATAGCAGCTTTTCTATGAAGTAGAGGTTGGAATGCGGCGTTAGACAAGGAGGATTGAGTTTGCCTACGCCTTTTAACCTTCATATTAAAAATCTGATTACGGAGCTCAGCAGCAATAAGTTCGGTTATTAAATAGACGGATTTGTTATAAATAATATAAGCCATGCAGATGACGTGGTGCTGCCGAGCACCACGATGGGTATACTCAGAAGACTCTCAGGGATCTGCGAATCGTACGCACTTGGAAGAGAAGGCTGAATTGGCCTCCAAAAAGTTTGACGTGCTCAGCGGAGCGGGACAGTATGCCGGCACACCGCCTGTAACTTTACAAGGGGCTGGTTGAGCTGCACATGGAATACTGTTCCCATCTCTCGGCTGAGGCTCCCTAGTGCAAGCTCCTTCCATTTGATCGCATCCAGCGCAGAGCAGCTTGAATCGTCGACGACCGAGTGCTTTCCGATCGGCTCGATTCGCTGTCGCTGCGAAGAGATGTTGTACATCTTTTCGTATTTTATCGCATCTACCACTGGGAATGCTCTGAAGAATTGTTCGGACTTATTAAAGCCGCACAATTTCACCATCACACATTTCGACAAAACTCGCAATGCCACCACAGTGCGATTTAAAAGAAATTTTCTTCCTCACACAACTTCCTTGTAGAATCGACAACCACTAGAGATTTTACCGGACCGATACGACTTAGGGATCTTTAAGAAAAGAGCCCACTCCTTTTTAAAACCCGGCAACGCATCTGCAATCCCCCAGGTGTTGCATTTGTTCATGGGCGGCGGTAATCACTCACCATCAGGTGAGCCGTATGCTCGTTTGAGCCCTCTCCTATAAAAATAACAAAAGACCCATTGGCTTAAGTATATTGTAACGAAGAGCGACCTTATGATATTTAATTCAGTTACTAAAACATATGTCACCATGCCTCCTGTTATACTTTGGAGATTATCCTCAAATTTAAGTACCTAGGTCACTGGGTAACAGAGGACTTAGAGGATGACTTAGATATATAAAGGGAATGCTGGCTGTTTGCTGTAATATGCTGACCCACAGGTGTGCACGAAGTACTTATGAAGTAAAATTAACACTTTTCAAAGCGTATTGTTAGTGCTTCTTTTACAAAAAAGAATATTAACAATGCTATAAAAATTATTAATATTCCCCTTAACACTCGTGGTAAACTTAATTTGCTTGTGTTACCAGTGGTCCTTGCCAGTAGTCGGATGGCGGATTCTAACCCACGACCTTATTGAGTTCGTGGTTCGCGGCCTGCCATTAGGTTACTGTCGCTGCTTTGTACCATGCAGCTTTTGGGTTAGATATACGCAGCGGGCATATAGTGTCCTGCGTGTCCAATATTCAGATATATCAATCTTTTTAAGTTACCGAAGGAATTTATTAGGAAGCTGTAAAAGGTGATATTATTACAGTTTTAGGTACTTGTAGCAAAAAAAGAATTAAGTAATAATTTATCTACCGAAGTAATACCTACGTACTTTATTACCAAACTTAGTTGAAATTTAATTTCATACCCACGTCCCTATCTATTTACATACCAATACTTGCCTTTTGAAATTAAAATATTTTAATTAATTATAACACAAAACACTTAAATTAAAACTTTGTTGTTGGGATTGCCTCGTTATTGTAGTGCCTCTGCCATTTTCGTTGAGGCACACACGGATGACTTTCATGACTTTTCACACATTTCATCATCTAAAAGATCTGCTTCGTTACTGAGTCTACTACGTACCTCACAAATGCATTCCAACAGTATCCTGAACACTCTAAATATATAAATTTTATTTTAAATATTAACACTAGTTTATAAGAATAAAATAACTTTATACTAAAATCTCTATGGACTAAGTCTGAATAAAAAATATTATTACCGTATTATTATAAAACCCTCCGCTTTTTACTGTTAGAGATTATGATCGCGGATAAGAGATTAATTTAACAAGTAAAGATTAGTAAAAGAATATATAGTAGAATTATATTTCGGCACCGCAATCCTGGAAAATCATAGTTTTATTCGGCTAATTCTCTCAGGTCTACCGGTTATCCAAGTTGCTTTATGAGTGTAAATGTTACTAAAAATATTATTTAAACGACAACATTGAAATTTCTGTTGAGTTCTTTATCAGTTCTAACAGTAAAAACTAATCCCTTGTTACAGATTGTTACTACTCCGTTGGGCTATAAGCAATTATCAAAAGCTAGTAAGTCGAAGTGACAATGTGTCTGCCATATAGCTTGAAGAACGGACAACTGATGGGGAAGAAAGTTTCTCGAGCCTCGTACCGGCAAGCGAAGTGTAGTCACTCACTAGATGGAGTGACGACCTGGTAAGATGTGCGGGGCATCGAAGGATGCAGGTCGCTCGGGACCGTGCTTTGAGGGGTTCCTTGGGGAAAGCCTATGTTCAATAGTGAACTTGCGAAGGGCTAAAATGACACCATAATTGAAGATGATGATGAATAGATAATTGAAGGGAGCAAGAGCTCACTTGACACCGGTACCACAAACTTTTTTATAAAAATTTTGCGCCACGAGAAAACCTGCATTCTTTGTGCGTAAAAAATAAAACTATACATTTAGAGGACATGATGTGTAAATTATGACAAGAACAAGAGCAAGATGGAGGGAGGATTCTTATTGGCTTCATTAAATTTTATTAATATAAATCTATATTTTATTAATATTAATCTATATTTTAATCATATCAATCTATATTTTATTAATATAATAATATATTTTCTTGAATAATATTACGTAACCACATTTCGTGATTTATTTTCGCAATAGCTCGCAGACTCAATAAACAACTGTTTCAATTCATCCGTCCGTCCATCCAGTAATTACAGCCTTAGAGCTGGTTCACATTAGGTGAGGTAGGCTGGTTCACAATTTCAAAGTCCCGGGACACGAGACAGCCTACAGTCAAAGTCAAAGTCCGGGAATTCCCGGGACTTGGAGACTTTTAGGAAAATTTTTGCTTGTTCAATTTGATTTAAAAGATACTCGTAGGGCTCGTTTTGAACTTGAGAGCTACTAGTACTAGATTCAGCGCCCATTATTCCTACATCTGGTGTCCTGATACCAGGCATATTTTCGAAAAGCCTTTGTTTCTTTTTGTATTTTTATTTTGTATTGTTACAGATCATCCGCAAAGCCAATTAGTTCAGTTTTACTAATATTGGAGGTAAAAAAGTCCGTGTTTTACGACTATGAGGTGTGGTGGCCAGTGTGCAAATATTTTAACAAGTATACAACTCATTGTGGTCTTCTCTTTTCTAGGTGAGCTTTCAAAGTTTCAAAGAACCGCTTCGCCAAATCATTAATAGTCGTTGTCGATTGAATCTTTTAAGCAACTCGTCGATTATTGCTACAGCTGTAAGCAATGAAGCGTTTTATCGGCCTAAAGAACCCACAGCTATCTTGACTGGCTGCAACAAATCAACAATTAACTACAAAAGAGGAAGATTGCCTTCATTCCAATTATCTAAGATGTTTAAATCAATCAACGCTTTCTTCACGCAATTTTTGAGCTTCAAAAACCGTTCCGCCATCACAATGATAGAATTCCACCTTGTTTTAACATCCAGTAGTAAACTGAGTTAAAAAGAAACACAACGCCACATTCACATCATAAATGATATTGACGACTGATTGACTGAACTGACACAGACACAATCATAATCCCAACGTCACAGAACAACTAATATAGCGGCATGATGGCAGCGCGGCAAACACATTTATTGTTGCTCAGTAGTTACGTAGTAGACTAGACATTGAACTAACGGATGGCTCTAGGCTCCTTCAATTATTTGAAAATAAAAATGATTACATAATAATTTCAACAATCTTGTCTCGCCTCGAATCTCGACCCGAAAATCCCGGGACTCGAGACAACTAAAATTACGAAAAAGTCCCGGGACTTCGAGACACGAGACGTCCAGGGACACAAACCCTATACCCGGGGTACAAATTAGAACACTCCTTTGTGCCCCCGGCTGGAGTTTGTTTTATTTTGCATTTACTAAAATATACTTTTTTCATTTAGAAAAGTATATTTTTAACTCCATGGAAATTTATTTTTTATTCCAACCAGTTTTTTTAGTATTAAATTATTTTTTATAATAAACATGTTTTACATTACATATTTTGTATATTTTATCGATGCTTACATGCTTACTGGACAATCTATCAAGAAGACTTTTAAATGATCTACTAGGAGCTTCATCTTTTTTTTAGTTGTCAAATTGTTGAAATTTACTAAAACAGACAGAAAATATTGATCGCTGAAGAAATACAAAATATACCAAAAACACATTTGATACAAACTCCACCCGGGTAAGATATTATTATTATTATTGGGGTATCTATATGGTTTTCTCATCTGGTTTAGTTCCATAAATATATGGTTGTGAATGATAATGATAAATATATATGAATATCAATAAAATAAAATAAATACATACAAAATACATAAATAAATAAAAGTACAACCAGATAGAAGCCCTCGGCAGGGGAGACCAATCGGCCGAGGGTTAGGAGGAAAGAGAAAGATACCGGCGGACAATACGGGCGGTGTCGAGGAGCACCGCCTTCTGCATTTGAGCACGGAGCGATCCGTCACGGAGTCCCAGTCGTCTTAGTTGACCCGAGAGGCTGAACGGGATAATAGCTCATTCGCAGAGACGACTACAGTAATAATTTCGGTTGGCAGACCATCCCACATTTCGGTCACCTCGTGAGCCAGGTCCAGGCATTTTGTTTGCTTATCTGTTTCGGCTTTCACGAGGTTCTCTTAGTTTAGTAGTACTCTCACGTTGGTGCTTTTAGTGAGTGTAGACTTAGGGCCTTCGGTAGAAGGCAGTACAACCATGCCGCTTACACCAGATGTACAATAACCAGACCGGCGACGGGCAGCAGCAGCAAAGATGCCCGACGTCCACTGCTGCGATCGTCAATCAGCTATCCCTACAGTGGACGACGTTCATATCCAGCAGATATTTGGAGTGATGGATCGGAAAAACTATTTTATTTTATTATTTATTTAAAAACTTTATTGCACTTTAAAATGTACAACTGGCGGACTTAATGCCTTTAGGCATTCTCTACCAGCCAACCACGAGCTAAGCAGAGAACTTTAGGAGGTTCCATAAAACGTGAGAATAATTTATTCGTGAATGTAAATATAAAAATACATATACCATAAGTGTAAATACAAAAATAAATATAAAATACTGTAAATATAAATAAATATACCTGGAGACGGCTTGAACTAGGGTGGTACCACGACCTCACAGTATACCTGCGTGAAGTAGAGGTTTACCTCTGCGTTTCGCTTGGGCTGGAGGCCCAATTTCCCCTCCTACTTAAAATCGTAGCGGAATCAAATAAAAACTACTCCAAGAGGGTACCCTCACTACTGGTGACGGAGAATCCCTGGCTGAGTATCCACGAGCAAGCTACTTTACTCTTCCTGAGCGTGGGTGCTTAGACTGCTCCGCGTATTCTGGGGGAAGGGATGAGGGAATTCTGCTCGCGACTAAAACTGCTAGTGGCAAGCGGAGCAATAAGACCAAGGCGACCCCTGTCACGCTATCCGTGAATTTTTGCAACATCAGGACACTCCATTCCAATCTTAATGCTGTCCACTACCACCTGGAGACGGTGCAGCCGACCTTGCTCTTTTTACCCGAGAATTAGGTGTTCTCTACGGCTGATAATTCATATCTCTCCTACCCGGGCCCGGGGTACAAATTAGAACACTCCTTTGTGCCCTCGGCTGGAGTTTGTTTTATTTTGCATTTACTAAAATATACTTTTTTTCATTTGGAAAAGTATATTTTTAACTCCATGGAAATTTATTTTTTATTCCAACAGTTTTTTTTAGTATTAAATTATTTTTTATAATAAACATGTTTTACATTACATATTTTGTATATTTTATCGATGCTTACATGCTTACTGGACAATCTATCAAGAAGACTTTTAAATGATCTACAGACGCCTCCTAGGAGCTTCATCTTTTTTTTAGTTGTCAAATTGTTGAAATTTACTAAAACAGACAGATATAATTTCGCATTCACATCGCATATTACTCTCATAGTTGTAGTATTGTGTCTCGATTTTCAGGGACTTTTAAAAAAAAGTAGCAACACTTCTCTGACCCAGACTAAGTTATAAAATTGGTTACGGTTTCTTGTTCTAGGTGCGATATCTTCTTTTTTTACTTCATCTGAGTATACAATGTAATGACTTAAATCCTAGAACTAATGTATTATGTACCTAATGAAATCACTATAATTAAGTATTATGTAACTTGTAGGTTATGAATAGAAATAGTAACTACTTAATCTGGTGTAAGGAATAAAACAAGACGCTTAAAACAAAAGTAATGATCCTAATTAAAAATAAACAAATGCTTATTATTACTACACTAAATAGACCAAAAATTGTCTTCTTATGTTTGACTATAATAAAAATATATAGGATAAAAAGAGTTGAAAGAAAAAGGAGTTTGACTTTAGGTATTCTTAATATATTGCAATTAGTTTATCAGTAAAACAATTATGATTGAAATGAGATTTCACTACAGAGATTCCACAAAAAAAAACACATTATTTAATCTTACAAGCACGTCTGGTATATGCTAGTTCAGACTTTCCTGATTTTTTTTTGGATTTTTTTTATAGGATAGGATGACAAACGAGCACACAGTCCACCTGATGGTAAGCGGTTGCTGTGGCCCATAGACATCTACATCTATCCTCGATTACGAATCAAAATGCAGGTGCGTTGTCATCTGTGAGGACATAGGTGGAATGCCTCATTTCCGGTAAAAAGGGTCTCCGGATCTCTACACCCACCATACGAAACACAGCAGCATTAAGCTACGAGCCGACCCATTCGTGCTACAACTACATTTCATGATGCACGAGCTGCATGACACCTGATAACAACTGGCCGACAGGATCCGATTTCTTACCAAGAACAAACTTTTTAAGGTCTTCAGAAGTACACACTTATTTGCCGGTTACCATCTGGCAATTTAATCGTGATATTTCCGTCCAGCGTCCAAACGTTACGCATACCGAAAAAGTTAGCGTTCTTCCATGATTACAGTGTGTGCTCTTTTTCCTCGGTGCGGGGGATGAATCGTAAGTCTAAAAAGTATTTTGATTCATTGTGTCAACATAAAAGAATGGAACAAGGTTGTTTTTATTTGTGGTAACAATACCAGCTTTATTCTCATCAGCCTTTTCAGATACTCCGCTAAGGATGAGGTATTTCTTTCGGTGTCTCATTTCCAATGAATTGGCTAACTGGCTCACCTCTAAATAGATACAATCCAAATTTGCTGTCGCATTCGCTTGAAGATCTCCTGAACGCGAAAAGCATTAAATTCTTTATTAATTTGCACAAGATTTTTTGGTTTGGTCGAGGCAGTGCCAAGTTGATGCTCAAAGTAATACATTCTTTTTAAAAGTGAAGCTTCTATTGTTTTTGAGTTTCAGAAATATCGATTAGTCATTTTATGTCAGTGGAATTCCGTAACGTGAAAATTGCACTTAAATAACACAGTGTTGACACAGTCGCCGGCAGGGATTTTCACTGTGTTATTACTTGAACATCAAATTATTGTCAACACAATATGAAATTAAATAGGCAATAATATTGAGATTAAACATGAAATTATGCTAGAAAAATGCTTTTTACAATAAATACATAAAATTCGATCACAGTAACGTCAGAACTATCTTATCATATTGTTTACTTATTTACTTATACTTCATAATTAAAATAATCAATGAAAATACAAACTGATATGCAAAGTTTATTTTTTTAATTTCATGTATGATTTTTAGGGAAAAGGGTAATTAGTAGATACCGCATCCGCAACCTCCGATGGCGCGTCCAGCGAAAGCGGGACCGTAACCGAATCCGTTAGCAAAACCAGGGCCGTAACCCAATCCAGCGTTGACCGGGTAGCCCAAAGTGGACGCGGAAATGTCTTCGCTTATTATACCTACGGCACCGTTTCCGCAACTGTAAGAGACGGCACCAGCGCCAGCAGTTGGAAGCACACCCTCCAGACCAACGGTGCCTAGGAAAGGAAGTTCACCAAAGGCAGACAGGATTCCTCCGATCTCGTTCTCTGAGAGAACAGATACTCCAACAGGCGGGATGGGAGACGCGCTGGCGACAGGGAAACCACCGCCGCTAGCAGTTGGAACTGCAGCTAGACCGCAACCGGCACCGTAACCAGCCAAGCCTAAGCCTCCCCATTGGCAGCCGCAGGGAGCACCATCAATCAAGGAACCTTCGTAGGCCAGTCCGTTGCCCAAGCAGTAGGCAGTTATGGTCTGAATATTAATTAAAAAGCTAAGTTGTATTGCATTAATTTCTTGTAACTACTCAAATTGCAACTGTTTTTATTATTTTTATTAAAATCCAAAGCCGCTGCTTGCAATAGTTTCTTATATTTATTTAATTAATTGTAATATTTGGAATTGGAAAAATTTATTTGTATTAAAGCGTTTAGTATTGTTTATGCTTACCTGAACCATGAGCGCTTGAGCGAAGAAAAGAATGAATGCTTTGGCACACATATTTGTTGTATTAATTGGAAACGAGTGTGAGTATGATTTGAGCCGATTGGGATATATATAGCAGAACTGAAATGTTTTTGAAATAATATCACGCAATTCCATGTTCCCTTATACGTGACAAATACGAAGAGCCTACTCGTAAAACAAAAACTATTACATATCATAAAACTTATTAAGAGAAGATAATATTAAATTTCTAAATTTCAACAAATCTATTTATAAATAAAAATAAATCATCACAATTTTATGAGCTTTTAAATTTAAAGAAATAATTTAAAATCTACATTATTTCCTCATAGTAGTGTTATGCTCAACAATCTATTATTTTATATAAGTTTTGTGCAATTTTATATTAATAAGACCTTCGAAAGTTTTGGAGGGGTCTTTGGTCTGTTTTACTCCCTGTCAAGTTAAATAATTCTTATTGTTGTGAAGAACTAACATTGGAACACATAGTCTTTGATATATATTTCCAATTTTTGCTTAAACTCATCTTCTGCGTATAGCGTATATGCAGCTGTTTTTCCGCACTTTTTATTTAATAATTAGTTTTTGAACCATAAATCAAACCTTGTCACGTTCCACAACAAGTGTTTCACTTGTTTCACAGGTCAATGTCTCACCGATATAATTATTTTACGAAATACGTTTACGTTTATTTTTTATAATTACGAAATTATTTTTAATCCTACAGGGAATAAAGAGTATATAATGCATTGTTATTACATTTTTTAATCACTCTAAACTTGGTATAGTTGAAAAAGCCTGAAACATGTCTTCTTTCGCTTTCTTCCTGCTCTGTGTTCAAGCGTGCTTGATCCAGGTAAAACTTTTGCAAATTTATTGTAATCTTACTGGTTAATAATAATTTTATACAATTGGAAAAAATTAAAGAAAACCTACTTTTAGTCACCATGTTCTATAAATCGATAATTAATATTGAAAATAATTCAATTATCCTTTTACTTCTCACAGTCAGATAAAAGTGTTACAGCACATTGTAAAGATGTTGCTCCATTTTCAGAATGTATACAGTCAATGTCTCGGAGCTGGACTTGGATTGGGTTATGGTCCAGGATTGACTGCTGAATACGGGTTGGGATGTGGATCTACTTTAGCTTCTGAAATAGCTTATGGACCTGGAATCGGTCTTGGATACGGTCTCGCTGGGCCTGGCGCCCTTGGCTACCAAGCGGGTATTGCTGGCCCAGCCTACGGAGGCGTAGGCATTGGTGACGTAGTGGTCGCTGGCGATATGGGTGTCGTTGGTAGCACCTTAATAGGTGGACAGGTTCCGATTCTGGGTGCTGTTAGATTCGGTGGTGAAGTTCCAGCTGGTGGTGTTGTCTCCATCGCCGGAAGCTGCGGCGGAAACTGTGGTTGCGGTTGCAACGGTGCTTACCTGTACTGAAGTGAGGCTATGACAATTAACAGCTTGCAAATGTCAAATTGAAAATAATTACGAATTATTAAATATATTACAGATTTTCATCCATACTGCTCTCCTTTCCCTTCTATCTCTCTGACACAGTTGCTATGACTGGCAGTGAACGCGCGATGACATGGTGTGCTGGATCATCTAACACAGCCAATGCACAGCGACTTCAAATTCAACCTCAATATAATAGATAGATAATAATAATATTAATGATTTATTAATTTATCCATTTCCTCCTAACCCTTGGCCGTTTGATTGCCTCTGTCGAGGGCTTCTATCTGGATGGGCTTTTGTCTGTTTATGTATTATTCATTTATTTATGTTACTATATTGAATATATATATTTATGTAACTTTATCACTTCTTTTTATATATTTATACAGCACAACCAGATGAGAATACTCTATTTATACCCAGAAGTAATACTAATAATTTTTGTTGCAATTAAACGTAAGTACAATTTGAAAACAAAAACTTTGAAATAAATTATTTAAAATCTATCGAAATTCAAATCATGACTAGAAGTGGCATGATTACGGACTGACATAGAAATATAATAAATCTTTTTTTTTTAAAGATGTTAATCCACTATTTACCGTCATCGACTAATAGCAGGATAGCAGCTTTTCTATGAAGTAGAGGTTGGAATGCGGCGTTAGACAAGGAGGATTGAGTTTGCCTACGCCTTTTAACCTTCATATTAAAAATCTGATTGCGGAGCTCAGCAGCAATAAGTTCGGTTATTAAATAGACGGATTTGTTATAAATAATATAAGCTATGCAGATGACGTGGTGCTGCCGAGCACCACGATGGGTATACTCAGAAGACTCTCAGGGATCTGCGAATCGTACGCACTTGGAAGAGAAGGCTGAATTGGCCTCCAAAAAGTTTGACGTGCTCAGCGGAGCGGGACAGTATGACATGCCGGCACACCGCCCGCAACTTTACAAGGGGCCGGTTGAGCTGCACATGGAATACTGTTCCCATCTCTCGGCTGAGGCTCCCTAGTGCAAGCTCCTTCCATTCGATCGCATCCAGCGCAGAGCAGCTTGAATCGTCGACGACCGAGTGCTTTCCGATCGGCTCGATTCACTGGCGCTGCGAAGAGATGTTGTATATCTTTTCGTATTTTATCGCATTTACCACTGGGAGTGCTCTGAAGAATTGTTCGGACTTATTAAAGCCGCACAGTTTCACCATCACACATTTCGACAAAACTCGCAATACCATCCATACCATTTCGATGACTGGCGGTCCACCACAGTGCGATTTAAAAGAAATTTTCTTCCTCACACAACTTCCTTGTAGAATCGACAACCACTAGAGATTTTTCCAGACCAGACCAGACCAGATCTTTAAGAAAAGAGCCCACTCCTTTTTAAAACCCGGCAACGCATCAGCAATTCCCCAGGTGTTGCAGTTGTTCGTGGGCGGCGGTAATCACTTACCATCAGGTGAGCCTTATACTCGTTTGAGCCCTCTCCTATAAAAATAACAAAAGACCCATTGGCTTAAGTATATTGTAACGAAGAGCGAGCTTATGATATTTAATTCAGTTACTAAAACGTATGTCACCATGCCTCCTGTTATACTTTGGAGATGATCTTCAAATTTAAGTACCTAGGTCACTGGGTAACAGAGGACTTAGAGGATGACTTAGATATATAAAGGGAACGCAGGGCATTGGCTGTTTGCTATAGTATGCTGACCCACAGGTGTGCACGAAGTACTTATGAAGTAAAATTAACACTTTACAAAGCGTATTGTTCGTGCTTTTTTTTAAAAAAAAGAATATTAACAATGCTATAAACAATTACTAATATTCCCCTTAACACTCGTGGTAAACTTAATTTGCTTGTGTTACGAGTGGTCCTTGCCAGTAGTCGGATGGCGGATTCGAACCCACGACCTTATTGAGTTCGTGGTTCGCGGCCTGCCATTAGGCTACTGTCGCTGCTTTGTACCATGCAGCTTTTGGGTTAGATATACGCAGCGGGCA
This sequence comes from Parnassius apollo, assembly GCA_907164705.1. NCBI lineage: Eukaryota > Metazoa > Arthropoda > Insecta > Lepidoptera > Papilionidae > Parnassius > Parnassius apollo. Next base: position 4,778,764 of record CAJQZP010001030.1, on the reverse strand, counting down.
TATAGTGTCCTGCGTGTCCAATATTCAGATATGTCAATCTTTTTAAGTTACCGAAGGAATTTAGTAGGAAGCTGTAAAAGGTGATATTATTACAGTTTTAGGTACTTGTAGCAAAAAAGAATTAAGTAATAATTTATCTACCGAAGTAATACCTACGTACTTTATTACCAAACTTAGTTGAAATTTAATTTCATACCCACGTCCCTATCTATTTACATACCAATACTTGCCTTTTGAAATTAAAATATTTTAATTAATTATAACACAAAACACTTAAATTAAATCTTTGTTTGGAACACGATCACATTTCTGTTTGGAATCGTATTTGAGGTTTATTTGCTATTTCTTCCGAGCCAAACATCGCGATTCCCGACGAATGGCTTGCAAGTTGCATTCATTAGCCTTGGGCATTGCAGAACTCACATAGGTGCGAAAATATGGTCAGTCCATCATAGTCAGAACGTTTTTTAGACACTTCACCTAAGTAACTTAATAAACATTTCGCGATGTATTTTTTGCTCTTTATTGGCATTCATTAGTAACCACGGAAAGTCCGCCGTGATGTAGGAAGGTGGAAAATGCAAGTTAATATGGACAATCGCGCGCAGCGATAAAGTTTTATTTATCTTGCGTGCGCGATTTATTTAATGAATACTAATTATGTAGGCTATTAAACGTCGGCAAGCAGCCAAAATTAAAGGAATGCTACTTCTGTAGATAGTAATATTATTTATTCTGTTGTTCAGGGTGTTGTTGGGATTGCCTCGTTATTGTAGTGCCTCTGCCATTTTCGTTGAGGCGCACACGGATGACTTTCATGACTTTTCACACATTTCATCATCTAAAAGATCTGCTTCGTTACTGAGTCTACTACGTACCTCACAAATGCATTCCAACAGTATCCTGAACACTCTAAAAATATAAATTTTATTTTAAATATTAACACTAGTTTATAAGAATAAAATAACTTTATACTAAAATCTCTATGGACTAAGTCTGAATAAAAAATATTATTACCGTATTATTATAAAACCCTCCGCGTTTTACTGTTCGAGATTATGATAGCAGATAAGAGATTAATTTAACAAGTAAAGATTAGTAAAAGAATATATAGTAGAATTATATTTCGGCACCGCAATCCTGGAAAATCATAGCTTTATTCGGCTACTTCTCTCAGGTCTACCGGTTATCCAAGTTGCTTTATGAGTGTAAATGTTACTAAAAATATTATTTAAACTACAACATTGAAATTTCTGTTGAGTTCTTTATCAGTTCTAACAGTAAAAACTAATCCCTTGTTACAGATTATTACTACTCCGTTGGGCTATAAGCAATTATCAAAAGCTAGTAAGTCGAAGTGACAATGTGTCTGCCATATAGCTTGAAGAACGGACAACTGATGGGGAAGAAAGTTTCTCGAGCCTCGTACCGGCAAGCGAAGTGTAGTCACTCACTAGATGGAGTGACGACCTGGTAAGATGTGCGGGGCATCGAAGGATGCAGGTGGCTCGGAACCGTGCTTTGAGGGGTTCCTTGGGGAAAGCCTATGTTCAATAGTGCACTTGCGAAAGGCTAAAATGACACCATCATTGAAGATGATGATGAATAGATAATTGAAGGGAGCAAGAGCTCACTTGACACCGGTACCACGAACTTTGTTTATAAAAATTTTGCGTCACGAGAAAACCTGCATTCCTTGTGCGTAAAAAATAAAACTATACATTTAGAGGACATGATGTGTAAATTATGACAACAAGAACAAGAGCAAGATGCAGGGAGGATTCTTATTGGCTTCATTAAATTTTATTAATATAAATCTATATTTTATTAATATAATAATATATTTCCTTGAATAATATTACGTATTATTTTCGCAATAGCTCGCAGACTCAATAAACAACTGTTTCAATTCATCCGTCCGTCCATCCAGTAATTACAGCCTTAGAGCTGGTTCACATTAGGTTAGGTAGGCTGGTTCACAATTTCAAAGTCCCGGGACACGAGACAGCCTACAGTCAAAGTCAAAGTCCCGGGAATTCCCGGGACTTGGAGACTTTTAGGAAAATTTTTCTTGTTCCATTTGATTTAAAAAATACTCGTCGGGCTCGTTGTGTACTTGAGATCTACTAGTACTAGATTCAGCGCCCATTATTCCTACATCTGGTGTCCTGATACTAGGCATATTTTCGAAAAGCCTTTGTTTCTTTTTGTATTTTTATTTTGTAATGTTACAGATGGTCCGCAAAGCCAATTAGTTCAGTTTTACTAATATTGGAGGTAAAAAAGTCCGTGTTTTGCGACTATGAGGTGTGGTGGCCAGTGTGCAAATATTTTAACAAGTATACAACTCATTGTTGTCTTCTCTTTTCTAGGTGAGCTTTCAAAGTTTCAAAGAACCGCTTCGCCAAATCATTAATAGTCGTTGTCGATTGAATTTTTTAAGCAACTCGTCGATTATTGCTACAGCTGTAAGTAATGAAGCGTTTTATCGGCCTAAAGCACCCACAGCTATCTTGACTGTCTGCAACAAATCAACAATTAACTACAAAAGAAGAAGATTGTCTTTATTCCAATTATCTAAGATGTTTAAATCAATCAACGCTTTTTTCACGCAATTTTTAAGCTTCAAAAACCGTTCCACTTGTTTTAACATCCAGTAGTAAACTGAGTTAAAAAGAAACACCACGCCACATTCACATCATAAATGAAATTGACGACCGATTGACTCAACTGACACAGACACAATCATAATCCCAACGTCACAGAACAACTAATATAGCGGCATGATGGCAGCGCGGCAAACACATTTATTGTTGCTCATTAGTTACGTAGTAGACTAGACATTGAACTAACAGATGGCTCTAGGCTCCTTCAATTATTTGAAAATAAAAATGATTACATAATAATTTCAACAATCTTGTCTCGCCTCGAGTCTCGAACCGAAAGTCCCGGGAATCGAGACAACTAAAATAACGAAAAGTCCTGGGACTTCGAGACACGAGACGTCCAGGGACCCAAACCCTATACCCGGGGTACAAATTAGAACACTCCTTTGTGCCCCCCGGCTGGAGTTTGTTTTATTTTGCATTTACTAAAATATACTTTTTTTCATTTAGAAAAGTATATTTTTAACTCCATGGAAATTTATTTTTTATTCCAACCAGTTTTTTTTAGTATTAAATTATTTTTATAATAAACATGTTTTACATTACATATTTTGTATATTTTATCGATGCTTACATGCTCACTGGACAATCTATCAAGAAGACTTTTAAATGATCTACAGACGCCTCCTAGGAGCTTCATCTTTTTTTTAGTTGTCAAATTGTTGAAATTTACTAAAACAGACAGATATAATTTCGCATTCACATAGCATATTACTCTCATAGTAATAGTATTGTGTCTCGATTTTCAGGGACTTTTAAAAAAAAGTAGCAACACTTCTCTGACCCACACTAAGTTATAAAATTGGTTACGGTTTCTTGTTCTAGGTGCGATATCTTCTTTTTTTACTTCATCTGAGTATATAATGTAATGACTTAAATCCTAGACCTAATGTATTATGTACCTAATGAAATCACTATAATTAAGTATTATGTAATTTTAGGTTATGAATAGAAATAGTAACTTCTTAATCTGGTGTAAGGAATAAAACAAGACGCTTAAAACAAAAGTAATGATCCTAATTAAAAATAAACAAATGCTTATTATTACTACACTAAATAGACCAAAAATTGTCTTCTTATGTTTGACTATAATAAAAATATATAAGATAAAAAGAGTTGAAAGAAAAAGTTATGAAGTTTTAAGCAGAACTTAAACACTAGGTATATAAAATTAAGCCCATGGAAGACTGACAATAGGGTCTAAGTAAATTGTATCTTTAGTTATATAAACAACTTAATATATTGCAATTAGTTTATCAGTAAAACAATTATGATTGACATGAGATTTCACTACAGAGTTTCCACAAAAAAAAACACATTATTTAATCTTACAAGCACGTCTGGTATATGCTAGTTCAGACTTTCCTGATTTTTTTTTGGATTTTTTTTTATAGGATAGGATGACAAACGAGCACACAGTCCACCTGATGGTAAGCGGTTGCTGTGGCCCATAGACGTCTACATCTATCCTCGATTACGAATCAAAATGCAGGTGCGTTGTCATCTGTGAGGACATAGGTGGAATGCCTCATTTCCGGTAAAAAGGGTCTCCGGATCTCTACACCCACCATACGAAACACAGCAGCATTAAGCTACGAGCCGACCCATTCGTGCTACAACTACATTTCATGATGCACGAGCTGCATGACACCTGATAACAACTGGCCGACAGGATCCGATTTCTTATCAAGAACAAACTTTTTAAGGTCTTCAGAAGTAAACACTTATTTGCCGGTTACCATCTGGCAATTCAATCGTGATGTTTCCGTCCAACGTCCAAACATTACGCATACCGAAAAAGTTAGCGTTCTTCCATGATTACAGCTTTGCGTTGTTTAGTTAGGAATTCAGAAAGTACAAAGAGTGTGCCCTTAAGTGAAGCCTTTTTCCTCCAAAGTGTATAGCGGAGGGATGAATCAGTAAGTCTAAAAAGTACAGGCCTACTTTGGCCCGTAAATGTCGATCCAAGTCCGTGTACAACCATAAAAGAGAAGGCTGTGATGTCGTTGAGACCAAGGTTGTTTTTTAATATTGTGGTAACAATACCAGCTTTATTCTCATCAGCCTTTTCAGATACTCCGCTAAGGATGAGGTTTTCTTTCGGTGTCTCATTTCCAATGAATCGGCTAACTCGCTCACCTCCAAATTGATACAATTGATGAATTGCTGTCGCATTCGCTTGAAGATCTCCTGAACGCGAAAAGCATTAAATTCTTTATTAATTTGCACAAGATTTTCTGGTTTGGTCGAGGCAGTGCCAAGTTGATGCTCAAAGTAATACATTCTTTTAGAAGTGAAGCTTCTATTGTTTTTGAGTTTCAGAAATATCGATTAGTCATTTTATGTCAGTGGAATTCCGTAACGTGAAAATTGCACTTAAATAATATGGTGTTGACACAGTCGCCGGCAGGGATGTTCACTGTGTTATTACTTGAACATCAAATTATTGTCCACACAATATGAAATTAAATAGGCAATAATATTAAGATTAAACATGAAATTATGCTAGAAAAATGCTATTTACACTAAATACATAAAATTCGATCACAGCAACGTCAGAACTATCTTATCTTATTGTTTACTTATTTACTTATACTTCATAATTAAAATAATCAATGAAAATACAAACTGATATGCAAAGTTTATTTTTTAATTTCATGTATGATTTTTAGGGAAAAGGGTTATTAGTAGATACCGCATCCGCAACCTCCGATGGCGCGTCCAGCGAAAGCGGGACCGTAACCGAATCCGTTAGCAAGACCAGGTCCGTAACCCAATCCAGCGTTGACCGGGTAGCCCAAAGTGGACGCGGAAATGTCTTCGCTTATTATACCTACGGCACCGTTTCCGCAACTGTAAGAGACGGCACCAGCGCCAGCAGTTGGAAGCACACCCTCCAGACCAACGGTGCCTAGGAAAGGAAGTTCACCAAAGGCAGACAGGATTCCTCCGATCTCGTTCTCTGAGAGAACAGATACTCCAACAGGCGGGATGGGAGACGCGCTGGCGACAGGGAAACCACCGCCGCTAGCAGTTGGAACTGCAGCTAGACCGCAACCGGCACCGTAACCAGCCAAGCCTAAGCCACCCCATTGGCAGCCGCAGGGAGCACCATCAATCAAGGAACCTTCGTAGGCCAGTCCGTTGCCCAAGCAGTAGGCAGTTATGGTCTGAATATTAATTAAAAAGCTAAGTTATATTGCATTAACTTCTTGTAACTACTCAAATTGCAACTGTTATTATTTTTATTAAAATCCAAAGCCGCTGCAATAAAAGCGCTTGCAATAGCTTCTTATTTTTATTTAATTAATTGTTATATTTGGAATTGGAAAAATTTATTTGTATTAAAGCGTTTAGTATTGTTTGTGCTTACCTGAACCATGAGCGCTTGAGCGAAGAAAAGAATGAATGCTTTGGCACACATATTTGTTGTATTAAGTGGAAACGAGTGTGAGTATGATTTGAGCCGATTGGGTTATATATAGCAGAACTGAAATGTTTTTGAAATAATATCACGCAATTCCATGTTCCCTTATACGTGACAAACACGAAGAGCCTACTCGTAAAACAAAAACTATTACATATCATAAAACTTATTAAGAGAAGATAATATTAAATTTCTAAATTTCAACAAATCTATTTATAAATAAAAATAAATCATCACAATTTTATGAGCTTTTAAATTTAAAGAACTAATTTAAAATCTTCATTATTTCCTCATAGTAGTGTTATGCTCAACAATCTATTATTTTATATAAGTTTTGTGCAATTTTATATTAATAAGACCTTCGAAAGTTTTGGAGGGGTCTTTGGTCTGTTTTACTCCCTGTCAAGTTAAATAATTCCTATTGTTGTGGAGAACTAACATTGGAACACATAGTCTTTGATATATATTTCCAATTTTTGCTTAAACCCATCTTCTGCGTATAGCGTATATGCAGCTGTTTTTCCGCACTTTTTATTTAATAATTAGTTTTTGAACCATAAATCAAACCTTGTCACGTTCCACAACAAGTGTTTCACTTGTTTCACAGGTCAATGTCTCACCGATATAATTATTTTACGAAATACGTTTACATTTACTTTTTATAATTACGAAATTATTTTTAATCCTACAGGGAATAAAGAGTATATAATGCATTGTTATTACATTTTTTAATCACTCTAAACTTGGTATAGTTGAAAAAGCCTGAAACATGTCTTCTTTCGCTTTCTTCCTGCTCTGTGTTCAAGCGTGCTTGATCCAGGTAAAACTTTTGCAAATTTATTGTAATCTTACTGGTTAATAATAATTTTATGCAATTGGAAAAAATTAAAGAAAACCTACTTTTAGTCACCATGTTCCATAAATCGATAATTACTATTGAAAATAATTCAATTATCCTTTTACTTCTCACAGTCAGTTAAAAGTGTTACAGCACATTGTAAAGATGTTGCTCCATTTTCAGAATGTATACAGTCAATGTCTCGGAGCTGGACTTGGATTGGGTTATGGTCCAGGATTGACTGCTGAATACGGGTTGGGATGTGGATCTACTTTAGCTTCTGAAATAGCTTATGGACCTGGAATCGGTCTTGGATACGGTCTCGCTGGGCCTGGCGCCCTTGGCTACCAAGCGGGTATTGCTGGCCCAGCCTACGGAGGCGTAGGCATTGGTGACGTAGTGGTCGCTGGCGATATGGGTGTCGTTGGTAGCACCTTAATAGGTGGACAGGTTCCGATTCTGGGTGCTGTTAGATTCGGTGGTGAAGTTCCAGCTGGTGGTGTTGTCTCCATCGCCGGAAGCTGCGGCGGAAACTGTGGTTGCGGTTGCAACGGTGCTTACCTGTACTGAAGTGAGGCTATGACAATTAACAGCTTGCAAATGTCAAATTGAAAATAATTACGAATTATTAAATATATTACAGATTTTCAATCCATACTGCTCTCCTTTCCCTTCTATCTCTCTGACACAGTTGCTATGACTGGCAGTGAACGCGCGATGACATGGTGTGCTGGATCATCTAACACAGCCAATGCACAGCGACTTCAAATTCAACCTCAATATAATAGATAGATAATAATAATATTAATGATTTATTAATTTATCCATTTCCTCCTAACCCTTGGCCGTTTAATTGCCTCTGTCGAGGGCTTCTATCTGGATGGGCTTTTGTCTGTTTATGTATTATTCATTTATTTATGTTACTATATTGAATATATATATTTATGTAACTTTATCACTTCTTTTTATATATTTATACAGCACAACCAGATGAGAATACTCTATTTATACCCAGAAGTAATACTAATAATTTTTGTTGCAATTAAACGTAAGTACAATTTGAAAACAAAAACTTTGAAATAAATTATTTAAAATCTATCGAAATTCAAATCATGACTAGAAGTGGCATGATTACGGACTGACATAGAAATATAATATATCTTTTTTTTTAAAGATGTTAATCCACTATTTACCGTCATCGACTAATAGCAGGATAGCAGCTTTTCTATGAAGTAGAGGTTGGAATGCAGCGTTAGACAAGGAGGATTGAGTTTGCCTACGCCTTTTAACCTTCATATTAAAAATCTGATTGCGGAGCTCAGCAGCAATAAGTTCGGTTATTAAATAGACGGATTTGTTATAAATAATATAAGCTATGCAGATGACGTGGTGCTGCCGAGCACCACGATGGGTATACTCAGAAGACTCTCAGGGATCTGCGAATCGTACGCACTTGGAAGAGAAGGCTGAATTGGCCTCCAAAAAGTTTGACGTGCTCAGCGGAGCGGGACAGTATGACATGCCGGCACACCGCCTGCAACTTTACAAGGGGCTGGTTGAGCTGCACATGGAATACTGTTCCCATCTCTCGGCTGAGGCTCTCTAGTGCAAGCTCCTTCCATTCGATCGCATCCAGCGCAGAGCAGCTTGAATCGTCGACGACCGAGTGCTTTCCGATCGGCTCGATTCACTGGCGCTGCGAAGAGATGTTGTATATCTTTTCGTATTTTATCGCATTTACCACTGGGAGTGCTCTGAAGAATTGTTCGGACTTATTAAAGCCGCACAGTTTCACCATCACACATTTCGACAAAACTCGCAATACCATCCATACCATTTCGATGACTGGCGGTCCACCACAGTGCGATTTAAAAGAAATTTTCTTCCTCACACAACTTCCTTGTAGAATCGACAACCACTAGAGATTTTTCCAGACCAGACCAGACCAGATCTTTAAGAAAAGAGCCTGCTCCTTTTTAAAACCCGGCAACGCATCAGCAATTTCCCAGGTGTTGCAGTTGTGCGTGGGCGGCGGTAATCACTTACCATCAGGTGAGCCTTATACTCGTTTGAGCCCTCTCCTATAAAAATAACAAAAGACCCATTGGCTTAAGTATATTGTAACGAAGAGCGACCTTATGATATTTAATTCAGTTACTAAAACATATGTCACCATGCCTCCTGTTATACTTTGGAGATGATCTTCAAATTTAAGTACCTAGGTCACTGGGTAACAGAGGACTTAGAGGATGACTTAGATATATAAAGGGAACGCAGGGCATTGGCTGTTTGCTATAGTATGCTGACCCACAGGTGTGCACGAAGTACTTATGAAGTAAAATTAACACTTTACAAAGCGTATTGTTCGTGCTTTTTTATAAAAAAAGAATATTAACAATGCTATAAACAATTACTAATATTCCCCTTAACACTCGTGGTAAACTTAATTTGCTTGTGTTACGAGTGGTCCTTGCCAGTAGTCGGATGGCGGATTCTAACCCACGACCTTATTGAGTTCGTGGTTCGCGGCCTGCCATTAGGCTACTGTCGCTGCTTTTTACCATGCAGCTTTTGGGTTAGATATACGCGGCGGGCATATAGTGTCCAGCGTGTCCAATATTCAGATATATGAATCTTTTTAAGTTACCGAAGGAATTTATTAGGAAGCTGTAAAAGGTGATTTTATTACAGTTTTAGGTACTTGTAGCAAAAAAAGAATTAAGTAATAATTTATCTACCGAAGTAATACCTACGTACTTTATTACCAAACTTAGTTGAAATTTAATTTCATACCCACGTCCCTATCTATTTACATACCAATACTTGCCTTTTGAAATTAAATTATTTTAATTAATTATAACACATAACACTTAAATTAAAACTTTGTTTGGAACACGATCACATTTCTGTTTGGAATCGTATTTGAGGTTTATTTGCTATTTCTTCCGAGCCAAACATCGCGATTCCCGACGAATGGCTTGCAAGTTGCATTCATTAGCCTTGGGCATTGCAGAACTCACATAGGTGCGAAAATATGGTCAGTCCATCATAGTCAGAATAGACACTTCACCTAAGTAACTTAATAAACATTTCGCGATGTATTTTTTGCTCTTTATTGGCATTCATTAGTAACCACGGAAAGTCCGCCGTGATGTAGGAAGGTGGAAAATGCAAGTTAATATGGACAATCGCGCGCAGCGATAAAGTTTTATTTATCTTGCGTGCGCGATTTATTTAATGAATACTAATTATGTAGGCTATTAAACGTCGGCAAGCAGCCAAAATTAAAGGAATGCTACTTCTGTACATAGTAATATTATTTATTCTGTGGTTCAGGGTGTTGTTGGGATTGCCTCGTTATTGTAGTGCCTCTGCCATTTTCGTTGAGGCGCACACGGATGACTTTCATGACTTTTCATACATTTTATCATCTAAAAGGTCTGCTTCGTTACTGAGTCTACTACGTACCTCACAAGTGCATTCCAACAGTATCCTGAACACTCTAAAAATATAAATTTTATTTTAAATATTAACACTAGTTTATAAGAATAAAATAACTTTATACTAAGATCTCTATGGACTAAGTCTGAATAAAAAATATTATTACCGTATTATTATAAAACCCTCCGCGTTTTACTGTTCGAGATTATGATCGCGGATAAGAGATATTTTAATTTAACAAGTAAAGATTAGTAAAAGAATATATAGTAGAATTATATTTCGGCACCGCAATCCTGGAAAATCATAGCTTTATTCGGCTACTTCTCTCAGGTCTACCGGTTATCCAAGTTGCTTTATGAGTGTAAATGTTACTAAAAATATTATTTAAACTACAACATTGAAATTTCTGTTGAGTTCTTTATCAGTTCTAACAGTAAAAACTAATCCCTTGTTACAGATTATTACTACTCCGTTGGGCTATAAGCAATTATCAAAAGCTAGTAAGTCGAAGTGACAATATGTCTGCCATATAGCTTGAAGGACGGACAACTGATGGGGAAGAAAGTTTCTCGAGCCTCGTACCGGCAAGCGAAGTCTAGTCACTCACTGGATGGAGTGACGACCTGGTAAGATGTGCGGGAGTCGAAGGATGCAGGTGGCTCGGAACCGTGCTTTGAGGGGTTCCTTGGGGAAAGCCTATGTTCAATAGTGCACTTGCGAAGGGCTAAAATGACACCATCATTGAAGATGATGATGAATAGATAATTGAAGGGAGCTAGAGCTCACTTGACACCGGTACTGCTCTCGGCACTCGCGAAAGCAGTTTCGTTGACGTGTATGCATAGAAGACACGTTTCAATATGGAGGGCGAAATTAATGTAGAAGTTTTTATTTCTCTTGTGGAAGACAGGAGTGGAATAAAATGTGTGAACAGTACAAAAATAAAAGTTAAATAAACTAGCGGCATGGCGTGAAATTTGTTGCATATTAAAGCCTGATATTATGGAATTAAATGAAAGAGAAAGACAAAATTTTGGTATGTATTTATTTATTATAAAGTGCTTAATACATCTTACGATTTATATTATTATTAAAGTTTAGATTACAGTGTGCCGCTGTATCTTGCCACGAAACCGATCCAATTTCAGAACAAAAATAATGAGTAAACAATGTTCTTACGGAGTTTGGGCCACCACGTGGTGCATGCACATTTGCAAGACGTTGGGTTGACTCATGGATGAGGTAGCATACCGGATGTCTTCGAAATTGATGCCATCTTTTTGTCTAACAAAATTATGCAATACTGTGCATGCTTTAACTATTTCAATATCTGTGTTTGGATGAACATCCAGTGGTCTATGCAATATTCTCCATTTGTTGGTTAAAATACCAAAGGTACATTCTACATATCTTCTGGCCCTGCTCAGTCGGTAATTGAAATTTTTTTTGTTGTTATCCATATGAGTGCCGCCGTATGGTCGTTAATGGCATTGTTAATTTGTTAATTTAATCGATTTTTTTGTTAATGCGAAACCCTCATCTCCAACAAATACAAATGGATAAGTTTTTTTGCGTGGTTTCGTGATTAGGTTTGGGCTCCGGGATATTTAAACTACCATCGTTTAACATTTTCCAAAAATTAGATTCTTTTAAAATGGAAGAATCACATTCCTTTCCATACGATCCAATACTCACGTAAATAAAACTGTACTCGGAATCGACTATTGCAAGTAAAATAATTGAAAAATAATCCTTGTAATTAAAATAAACTGAACCACTATTTTTAGGTTTAATGATCCTAATATGTTTACGAAATTAGCCTTTAATTCAAAAGATTTTGCTATTTCTTCCCATTTTTCTTTGGTATTGGGCAACGTTAAAAATTCGTATTTTAATGACCATAATAAGAATAAATAATTAAATACCCAGAACCTAGGTCTAAAGGGAACATGTACCCCTATTTTTATCTCTGACCATCTCACACCTAATGGTAATAAACTATACTACTTAGCGAGGGAATTGTCAAAAAACCTGAATTATAAATATTGCTGGACCTCGGTAGGTGAAGTTTTGTTGCGGAAAGATGACTCATCCCCGATCATAAAAATTATGAATGAAGCACAAATAAAAGGTATTTATGAGGCCAAAAAATGACTATGCATGATCTGTGTACTTAGTTTCAAGTGGACCCATGTCTTTCAAAGTGTTCATGCAATTATTATAGGTTATATACTTAACTATTTTAGCTGTATGTTGCACCTATGTTCTGTTAACTCTGTTTTTGCCAGTTACTCATTGATAACTCACACACTTTTCTTGTCTCACATTTACCTTAATACTTACTCCAACACACAAACACATATTACACTCACACACCTCTCCATAAAAGTTCTGTTTTTGCTAGCTAAACATAATACCTTGCAGTCACACTGTAGATTGATTGCAATAATTAACCTTGATCTGAGAGTCTGGAATAACCAATGTCGGAATATTATTTTTCACTTTTATTCTTTCGTGGTAATCAGCTACCTACAACTCCTTTATACAAATGATATTAAATTAATACCTGTTAGACAAATTCACTACACACAAAAAAACTACCTAATTTTTTATGGATAATTTGTCCCATCCGTATAATGTTATAGACAATATTAGTATAGCTCAGGCCGTCACTTGCACGCCTGAAGAGTGTTATTTACACATCTCTACAAAAAGTCACCTAACCATTCTTACCCAAAACATAAGGAGTATATACAAAAATCTTGATATTTTTCAAGCTATGCTCCACTCAACTAAAACCGATTTCTACGTGCTAGTTATGACTGAATGTCATCTCTCAAAAATAAAAAGTATTCCCAAACTAAATGATAATTATAACACACACTTTACAAAAAATATCTTAAACCAATATGATGGTGTAGTATTTTATGTAAAAAATAATCTAAGCATAAATGTATTTGAACCGAACATTACAAACGCGTCCTGCCTTATTTTGACTCTTTACGATACTGTTATAATTGGCATTTATCGCACTCCATCTATTATAAATACTGACGAATTCGTATCATCCCTTCAATCTCTTCTCATACAATATAATTGCTATCCGAATATTATAACGGGTGACATAAACATCGACATCAAAATCCAATAAAGATCCAAACTGTCATAACTATTTAACATCACTCGCTTATTATGGGATACTCCCAGATCACAGGCTCCCAACCCGTGATAAAATGAGCTATGATCACATGATGCTGAAAACGTCTCACCCTGCTAAATCACTTGTTCTTACTAACCCTACTACTGACCACAGTACAGTCATTCTTGATGTGATGTTTGAACCTCTGCGACGCAATCTGGCACTAAAAACCAAAATTTCAATCAATTTTGATGTCAAAAGATGTCACTTTGAATGACATTAAGGCGGACTTACCTGATATATTAACAATAACAGACCCTTCTGAAGCTGCCCAGGTTTTGGTTAATAAAATCTCCACTGCGATTAAAAACAACCAAACTATAAAAAGTGTCCCTTCAAGAAAGATACATATCAAGCCCTGGATAACCTCTGGAGTTTTACGTTGCCTTCGCTATCGCGACAAACTTCATCTAAAACTAAAAAAGTATCCGTATAATGAAATCTTGAAATTAACCTATACACGTTATAGAAATTATTGTAGTAAACTTATTCGAAAACTTAAAATAATGCACGAAAGAAACAATTTAACGAGGGCTAATAAAAATCCTAAATTACTGTGGAAAACTATAAAATCTATATGTAACATAAACAATAATAAAAATGACTACATACATAACCTACTCTTACTTAAATCCACACCGATGGAAGCTACAAATTGTGCTAATAATTACTTTTCTAACTTAGGTAAACGTCTGGCTGAAAACTTATTATCGTCCCCTATGTTTTATAATTCTATTCGTGGCATAAATAATATTAAATGTCCCTCTTCATGCAATTCTTTAGTTCTTTTAGCAACAGATACAGCAGAAATTAATACAATTATCTGTAACTTATCTAACGACTCCGCCCCCCGGGTGGGATAACATTCCTACTACTTTTATTAAAATGGCCAAAAATTATCTCACCCCCGTCTTTTGTCATGTGTATAACCTCTGTTTCGACAAAGGCTGTTTCCCCTCTGTTTTCAAAAAAGCTATTGTTACACCCATCTATAAAAGTGGAAATAAAGATGAAATTGAAAATTATAGGCCTATCTCTGTACTTCCAGTTCTGGCAAAAATTTTGGAAAAGCTCATTAACAACCGCATTAACGAATTCCTTTACAAAAACAGTTTGCTATCAAATAATCAATTTGGCTTCAGAAATGGCGTCTCCACTGAAGACGCAGTTCTGGCACTTTCCGACACTATCTGTAAGCACCTAGATGCAGGCTATAAATGTGTCGGCGTCTTCCTGGATCTTGCAAAGCCTTCGACTCTGTTTCAATTCCAATATTATTACATAAGCTTTATCACATTGGCATAAGAGGGACACCCCATAAGCTATTCACAGACTACCTAACGAATCGCCTACAGCATCTAAAACTTGGTGACGTTATCAGCCAGTCATCTCCCATTACTTACGGCGTTCCACAAGGCAGTGTACTCGGACCGACATTGTTTTTGATATATGTGAATGACCTCTGTAGTCTCAAACTTCCCAATTGCGATATATTTACCTATGCGGATGATACCGCGCTGATTTTCAGTGAAAAGAGTTGGGATTCTCATAGAATTACGACTGAATCAGGATTACGACATATATCAAATTACTTAAGATCACATCTATTAGCACTTAATGTATCAAAAACCCAATTTGTTCCTTTTACGATACGAAAATCTACCTTACCACACTCGGACTTTGCTCTCAAAATTCATAGCTGCTCCCAACACCAGGCGAAAAATTGTCAATGTGTTGATATTGCTAGATCGTCTACTATTAAATATCTAGGTATCACTATTGACCAGCATCTTATATGGAACAAACAAATTGAGTGTACCATTGACAAGGTAAGAAAGCTTATGTGGGTTTTTAGAATGCTCAGACATGTCGCAGATAATAAAATCCTTATATTTACGTATAAAGCACTAGCCCAATCTGTCTTAAGCTACTGCATTACAGCTTGGGGTGGAGCAGCTAAGTCCTATTTAATAACTCTTGAAAGGGCTCAGAGAACATTACTGAAAGTGATGTTCTTTAAACCAATCCGTTTCCCAACTCATGAACAACACAATTCTTACAAAATCTTAACAATCCGCCAAATGTACATTTTAAAGAGTGCCATTCGAACCCACAGCACTTTACCATACACTGTCCCTCAGACACTAAAATGTAGAATTTTACCTGTTTTCAATATTCCATATTGTAAAACCAAATTTAAGAAAAAACAATTTGTCTATCAATCAATCAAAACATCTATTTAATAAATTAAATAGTAGGCTTAATATGTATCCCCTCACTTGTGCTAAATTAAAAAATTTGCTAACAACTACTCTGCTTAGCCTCAGCTATGAAGAAACAGAACTGCTTATTCGCTAAACACACACACACACACACACACACACACACACACACACACACACACACACACACACATACACACACACACACACACACACACACACACACACACACACACACACACACACACACACACACAAGCACACGCACACACACACACACACATACACACACTTTCACTCTTTCTTAAGTATCAAAAATGTCATCAATTCATGTCTTAAGGATTGTTAAAGCACTAATATAATATGTAATATCCTATGTTTCAAATTGTTAAAATTTATCTGTTGGAAGAGCGGGGTACCCCGTAACACAGGTTTTACCAACCCAGTACAGGGGCCCTTGCCACTTGTTTGTTACTACCTTTTGAAACGCAATAAACAATTTTTAATTTTAAATTTAATTTTTTAATTCGAAGAAAATGCGGAGCTAATTCGTACGTTTCAGACTATGCGTCTACCACAAACTGTAGTTCATCCGACTACCATAATCAATACAGGAGTGGATATTTTACTCGCCACCATGGTGACGATCCCACAGCTTCAATAACAAACATATCGAACCAGAATCACCTGCATATACTGATATGTCAAACTCAACGCAAGACAGTTTCGATTTTTCGGGTATCTGAGTCCATAGGGGCTTAGATTGGATTGATTTTTCTTAATAAAGGAGAATAATAATCATGTTATGTACGTTAATTAATAAAGAAGAAAAATATTTATGAACTTTAATTAAAAATAAAGAAAAAGATTTATGTTATGTTCGTTGATTAATAAACAATTTGTGATTACTACCTAACTACTTTTTATTTTTCACCTACTTACCTTAAACATATGGATAATCTTTCTTCAGGAGAAATACAATCTCTGAATCTTGTATTTTGTACTGTTACACCAGCTTTAACTTTTGCGATTAAGCCATCAAAGGAACGAATAGACATTCTAAAGTAATTATAAAACTTTAGCTCGTCACTTCTTAAATTCGCTTATTAAAGTTTGAAAAGTTCCAACTTCATTTCGCTCGGCAATTATTGGATGCACCCAATATTTCCCATTGACGCGGGACAGGATTATATTGTCCCAGTGCAGTGCCCAAGTGCACGCGCAAGCACAGGTGCATTCTCTATTCCCTCACTCTCTTAATCAGATGCTATGGTAAACTGACACGACCGAAGAGAGATCAGGCGCAGGACCAACGGCCTTACGTGCTTTCCGAGTCACAGGGGTGAGACACCGCCAACTTCCTGACTCCGCGCTGACTGAGAATTTCTTGACGGAAAAACTAAATAATTGATTTTTTGGCCCAACCCGGAATTCGAACCCAGGACCACATGATCAGCAGTCGCACTACTACAACCACTAGACCAACGAGGCAGTGTCAGTATCAGTTAAATTGTACTGGTGTAAGAGAGAATCAAACTGCAGTCGTCAATCCAGTAAAGTGGAGCAGCTATTGTAAATATCCCTTGTGAGACAAGCTGTGTGGAGGCCTATGTTCAGCAATGGACTCTGATAGGTTGTTATGAATGAATGAATGTATCAATTAATGAATGTATGAATGAATGAATGACGAGAGAAAAAGATAAGTGACTAAAGTCAATGCTCTGGCGACTAGCAACGTAAAGTCCACCCGTTCGGGTGAACGCTGAACTAAAATGTTTCATCCGTTTTCATAATATTTACCTACGTCCTACTTCAGTATATAAGTACCATTGTAATCGTTATATAAACATTCACGAATTGGCATTTTTCTTACCTAATATTAACTTCCGGTTTATCTAATTGGATGTCCCCAAGCAATTAAATTACTGTCTCTGATAAATTCATTCACAACTTCAATAGATAACGATTTATCAAACGACTCCAGCTTCTCAATATTAACAAAGACAATTGTGAAACTGTTCTTAAAACTGTAATGATGTTTGAACGAAGTATCGGTGTATAATGGATAGTAGTATAACTTTAATGTTACTAAGCAATTAAAATTTACTTTAGTCGTTCGGCGTGTGCTAGTGGTGAAAGAAAATCCATTTTAGTACATGAGTATCATAAAACCCGTATAAGAAAATTTTTTTGTAGATCTTGTGGCCTTATATCCATAGCTTTATGTCGTATGGTATTTTGCTATGGAGACACGCGACTGACACTGAAATTATATTTATTTTACAGAAGAGGGCCATTAGAGCAATATATAATTTAAAACCAAAAGAGTCACTCAGACAAAATTTAAAGAAATTAATATATTAACTGTGGCCTCTCAATACATTTATGAAAATGTGATATATGTACACAAAAATAATAGTAGTTTTGCGAAAATAAGTGATATTCATTTTGTAAATACTAGGAACAAGCTGGTAGAACCAATTACTCGACTCCACCGCGTCAGTAATTCATTCTTGGTACGATGTATACGCTTTTACAACAAAATCCCAGAAAATATACAAAATTTGTCATACACAAAATTTAAAAATGTTATTAAACTAAGTTTGTATAAAAAGGGTTATTATAATATTAAGGAATTTATGGATGATAATAACCCTTTGTAACTTCCCAGGGGCATATATATATATATATATATATATATATATATATATGAATTACGTGTCATTTTGTTTGTCCGCGATGGACTCCTAAACTACTTAACCGATTTTAATCAAATTGGCACACCGTGTGCATTTTGGTCCAACTTGAGAGATAGGATAGTTTTTTTGCCCATAAGTGACACACAGTTTTTTTTTTTTTTGCGTAGTTAAGTTTTTTTTTAATAGGACATGGCAAAGGGTCGTCGAAAAGGGCAGAACAAAGTCTGCCTGGTAAGCTAGTATATATATATAAAAGCTTGTTGTTAATTGTAAACATGATTGTAAGCTATTATTGGAAAAAAAAATAGTCCCGCTGGGTTTCTTGCTGGTTCTTCCCAAGACAGAGGTTTTTTTTGCGAACCAGTGGTAAATGAAAAAAGTGACTTTCAAAAACTATTGTTCATAATCTACATTGAATAAAAAAGTTTTTGTTCTGTTTCTGTTTCTGTTTCCCACATATGGGTAATAAACCATTTCGTAAACTGATGCTACCCATAAAGTACGAATTACCATTATCGTCCACGATTATGGAAAAATATAAAAATTAATGAATATCTCGTATATACTGACGCGAACATAACAATAAAACTATTTTTACGGATTTTATCGCCTTTAATTTGATTTGTGTTTACATTATGTTGAACATGTGCTAGACGTCCTCCGCAATTACAACAGATATAGTTATTAATACTTGGGATTGGGGTTCTGTAATTCTGTAATAAAATTCCTGCAAGGCTTCAAGTGCACCATGCAAGTGCAAGCTCATGGCACACCAGGCTAACTACGTATGACATCGGAATGTCAAATACTCATTCCATCCCCGCCCCCGTAAACAGAGGTCCTGCAAAGCACTTGAAACGACATGAGTTAAAATAAAATTAAATAAAACGCGATAAAATTCGTAAAAGTATTTCTATTTAAAAATGAATGCAATCAAATATAGCTCGCATGACTGATACGTTATTCCCGTTCGTATAGTTTTCTGTTAGCCGTAACGATTGTGTAAAGTAAACTTGGCTAGCTCCGCAGGTGTGAAATATCCAGTGTCTGCGACTGCGATCGCTGATCACTGATCTGTCTGTGCAGCGAGCCGACTTAGACTTTAAAATCATTCCCCCCGCCGATCTCTAAGAAACCATAATATTGTATTAGCCGTTCGTTGGTGCTCTTAGTGAGTGTAGACTTAGGGCCTCCGATAGATGGCAGTACAACCATGCCGCTTACACCAGATGTACAATAACCAGACCGGCGACGGGCAGCAGCAGCAAAGATGCCCGACCTCTACTGCTGCGATCGTCAATCAGCTATCCCTACAGTGGACGAGGTATTTGGAGGGATGGATCGGAAAACTATATTATCTTATTGTTTACTGCTGACACTTATAATTTATAATTAAATAATCCATGAAACTACAAGCTGATATGTAAAGTTTATTTTTTAATTTCATGTATGATTTTTAGGGAAAAGGGTTATTAGTAGATACCGCATCCGCAACCTCCGATGGCGCGTCCAGCGAAAGCGGGACCGTAACCAAATCCGGTAGCAAGACCAGGTCCGTAACCCAATCCAGCGTTGACCGGGTAGCCCAAAGTGGACGCGGAAATGTCTTCGCTTATGATACCTACGGCACCGTTTCCGCAACCGTAAGAGACGGCACCAGCACCACCAGTTGGTAGCACACCTTCCAGACCAACGGTGCCTAGGAAAGGCAGTTCACCAAAGGCAGACAGGATTCCTGCGATCTCGTTCTCTGAGAGAACAGATACTCCAACAGGCGGGATGGGAGACGCGCTGGCGACAGGGAAACCACCGCCGCTAGCAGTTGGAATAGCAGCTAGACCGCAATCGGCACCGTAACCAGCCAAGCCTAAGCCTCCCCATTGGTAGCCGCAGAGAGCACCATCAATCAAGGAACCTTCGTAGGCCAGGCCGTTGCCCAAACAGTAGGCAGTTATGGTCTGAATATTAAAAAAAAGAAAAGTTATATTTCATTAATTTCTTAATAAAATTACTGAAATTTAAACTATTAATTTAATTACAATCCAAAGCCACTGTTTTCACAATAATGTCTTATTTTAATCTAATATAAGACGTTTAGTAGGTGTTTTTTTTCTTACCTGAACCATGAGTGCTTGGGCGAAGAAAAGAATGAATGCTTTGGCACACATATTTGTTGTGTTAATTGGAAACGAGTATGAGTATAATTTGGGCCGATTGGGTTATATATAGCAGAACTGAAATGTTTTTGAAATAATATCACGCAATTCCATGTTCCCTTATACGTGACAAAATCAAAGAGCCTCGTCGTAATACAAAAACTATTACAAATCTTAAAACTTATTAAGAGAAGATAATATTAAATTTCTACATTTTAACAAATCTCTTTATGAATAAAAATAAATCATCACAATTTTATGTGATTTTAAATTTAAAGGCATAATAGTCAAGTTAAATAGGAGCATTCATAAAGTATTTGATATATGTTTTAAATTTTTGTGTATACCATTCAGCTACGTACGCATGCGGTTGTTTTTCCACACTTTTTATTTGATAATTACCTTTTGAAATCCAAATCAAACTTTGTCTCGTTCCACAACAGGTGAAACACAGGTCAATGTCTCATCGATATAACTATTTTACGAAACACGTTCATATTTAGTTTTTAGTTATGAAATTAGTTTTAATCGTACAGGGAGTAAAGAATATATAATGCATTGTTTTTACAATTTTGAATCACTTTAAACTTGGTACTATTGGAAAAACCTAAAACATGTCTTATTAAGCTTTCTTTCTGCTCCGCGTTCAAGCATGCTTGATCCAAATAAAACTCTTTATGTTAGATAATAATTTTATATAATTGGGATTAATTAAAAAATAACCTATTAATAATCTATGTAGTTATAATTTATATTCATGAATTGATTTTGTCACCATGTTCCATAAATCGATAGCTATTATTGAAAATAATTCAATTTTCCTTTTACTTCTCACAGTCAGTTAAAAGTGTTACAGTGCATGTAAAGATGTTTTTCCATTTTCAGAATGGATACAGTCAGTGTCTTGGAGCTGGACTTGGATTGGGCTATGGTCCAGGACTTACTGCTGAATACGGGTTGGGATGTGGATCTACTTTAGCTTCTGAAATAGCTTACGGACCTGGAATCGGTCTTGGATACGGTCTCGCTGGGCCTGGCGCCCTTGGCTACCAAGCGGGTATTGCTGGTCCAGCCTACGGAGGCACAGGCATTGGTGACGTAGTGGTCGCTGGCGATTTGGGTGTCTGTGGCAGCACCTTAATAGATGGTCAGGTACCGATTCTGGGTGCTGTTAGATTCGGTGGTGAAGTTCCAGCTGGTGGTGTTGTCGCTATCACTGGAAGCTGCGGCGGAAACTGTGGTTGCGGTTGCAACGGTGCTTACCTGTACTAATGTGAGGCAATTACAAATGACAACAAACAAATAACAAAATAAATAATAAAAATAACAAATGTCAAATTGAAAATAATTACAAATTATGTACTATATTGTAGATTTTCAATCCATAATGCTCTCCTTTCCCCCTGTTCCCCTGACATATTTGCTATGACTGGCAGTCAACACGCGATGACATGGTGAGGTGGATTTACTTACACAGCCATTGCAAAACGATTGCAAATTCAGCCTCAATATAATAGATAAATAAAAATAAAATACGCAGTACGCCCCTCGGAAATCTACCGCGACTTCCCCCCAAAGCTCTAAGCAAGTGGAATCGGGATTTCGTGAGGGCTCTGAACCCAGTTCTGGTGATCTATTTGGAAGCCAGCCGGGACCTTTGTGAGACGGACTCAATTCTTCTTGGCTCCGCACTGGCAGTCTGCCGTGTTATAGGCGCCAAACTATCCAAGACTAGACGCGCTACTGGACAAAGTAGCGCTATCCTAGCCTGGAGAATAAGGATTGAAGAACATATCGCAAAGGTTACGGCCCTCATCATCAGAATCATATGCTTTAGGTCAGGCAATAACAAGCCAAGGTTTGTGCCCACCGTCAGGACTAAGGATGGTGTCTGTCGCAGCCGGATATAATGCAAAAACTGACGTATAGACGATCTGAAGCAGAGAATTGCTGCTTGGGGAAAGCGGATAAAGCGATATACTGAGAGGTCAACACGGTTTAACCAGAATCTTCTCCTTCAAAGTGATCAGAAGAGGCTCCATAAATCATTGGAGTGACCACTGCACTGGTAAGTGGAACGGGCCCAGCACCGAATCAGGCCGACACTGTTGCATTTTGGTGCAGCCTATGGTCAGAGCCTACAAAGTCGACACATTCGTGCTACTAATATATCTGCAGCATGGCTATACTACGTAAAAATCTTAAACATAATTACGCGTTAAGGGTAAGTAAGTTCATGTTGAGCCAACTCGCAATTTCGGACAGACCAAGTTCTGCTTTTTCGTATACTTTATCCCACGATTTACCTGTAAAAACGATAGCAGTGTCGTCCGCATACGAATAAATGTTACTATTTTCAGGTTTCAATTTACCGAGATCATTAATATTAATGAGAAACAAGGTAGGGCATTGAACACTGCCTTGCGGTACCCCAAAGCTTATTGGGACATCATTACTAATATAATTGCCTATTCTAGTACTTTGCTTTCCGTTACTTAAGTAATCTCTCATTAGATCTAGTTGGGCTTCTCTTATACTAATCCTTTCTAACTTCCAAAGAAGTATAGGAACAGATACGGTGACGAATGCCTTTTTTAAGTCTAAAAATACTGTAAGACATTTTTTGTTTTCGTCTAGATGCTCGACTATATGTGTAGTTAGGGCATTTTGTGTATTTTTTCCTTTTCTAAAACCATACTGTGTCTGCGATATGATATAATATTTATCTAAATATTATGTTAATCTGTTATTAAAAAAAAATTCTAGGATTTCGGATAAAGCTGTTAAGATGGAAATAGGCTCATAATTATTTATGTCTTCTCTGTTTCCATTCTTATATATATGTCTTCTCTGTTTCCATTCTTATATATAGGTGTAAGTACGGAATGTTTAACGAAAGTTGGAAATATACCTTTAGAAAAACAGAAGTTAGCCAAGTGACAAACTATCGGTACTAATAAAGAACCTGCCAATTTTAAAAATTTTGTGGGTATATTATCACAGCCTGGAGCTCTATCAGATATATCATCATCATCAGATAATAGTAAAATAGACAAATTTTTATTAGCAAGGCTAGGAACCGCTTTATCAAAATCAATATACGTTTTTGTACGTGGAGAAGTTTTTATCTCTTAAGTTTTAGTTTTTTTTTCCCTTTCTTGGCCTGCACGGTTTGTGCGTCAGCCATGCAAGAAGGTTAGGAAGTAAGATTTATTTTATTGAATTGGAAGTTGGAACGGAATTTGAAAAAGGATCAGTTAAATTTAGTATATAAGTACATAAATGATTATAATTTTATATTGTTATGAAAAATGAAACTGGCTAAAATTCTATATACATCAATATTTACATAAGATAAAAGGACAGAAATTGAAGTAGGAAAAGGAATTTTAATGGACAAAAGCGAGGAAATAAAAGCGGAACGGTCAAGTCGAGGACAAGCAAAAAATATATGGTTAAAATCCCCAACGTCATTGCCACACTCACATATATCGCTAGGCAAAAGTTTAAGTCGTGCCAAATGCAAGGGAGTGCATGCATGGCCCAGCCTCATACGAATAAGGGTCGAGGTGATAGCTTTACCAAACGTCAGATTTGAAAACCACGGTTTATGAGGTATATCCACCTGGATCGTGCTATAATATCGACCTATAGTCTGACTTGAAGAACGCCAACTATGTGTCCAAGAATTCAATAACTGGGATTTAGGAAGGAGAGCCAAATCACAACAAAAGTTTTTGTACGGAACTAGATCTCCGTCATTGACTGCAGCTTTGGCAAGGCTATCGGCCTTGGTATTGCCAAAGATACCTGAATGCCCCGGAATCCAAGCAAAGGAAACTGTGTAATTTTTGATGTAACATTGATACAATAAATCACGACATGCAATAATAACTGGATGATTGTTTCTGTTATTGCTAAAAGGAAATCTTTCCAAGGCTTGTAGGGCACTTTTAGCATCGGTAAAAATTATTGAGTTTTTTAACTTCATGATTAAAATGTACTCCAGAGACTTCAACAGACCAAAACATTCTCCAGTAAATACTGAAGTCTCTGGAGGCAATTTTATTTTCTGTACAATGCCAAACTGTTGATGGAAAACACCAACTCCCACACACTTCTCGGAACCGGGTTTGGAAGAATCACTAAAAATTAAATGGCAATGTTTCCATCGGCTGTCACTGTCAACTATATTAATAAATTTGACGTTGGCAGAAGTATCTTGTTTACATACACCGAAATCAAACAAAATAGATGGTTTTAAAATTAAGGCATCATAGTTAACACAAAATATAGGAAGGAATTGTGATCTATGTGTTGGAGCTTGAAGAGCTAAGAATTTTTGGAGACTAACAATAAGGCATGGCGACGATTTATGAGCCCAGTACGGATAATCCATACATTCCAACAGAGACCGTAACTTAGAGTAAAGAGGATGATTATAGACTTGGAATGCTCTAAACAGGAACCTGTCACAAAGAAATTGTCGTCTGAGATGCAGGGGCGCTTCAGAACATTCAACCTGCAAAGCGTTAATAGGGCTCGAACGCATAGCCCCAGCAATTATTCTCAGAGCCTTAGACTGGATAATGTCTAATTTATGGAGAGCTACTGCATTACAGGGTTCAAGAATAAATGTTCCATAGTCTAAAATACTCCTTATAAGGGCATTATATAGAAGCTTTAGAGAGAAGGGGTGGGCTCCCCACCAAACTCCAGAGAGGCAGCGCAGTATATTTAGAATCTTCTCACATTTGGCACTTATATAGTAGCAATGAGGGATGCCTGTAAGTCTCGAGTCTAAAATTACTCCAAGAAATGTTGCTTCGCTTTTAACGGGAACTCTAATGTTATTATAAAGTACAGACACTGGAGGTGGAACCTCGAGATACATACATACATACATACGAGAAAATAAGACTATACTACTTTTAGAAACTGAAAGGCTGAGACAGTTATTGTCAAGCCAAACTTTTAGTAACTTAAGGGAATATGTCATAGTATCAGACATGTTGTGAACAGAATCACCAGAGACGTAGAGGGTAAGTAGATCATCTGCATATTGGAGAGTGCTAACTTTACCCTTAAGGGAGGCTTCCAGATCATGAGAATATATATTGTAAATTAAGGGACTTAAAACTGAGCCCTGGGGTATACCTTTCCAGGCAATACGGGATTGGTAAGAGTCTTCTGATATTACTTTAAGCATTCTACCAGAGAGAAGGTTGATTGTAAATCTTATAAAAATTTGTGGGATATCCAAATTAATCATTTTTTGTTTCAGAATTGAAAGGTTGACATTATCATAGGCTGCAGATACATCTAAAAATGCTGCTAACACAGAGTTATTGTGCGAAAATGCCAATCTTAAGTCTGTCATAAAAATGCTGAGACTATCCATTGTACTCCTACCTTTCCTAAATCCAAGATAGTAACCCCTTACTCTCAATAAACCATTCTAACCTATTTTTAACTAAATGTTCAGAAATTTTGGAAATAACTGAAGCTAATGCAATTGGTCTGTAAGATGATGGATCATTAATCGGTTTGTCTGGCTTATGTATTGGGATAATTTCATAAATTTTCCATGATGGAGGAATATTACCTGTTGTTAAAATTGAATTAATTAACTAAGAAAATAAGAAAGGCAGGAGTCGTTCAGGTTTTAAGAAAAGAATATGGGATTCCATCACAACCTGGGGCTGAGTCCCTAAGTTTTGAAAGAACCCCTTTGAGTTCTGAAAGGGTAAAGAAAATGAATGAATCGCTACTATCATGCTGGGAGAGGAGAGAAGACTGAAGGTCAGAAGAAATATTATCTATAGATGGGACAAATGGTGGGGCTAATTTGTCAAGAAACAAATCAACTGTACTGCTATCCATAAAAGGAAACCTTGGAGGCTTAAAAGCGGATCTGAATCTACGAATATTTTGCCAAACTTCAGATGGAGAAATGTGTGGTGAAATTGAGGCCCAAAAAAGATTTCCAGCCATTAAATCTTTTTTGTTTTAATAATTTACGTGTTTTAGTTATAAGGTTACAAAGAATATTAAAATTTTGTGTTGTAGAATTTTTCCTGTAATTTTTTTTCAGCTATCTTTCTCTCAGCTATCGCAGCAGAACACTCACTGTCCCACCATGGAGGTGATGGAATATACCCATTGCCACTATTATTTTTAATAGGAAAAACTTCCTCAGCAGCCTGTAGTAGGGCCCGTGTAAAAGCTTCAGCACAAAGATGATTATTGTTGTCATTTAGTGGAGGTATAGTTGATAAATTTTGTTGAACTTTATCTCTATATAATGACCAGTTGGCATCGTTAAGTTTATATTTTAGCCGGGGAGGAGCCTTATACATCTTTTCGCCAATTTTTTGAGGAAATGATATAATTAACGGAAAGTGATCGCTTCCATATGACGACGATAGAGGCCACCAGTTTAATGTAGGAGCTAGGGAGGGACTACACAGGGTAAGGTCTGGTGCACTAATACCCTCATGGGGCCGAGTCCTTCTAGTAGGACAACCATAGTTTAGAAGGCATAAATTATTATCATCTAAGATGTCTAACATTCTAGCCCCATAATGGTCAGACTTAGAACTTCCCCACATAGAATGTTGTGCATTGAAGTCTCCCATGACCAATATAGGGCGTGGGAGGGAAGATAGAATGCTACGAATATCGTCAAAGACTTCAGTGGAAGGGTGAGGTATATACATATTTACAAAACAAATATTATTTACACTAACAGCAATAATTGAAAATTTATTACTGTGATTAGGTATGGGTATGTGGACAAAGAGCACACCGCCCTTCAGAATTAGTGCAACTCCTCCATACCCATCTGTTCTGTCTTCTCTAAGACAGATATGTCCTGGAATTCTAAAGTTGAATCCGGGACGAAGCCAAGTCTCTTGAAGAGAGACTGCAAATGGTTTGTAACTATTCAATAAGAAAATTAGGTCACTTTTTTTGCTATTAATACTCCGGCAATTCCATTGAATCACCAGAGACTGGTTTCGTGGATGGTCCTGACTGTCCATGAGTTAAAAAACTTTTTGAAGAAGCAGCATCGTTGGACGGTATTTTAATTAGGTTATGTTGTGAAAGGTACTGAATTATAGAAATGATGAGATCCTTTGTTATTATTTCTGATAGATCTTTGTAATTTTTGAGACAACCTGTAGAAGAGGAAGGAATGTTGCTGTAATCTTGGATAAGCTCTGCATGCGCTTTTTGATCATATCCCTTACTAGTATTTCTGGGACGAGCTTTGGGTTTCGAGAATACTGTTTTCCTATATGACTGTGTGTGACTCTTAGAAGGGCTTGTTGAATTATAGGGGCTGGAATAAGTAATAGTTCGACCAGAAGGGGCCAATGAAGCAGAAGCAATAACGTCAGCATAAGATTTCGAAACTGGTGGGTGGATTTTACTGGCTTCTGAATAAGATATAGAGTTTCTAGCCATTGTTTCCTTTATAGCTTTTTGCCTAGCGTACTCCGGACACTTTTTGTCTGTGGCGAAATGGGAACCAGAACATAAGATACACACAGCATCATCTCTTTCAGTCTCGCAGCTTATACCTGAATGGTTGTCTCCACATTTGTAACATCTTGGAGAGCCTCTGCATTGCATTTTGGTGTGACCAAAACGACAGCAATTAAAGCATTGCAGCGTGGGGTAAATATAAAGCTCTACAGATAGGGAGTTGAAACATATAAAGACCCTGGGAGGTAGCACCTTCCCATCAAAGGTTAAAACTACAGTCTCAGTTGGAATGAACTTGGGCGTTTCGCCGTCATATACCTTTCTGTTTAATCTCCGAACTTTCAAAATACTTCCACAGTTCTGCGGAAGGTCTATATTTTCCATTATATCTTTCTCATCCCAATCACATGGAACACCTCTCACTATTCCCATGCGGGTGATAGTGAAGGCTGGAATAAATGCTTTGTATTTATTAACATCAAGAGATTTGTGATTTAGAAATGTGTTAGCATCCTGAAATGTTTCAAATTGTAAATACAATCTGTTTCTTCCAATTTTTTTGATGCTTCCCTCTACAATGCTTTTTATTAAATTTTTTTAAGGAATAATCCAAATTGTACTGGGTGAATAGATCCAGTTTGATTTGGTTGTAAGATTTTTTGGACATGGACAACATAAGGCGCAGGATCTGACGCCTGGTAAAGCAACCTAGCAGCGCGGGGGTTACTTGTAATATTGTTAGAGTGAGTGTCATCATTATGGTGAATTTCAGTGTTTTTATCATCAGAATCAAGCAATTTAGTAATAACATTATCCTTTAAATCGTTAGGGGGAAAGTTGGCAGTCTGATAGACCCGTTTGTCTGTGATTCCTTCTCTTCTTTTGGTTTCTAGCTGAAATTCTCTTTCTTTTCACCGATTTCGTGTTTTCCGAATAGTCTGTATCTATAATTGAACCTTCCGTTTCCATTCCCGATGCATCGATTGTGACTACATGAGACACTTGGAGGGATGTCCCTCCAGGGTCTTCAGGCTCCAACATGGACGCCAAGAGAAAAATCCTATTTACATATAATACAATGAAATGACTTACCAGATGAAGAAATCAAGCTAAAACTATAAATAATCAACAATAACTACTAATATATATACTTTACAACTTAACTGATCCTGTAATATCAATTTAATTTAATTTTCAAAAGTTTA
The DNA here is from genome assembly GCA_907164705.1 of Parnassius apollo. NCBI lineage: Eukaryota > Metazoa > Arthropoda > Insecta > Lepidoptera > Papilionidae > Parnassius > Parnassius apollo. The sequence goes on along the minus strand of CAJQZP010001030.1, from coordinate 4,749,420 downwards.
GCCAAAAAAGGACGCCCGCCTACTTCAGAACTTCCCGCGCTTCCCTAAGTTTTAGTTATATATATTTGTCAGTGATAGATGTATTTATTACCGCTATACTTGCTTGTGTCTGTTTTTTATTTAATTTAATTATAACATGATCCAGACAACTATTTCACTTGTAGCAATTGTATGTCCTTCGTTAGGTTTTGGAATAAGATTTATGTTGATATCTCCAGTAACAATTATATTTTGATTGTTTTTAATCGTGTTGAGATATTGTTGCAAAGATTCAGTAAATTTCTCAGTATGTGTACGTGAGGGTGATCTGTAAATACATAATATTACATGGTTAAAGATTTTTATTCGTAAACAAAAGGCATGCTCTAATTTTATTTCTTTAATTTTAGGTTTAAGGATATTTTTATAGAAAACTGTCGCTTCGTTATTTTGGTTAAGATGTTACATAGTAACAAATGATGTGTAATTTACAATTTGTGGCAGGTGCTTATTACTATCAAGCCAGCATTCGTTAGAATTAGCAAATCTACTTCAAAGGTAAGGCTAGATAGTGTTAATTGCAAGTCGTCTATGTTTTTATAAACACTTCTGATCTTCTGCGTAACAACTGTGAAATCTTTTTTATTCAAACGCATGATAAAGAATTTGAAGTGATGTTTGTTTATGGTTTTCCAAAAAGTTTTTATAAAAATGTGTCCTAGTAAATGTTCTAAAGGTACACAGGCAGTTTTATAGGTACATAGCTGTTATAAAAAATCTGAGGCTAAGTGTTAACACATTAAAGTAAATTGCAAGTCGTAATAAGTAAAATGTAAGGAAGTGTGTATATTGAAAAATATAACTAACACAATTGAATTTGAAGTAATATTATCCCATCAAAAACATAAATGTAAAATGAGAGCCAAGTTCAATATTATGATATATACCATGGTTGTTGACTTCAACGACAAAAGAAGTGAGATCTAAATGGGTGCCAAGTTCAATGGTCAGTCCTGAAATTTATTTATAACAACATAAAATATCATTTCTTATTATAACTTAGGATAATAACATATTGTAGCCTAAGGTCTGACTTGCCTAGTTCTCATATACGAATTATTATGTTCGATGGCTAGTTTCTACCAGCAAGCCAAATTTTTGGAATAATTAAATAAGAACCGACAAGTAACAGGTTTAGAACTTGCGAAGGCTATAATATAATCAGTATATGAAAACTAGCCAAGTCAGACCTTAGGCTACAATATGTTATTATCCTAAGTTATAAGAAGCAATGATATTTTATGTTGTTATAAATAAATTTCAGGACTGACCATTGAACTTGGCACCCATTTAGATCTCACTTCTTTTGTCTAATACCAAATGGTTTTGGTAAACTACTGTATTTTCTTACGTTTACGGGGTATAATTGTCTTTTTGTGTTATTTTCTATATTTTCTTGTACCTTTGAAATGTTTGAGTGAATTGCCCATTTAGTATCCGGAATTTTTTTTACGCGTTTTCTGTTTATACTTAATTTGGTCCAGTCGGAGCGGTATAACGTGCTCAGACGGTTGTACTACAATTAAAGACCTATATAACCACTTCTCCATGTCTACAATAAAGCTCTCTTGCGACTAATTTGATAAGTTTGAGTTTGATCTAAATTGATAAAATGTACTCCATCTAAGGTTTCAACTCTGGAGAGTTCAACGTAAGCCTGCCCTCTTCTAAATATAGAGGAGCCTATGTCGAGAAGAGCACTGTTAAGGCTAAGGCCTTGTGATTTGTGGATAGTAATAGCATATGCTAAGCAAATAGGGAGTTGTTCCCTGTGAACATATACATTACTTAATATCTGAAACTTGGTCTTGTCTCGTAGAACGAGACAAGACCAAGTTTCGTAATTTCATAATTAAATAATAATGTTTAAATTGTATTGTAATTTTACGTGCGCTATTGCTGTTGACGACGTCCCAAAGTACCTTCTCTATTTTTCCAATGGATCCGTTTACCAGTCCTTTACTGACATCTACGTTTCTTCGCAACATAACAGGTGCACCTATTTTTATCGTGATGACATTTTCTAAACCAGCAGTTAGCGACGAATCATCCTCGTTCTTTTTGAGTACTTAATTTGCTCGTTTTATTAAATACCGTGAGCAGTATATTTCGTCTATCTGTAGTATTTGCAGTATTAAACTGGTTACACATATTTTAGTGGGAAATAAAAATACTGTATCATCGCATAGCAGTCTAAAATAAGAGAAGAAAATTCTCTAAGCCGGTCGCTTTGATTTATAGCGGTTAATTTGAGGAGTCGATTTGATAATGTGCAACTGTCTTGACTTGTTACTATACCGATTCTTAAACGATTCAACATTTCGCTGCAAAGTCGGTCGTTCTTTTGCCTCATATTTACAGTTAATTCCTCATAACAGAATAGTGATATCCCTCTTCGCTGACCAAACCTAGCAGAATACCATCCTGATGACACACTTCGATCTTAATATTATGCAAATTTACTGCAGCCTTTAATTCAGAAGTAGTTCCATAAGTTGTCAAACAAAGCATGCTTGCTCGATACTCTTTTTCAGAGCAGTAAGGATCGCCGTTTGGAGCGCTAGTGAACGTACCAGTCACGACATACATACTGTACTATAGTCCCACGCAATCTATTTGTTTGTTGTATATTACTATACCCAAACAAAGAATATGTAATCGAATGGAATAGGCAGCTTCCATCGGGAGGAATTGGAATAATTCGGTGTAAGGTAAGTATGTACACCCACCCGTTATTCTATTGTACGACTCATTGTACAATATACGTAATAAAAAGATAAGAATTCTCAAGAAAAACAATTTGTAACCATATCATTAAGTTCTCATTCATAGTTAAGTATACATACCTAATTACAACTATATTGAATTATTATTAATTTTTGATTTAAACTATTGCCTATACCATCTAGACATGCGGTACGTACTTACTAAAAGAATTGTTATAATAATATAACCACAAATGTACAAGTATTTTTTAAGAAAAACAATGAATTTCGTAGCATAAATCGCAAACTTATAGGTCAAATATGGAGAGACAACATAACAGCAAGACGGCGCTTGCGCTTATTAGTTATGAGCTTATGTTTCCGTAATCGTATATAATATTGTAGTCTTTGAGCTTATGAGTCATAGTCGGCACCGCGCGCCGTGTACCGAAATGCCTAATATTTAATTAATTATAAGTAATGATCTTATAAATATACACTATTGATGTGCGCTAAATATTGAAACAATAATTAATACTAAATCCCAGTTAATAACGTCAATCCCAATTAAAGTCGGCTATACACTTAGTTTAGTTAGTTAGTTTAGTACTAAAACGGAAATATTTGGATAAAAAAAATTATGGGTGGTATTCAACTCGTTATATATTTAAGACCGGCTGTCATAAGTTTTGATTGCAGATTCTCACATACATACATTATTACAGGTATAAATATAATTAATAAAGTTTAGTGTTCCTAATAGAATCAATTAATGAAAAATAATAAGAAAAAGATAAAAATTTACGTTTCAGATTTATTCCTTTGTATTCACCTAATTACCTATCTGCATGCCAAATTTGAACTGGATTAGAGTTTTGATCTATAGGTCAGTCAGTGATAAAAATGACGATTTTTGGACGTTAATATCTAAATAACCGTTTAAAAAATGTTTTTGAAATTTGGAGTACATATGTATCTTGCAAATCTCAATATATGAGCCAAATTTGACACGTTTATGTGAAATAGTTTTTGAGTTATGAGAGGGTTAAAAATGGCTCCAAATGGTTCGTGTAATATTACACACGGTGCGGCTCGCCGCTCTGCTTGAACTTGGCTTGACCCGCTACCGCATGTCTAGATAAAAGAGGTAATGTTAATATATATATATATATATATATATATATATATATATATATATATATATATATATATATATATATAAATATAATTTTTGTGTAACATAAAATATTTATGTACTTTGCCTGGCACGCTCGGTGACCACTTACTACCTAACACTCATTATATATTTTGTTTTTAATGCATTTCTCATTTATGTGAATTTTTGTAAATTCTTATGACAATAAATGTCTGTGATCCCAAGTGCATTTCAAAAACGTGAAACGCCCTCCGCAGGTTGTTGGCTATCTTCGTGAACCTGAATCTGATGATCCAGACCCAGGGCCTCCAACTTCTAAAAGGTTAGCATAATCCAGGCATGTTACCCGTAAAGCAAGGACAACCATACAAGGAAGTAGGTAAGTGGGTTATAGTTAAGCAGTTAGACTTTAGTAGCATTAAAGATGATTTAAATTTTAATATCAATAAATATAAAGAATTTAGCAGTTTAGTAGACGTCCATAAGCCATACGTAAATGAATTCCAAAATATGAACACACAAGTAAATTATTTAAGTAACTTAGCTGTAGAAAAGTTTAAATAACTCAAACCTTCGATACGTTTCAAGCGCGGTCTTATTAATCCATTAGGTTCTGTTATCAAAGCGCTTACAGGAAACTCAGACCACAATGATGCACTATAATACGACAATCTAATATCTCAATTAAAGACCCAGCAAACGCACACTAATAAGAAAATAACAATAATCTCGGAGATGCTTGACTCTCTTATAAATAGTACTGGATCTCTACAGGAAAATATGAATATTGTAAATAAACGAATGAAACGTATAGAAAGTATAGAAATTGTAAAATATATAATTACTAAAGACGATAACAACATATACTCCACAGATGTTTTAAGTATGTTTAACATGTTTGTCAATAATTTTAGAACTATATACTTAATTTAAGTGAAATAGAAACGGCATTAGCATTTACTAAACTTCACGTTCTATATCAAGCCATTGTTAATTCCAAAATTAAAGAATTATTAGTAATATTATAATCTATATCTCAAACAAATAGTTTATTGTATCCTATTACTAAAAACAATTTAGTTAATTTAGAAAGATCTATGTCTGTTAATAGTTTATTGTATCCTATTACTGAAAACAATTTAGTTAATTTAGAAAGATCTATGTCTGTTGAGGCCTATGTAAAAGAAAACCAAATAACGTTCATTATGGAAATCCCTCTGACTGGTAATATTTACATACACTTATTTTAAAATGTATGCTTTACCTTTGTTTGATCCCACCTACAATAGAACAACTGTTATTTTTCCAAAATATCCTTAACTCATGGTGAAAGATCACACGTACTTACCCTTAAATGGCCCATGTCAGGAGATAGCAGCAAACCAGTTCCAGTGTGAGGAAAATGATATCGTGCAGTATCCTGAAAACACATGCATAGAACAACTTATGAACTTCACATCAAATCTAAGCCTTTGTAAACTATCAATAGTAGAGCTGAAAAGTGTTAAGATACAGTCTATTGGTTCTATTAACTGGATCCTATTTACACAAAATGAAATAGTGCTTACAAAAACGTGTGGCGATGACACTCAAAGAAATGCTGTAACACCTCTTGGATATCGATGAATACTGTGAGATAAAATTAGGCAATATTAAATTACACCGGAAACGATACTATTCAGGAAAACTGCAATATAAAGTGACACCTATTTTAACTCTACCGAAGGTGCGCCCTCCTTTCTGCCAAGGAGGGTCGCGTTCGTATACGGCTTAGAGATTTCTAGTCAGATCGTTAAGCCATTTTCTAAAAGGCGGTGTTTAGTGGGTAAAAGTCTCCACATAACCACGCAGCCGGCTGCGTGGTATGCTATGAGCATTCACCGCCTCCCTCCCCCGCTTTCCGGAGGGTTGCCCATATTTGCTTCGGGCGCAAAAAAAAAACTCTACCGAAATTGATAAAGTAGCCCACAAATGTGGAGAAAACAGTGAATTTAAATCCCGTTAATTTGGATGAACTAAAATATCTCTCGTACAAAGTGAAAAGTGAAATAGTGGAAAGTGAAAGTGAAATCTTAGTGAATAAGAAAAGTGTTAGTTTAGCTACTGTATTACTCTATGTTATATTAGTTTTAATTAGCCTTATTATTGTAATTTGAAAAATAAGTCTAAGCTCTTACATTATATGCAAAGTCATCGGAATCCAAATCTTGCCGATAACTTTGCAGTTGAGGAGGGAGGAGTTATGGTTCCACCATCACCACCCGTAATACGTATAAAGCGTCCATCAGCATAAATAGACAAACGCTGAGTATGTAATAATTTAAGTAAACTGTAAGCATAGGATTAAGAATTGTAAAAGACAATGGTCAGAATAAAATCACATCTCTCTCTGTGAACACGTAGTTTTAATTAGTTTTTAAAAAAACTCTTGGCAGCTCACGCAACTTGACTAGGTAGTGGACGGCGTTTAGGTTAGAGTGAAGTCGAGTGAAGTTGAGCGGAATCCCCCCCCCCCAGAATACGTGGGGCAGCCTGAGCACCCACGCTCACTAGTGGAGTAATTTGGTCGTGGATGTTCAGCGAGGTATTCTCCATGGGTGCTGGTACCCTCCTGGGGTAGTTTGACATTTAACTCCGCTACCATGTTGATAGGGGGGGGGATTTAGGCCTCCGGCCACCTGCACTCACCGGACGAAACGCGGAAGCAGAGCTTCCACTTCACGCCGGTATTCTGTGAGGTCGTGGTACCACCCCGGTTTGAGCCGGCCCATAATATGTGCAAGAGCAAAGCTGCCTCGTGGCTCTAACATTTTTAATTTTTATTCAATTAATTGAAACATAATTCTGATTCGAAAAGAACTCAGCGTTACTTTTTTTAAAGTAAAATTATGTATACACTACAAACAACGGAACTAAGAACAACTCGAGAAACTTTCTTCCCCATGAGTTGTCAGTTCTTCAAGCTAAATGACAGACACATTACCACTTCAGCTTACTAGCTTTTGATAATTGCATATAGCCCAACGGATTAGTAATAATCTGTAACAAGACATCAGTTTTTACTGTTAGAACTGGCAAAGAACTAAACACCTTGGTATTTTTATCAATATAAATTTCAATGTGCTCGTTTAAATGATATTTTAGTAGCATGTACTTTCACAGAGCAACTTGGAAAACCGGTTGACCGGAGGGGAATAACCTGCGGCGTTCTCTTCTGAATAAAGCTGTAGTTTCCCATAATTGCGGTACCGCTTAATAACTATACTATACTGTTTTATTACTTATCTTTAAATGTAAAAAAATGGTACGCAGTTGTGAGATATGTAGTCGACTCAGTGTCGAAGCAGACCTCTAACGTATAATGGCATGAAAGAAAACCATGTGTGTCTCAAAGAACATCGCGGAGGCACTACAATAACGCGACAATCTCAACAACAGCCTGAACGTATTATTATACACGCAGGACGTTGTATCCCCGCTGCGTATATCTAACACACAAGCTGCATGGTAAAAGCAATGCCAATACGCTTAAAAAAATGTTACTGTTACTTCTTACGATGTACTCGTGCAAGCCTTTTTTTTTGCGGAAGGAAAATCATCTAATGACGCCTTTCGCTCTGGGTGGAGCGTAAGGGAGTGTCAGACTTTACTGACTAAAAACCATCCGTGTTCCTTCAGTGCCCTTACGTTCCGGAGCCGCGGTATCTCTTTCGAACAGCCCGCAGCCCCGGCAGGCGTAGGCCCTTGCGGGCCCCTTCACGCTGCTGACAGCTCTTTGAGGCGCGCGTGGAACAAAACGCGCCGTCGACACGGCCTGTCGTCGTTAGACGGACGGACGGCGAGCTACCCATTGCTCGCCGTCCACAGGCCCGCGCCTACGGTGGCCGGGGGCCACGACGTAGCCCCCGACGCCCGGGGCGTCTCTCGCGGCGGCCGGGGAGGAAAGCTGCTGCTCTCTCCTTCTCCCGCTCCGCCACCTCCTTCGCTAGCATCACTGCTTCGCAGAAGGTGGTGACGGCATCCCATTCCGTCTCGCTCCGGACCATGGCTTCGACCAGGGCCGGACGCGAGACGTCACCGCCGCCTATCGCCGCTACGAGGACACGGCGGTGCTCCGCCCAAGCAGGGCACACCTCTACGGTGTGTTCCACCGTGTCCTCCGGTCCATCCTCGTAGTGGGAGCACCCGGGCGTTTCCTCCCGCCCGATTTGGTGCAGGAACCTCCCGGACACACCGTGTCCGGTGAGGACCTGCGTCAGGCGGAAGGTGAGGATGCCGTGGCGTCTCTCAAGCCACTCCCCAAAGAGGGGTCTTATCGCCGCTATAGTGGCATGCCCAGCACGGGGTTGCAACAGTCGCTGTCTCCATGTCGCCATGAGATCGTGCCGGAAGTCTGTCCGCTGCGCGACAACTTGCCGCGGCAGCGGGGTTTCCCCACGACATAGTGCCTCCGCGCGCCATTCGTGCAGGCGCGCGAGGACTATCGCCTCCAGATCCCACGGCGGCAATCCGGCAAGGAGGCTCGCCGCCTCGCGGGAGATCGTGCGGTAGCCGCGAACCATTTTCACGGCAATCACCCTTTGGGGCGCGTTCAGGTGGTGGATGGCAAGCCGCGCCAAACCACGCGCCCACACCGGGGCCCCGTAAAGGGCCATGGACCGCACGATCCCCGCGTAGAGCCTCCGGCAGGAGGCGTTTGGCCCTCCCAGGTTCGGCAGGAGCCGCCTGAAGGCAGCCCCGGTCCGTTCCAGTTTGGGAGCCAAACGTCGGAAGTGCTCAACGAAGTTCCATCGGCCGTCGAGGACGAGTCCTAGGTACTTCAGCGTCGACTCGACGCCAATGGATACCCCTCCTACCATCACTGAGGATCCCGGTGGTGGCCTGTTCCGAGGACCATGGAAGTGCATGGCCTCGGACTTGTGCAGAGCAACCTCGAGACCCAGTTGCCGAATCCTCTCAACGACTATCGCAACCCCGCGTGTCATAGTTTCCGCTGCCGCCTCGTACGACCCCCCTTGTACCAGTACCAGCGTAGTTTGCTACGCTGACGCCGGTAGGGAGGTCGGCGCGCAGCACCCAGTCGTAACCGATGTTCCACGGAGGTGGCCCCAGAACCGAACCCTGTGGGACACCGCACGACATCTCTCGCCGGTTCCACTCACCGTTGCGACCGGGGTAGATGACGGCCCTGTCCGTCAGGTAGTCCCCGACTATACGACGGAGATAGGTCGGCACCCGGTGATACCGGAGTGCCTCCCTAATGCAGCTCCAGGGCATGGAGTTGAAGGCGTTGGCGATGTCGAGAGACACCGCCAAGACAACCCCCCCTCTGGCCACTGCATCCCCCGTCGTGAGCGTCGTGGCGTCCACCGTGGAGCGCCTCTTGCGGAAACCAAACTGGTGTTCCGCAAGATCCGGCCCCGTCCCCGCAAGGTGCTCGGCGAGGCGGTTTGAAATGACTCTTTCAAAGAGCTTGCCCACCTCGTCGAGCAGCACCACGGGCCGGTATGCGGACGGAGAGTCCGCAGGGCGCCCCGGCTTCCGAATGAGGACCAGCTTCCCCGTCTTCCAACGAAGCGGGAATTGGCCTCTCTCCAAGCATGCGCTTAGGAGCCCCTCCAGTCGGGGCCCGAGAGCCTCCGAGGCCAGGACCCAGGCTTTACCAGGCAATCCATCGGGTCCTGGGGCGATATTCCTGGCCTTGAGCCTACGTACCGCCACTCTCAGGTCTACCCCGGTCCCTTCCGGGATGTCGTCGTCGTCGTCGTCCTGGTGGTCCGCTTCCGGCACCGCAGGTGGCGGAGCCATAGGTGGGGGCGGATGTTCCCCTCGCGCAGGGAACAGAGCGCTCACCACGTCCTTCACGAGCTGGGGCCGGAGACTTTGCGTCAGCGGGGGGCCCAGGTGCGGAGTTTATCCCGCACCATCTTGTTGGGGCGCCCCCACGGATCTCTGTTGAGAGTCTCCAGCATCTCCTCACGGGCCCGATCCCGGGCCCGCAGGACAGCCTTCCGGAGGGCGGTCTTCGCCGCTCTGTATCCCTCGTACAGCTCCGCCTCAATGGCTGCCGCATTCGGTGAACGAATGCGGAGCCGTCTTGTTTGCCCCTAGGGGGGGGGGCAGGACGATGCCCTCCAGCACGGAGAACCGGTGCTGGAAGGCAGCTAGCTCCTGCCGGACCAGGTTCAGAGCCTGGTTCTCCACCGGCACGGGCTGGCTTGGGCGCTGCGTCTGGGGCGCCGCGCGAGAGGCAGGCTCACGTAGACTGGCCAGGTCTGCGCGGAGCTGCTTGTTCTCCTTCTGGAGAGTCTCCATGGCAGACGTCAGGCGGGCCACGTCCGCCCGCAGCTTCGCCACCTCGTCCGCATTAGGCCCGGCCCCAACAAAGTTGGCCTCCGCAGCCACCACGATGGAGGCGGAGGCCCCGGGAATGGCCTTGAACTTTGAGGAGGGCTTTTGCTTGTAGGCCACGACCTTGATCGCGGCCTCCACCTCCTTTACGAATCTGGCCTTACGCTCCACCTCGGAGCCCACCACCTCCCATGGCCCCACCGACCCTCAGGTCATACGGGCCTAATCTCGGGAGATGCGCGCGGTACTTGCACCTTGCTCTTTCCCGCGCGCACTTTCGTTGACTCCCTACAAATATTTATTCTGTTCCTTGTCCCAGTTTAACGTCATTCTCCCCCTTCTGGGGCTGACGGCACAATAACGCCTACGTCGTCGGGCCTTCCTACCAGCATCCTTTCCTGCCTTCTCCTGCGATCGTGCCACCTATGCGCAAACTCACGCAACAGCCCGTAGTTCACCCCATCGCTGACGAGATCCGAGTAGTAAATCGGTCCCTGAACCGTTCGAACTAGCCCATCCAACACTTTCGCTCTTAGATCGTCATACAGAGGACATTCCCATAGGACATGGTAAACATCCTCCTCTGCCGTACCACACTCACACTTACTGGTTTCACACAGTCGCATGTCATGCAGTCTCTTCCGAAAACATCCATGTCCAGTGAGAATCTGGGATGTTTGATAGTCCGGTGAGACCCAGGTATACCTGAGTCTCAACGCCACCTCCGGGAAAAATCTATTTAACTCACGTCCTTTCGTTTCGTTTTTCCATCGATTCTGCCATACGCCAATCACCACAGTCCAGATATCGCGATTTCGTCTGCTCAACTCCTCTCTGGGCGCGGTCAAGCGTTCCCAACCCATCCTACTAGCACGAATGACCTCCAGGTCAGCAGGGAGAACGCCAGCCAGCACCGGTAAGGCCGCCGTGCTAGTGGACCGGTACGCCTTGGTCAACAAGACAAGTGCAGATCGTTGCGATCTCAGTAGTACGCTACGGACTGTGTATATGTTCGCCCGCTCGTACCAACACTCTGCTGCATACGTGAGCGTGGACACAAACACTCCTCTGTAAATAATTTTTAAACTCGGGTATCGCATACCTCATGACGATGTCGATACGCGAGTCATTTTGCCAAATCCCTTAGTCGCTCGAAATATCAGAAGGGTTACAAAATCCTGAGTCCAAAACCACGCCTAGTACCTTAGCGGTAGTCACAGACTTGATTGATTCCCCACCAAGTTTAATAACGGGGGGGGGGGGCGCTGAAGTTTCCCTCTGACAGTCATGGTGGTAGACTTTGAGGAGGAGAACTTCAGTCGATTCCTCAGCCCCCATTCCCGTACAAGGTCCAGAGTGACCCGGGCCCTGGATTCAATACCTGCTCTCGTTTCCGATTCAACCAAGATTGTGACATCATCGGCATAGGCAGTCGTGGCAACTCCCTCAGGCAGAGGGAGTCGAAGTAAATCGTCCAAGAGCCAGTGTTGGGCCCAGCACGGAGCCTTGAGGACATCCCATGGTCGAGGTCTTCCACTCTACCCGGTCTCCGATGTAGAGGCCCACACGCCTGGAGGTGAAGTAGTCCACCAACATTTTATAAATGTTAGGTGGACATCCACCCCTCTTAGCTTTGACCATCATCATCGGCCACCAGGCACCGGAAATATCCAAAAAGATAGCTTGCACGTAGCATGCCCGAGAATACTTTGCCGTGCTGAGCAATACTCGCAGCGCTGTTACCGTAGATCGCCCCGGAGAAAATCCGTGCTGGTGCTCGGATATCCCGTGACTAATCACAGGAGCACACCTTAGAATTACACGTTCAAGTAACTTTCCCAAAACAGGCAGGAGCGTTATGGGACGATACGCCTTGGCATCAGTGAGTGGCTTGTCATTACCCTTGGGAATGACAATCAATCTACCGTCCTTCCATACCTGGGGGAAAACCCCCTCTATTACACACTTGGCATACACCGAGTGGAATTCCCTCGGTGCAGCCATCCAAACATTCCTCACGATTCTCGCACTCACTCCATCGAGACCCGGAGCCGTGTTGGGCAAGGCCCTGACTATGCCACCCAGGTCCTCAACCGCAAGTGGAGGTGCAGCTCTACCAGAAGGCATAAACGCCGCCAGCATTCGAACCTGCCGGTGGTAAGGCTTGTCACAGCCAGGGTCGTCATCTGGACAGAGCGCAGTCATCAAGCTGTTCATGGCAACTCCCAGACTATCTGGGTGCCCACCCGCGAATGCAATCCCATTGATCACATTCGCAGGCGGATGCACCCTCCCGCTGGCCAACCTGTATGCCAGGCCCCAAGGGTCCTCATTGCCAGTATTGGCGACCCTCGTGTGATGCGCCTGCTGCACCTCCACCATCATCTTTCTATATCTCGCACGCACGCTGTGAAAAGCCATTCTGGCTATCTCCTCTGATCTACCTCCCAGACGCCTTTTACTCTGCCATACACGCCTGAGCTTGCATTGCAGCTTCCGAGTTTTATCTAGTTCAGAATTCCACCATTCATACCCCGCGGAACCCCTAGGGCGACGCTCCCCTAGGCCTTCCTCCGCGGAGCAGATGATGACCCCTGAGAAATCCTCCGCCAGGAGGGCCGCGGGTTTGTCCACATGCAACCATCCCATTCTTAATTTTATGATCGCCCGGAACCTTTCCCAATCCACCCCCCGGTCACCTCGGAGCCGCCAGTCGCACTCGTCTCTTCGCCTGATACCCGATCCGTATCGCCCGGGTGGCGCCCCTCCTCCGCAAGCTTTGCCGCTCGTTCGGCCATCTGATTGTCAGAGAGCCCCCTCCCCTTGCTTCTTAGTCCGCCCCGCCTGTTGGTGGGGATTTTCCGGGCCGAAACCTCCTCTTCACCGGATGACGGCCCCTGGTCGCCATCCCGCCTGGACCGCTTGCGAAAGAACTTACTGGTCTCCGCGGTCCCAGGCCCCACGCGTCGGGAGCTCTCTGAGCCTCCCAAGCTGCTCGATGCGGCGTCGGACTCTGTCCCCGCATCGTTTCTCCTCTCCTCTACGTTGTCGTTGCCGGCGGTTTTGGTTTTTTTTTGTTTTTGTTTGTTTTCCATTTTTTGTACCCACGAGAATGGGGGAATTAAAGGTCCACCTTGGCAGAGACCCCTGTACCAAGGTAAGCAGATTTAGAGGATTTATTACTCGCCAGGGGATCAGCAGGTACCCTGGCGAGGAGCGCACTTGCGGCTGATTTGTTCATAGAACCCCGTCAGCCATCCATCCCCTCGCGGTGCGTCGCCGCCTTAGATTCGGGGTAACCTTTTATAGAGGTTTTCTCCCTAGCGGTACGGGCGATTAAGCCATGACCCTCGGTCCTTATCAAAGCCGCGAGACATGATCCACGACACTTCAATACTGGGATTACGAGACCGGCGGTGAGGCAGCCTGCCCGGAGGCAGGGTAAGTGCACACCGAGCCCGCCCTCGCTCCTCTGCTATGTCCTCTGCTGATCAGAGGGTCACGCAGAGGAACGCACTGTTGGTCCGGGCCGGACACCCCCCATGTCAGAATAATTAGCCGCGGCAGCAACATTCCCCAAGGAATAAGAATTTCTTCTCATTTCTCGAGGAAGATTACCGCCGCGCCCAGGGTGCACCGGCCCAGTTGCTGCTCTTCCCTCCAGACGTATCGAGAGGGACCCGCAACTACCAGGCACACGTGGAGGACTTCTGACTTCGCACACCACTCGTGCAAGCCTGCGGGCCAGCATATTAGCCGCCTTTGGCAGAAACCAATTAATAGTCTTAGAAAATTCTTTTACAATAAATCTCGCACTGGTGACACTCATAAAGCCGTAGCCCTAAATGATCTTAACTACACTCCACTTAACCTAAATGAACATACAGACGCACAACACAATAACACTATATAATCTACAATAACTAAAGTTAGGGGACTGGAAAATAATGTACTGCACGAACGACACCAATTTGACCTAGAACAACCACATATGGGTACAGTAGCATCAAATAAATAAAAAGAAGAGCGAGCTTATGGCTTTTAGTTCAGGCACCTGAAATGTAATGTATGTCACCATACATTACATTATATTATTTATATTATTTATACATTGATCTGAATGTATGTCACCATGCCTCCTGTTATACTTTGTGTTAGCCCTTTGAATAGAGTCGCCAAATTTAAGTACCGAGGCCACAGGGTAACAGATGACTTCGAGGATGAGTTAGATATATATACAAACGTAACGCAGGGCGTTGGTTGTATGCTGTAATATGCTCGCTCGCAGGTATTGGCAATGCTTTTACCATGCAGTTTGTGGGTTAAATAAACGCAGCGGGCGTACAGTGTCCTGCGTGTCCTATATAATAATACACACACGGATGGCTTTCATGCCATTATACGTAAGAGGTCTGCTTCGATACTGAGTCGACTACGTACCTCACAACTGCGTACCAACAGTATCCTGAACACACCAGCTGAGAGGTGGGATTTTTTTTTTTTTTTTTATAGGATAGGGTGACAATCGAGCACACAGTCCACCTGATGGTAAGTGGTTGCTGTGGCCCATAGACATCTACATCTATCCTCGATTACGAATCAAAATGCAGATGTATTGTCACCCGTGAGGACTAAGATGTAATTCCTCGTTTCCAGTAAAATGGGTCTCCGGTTCTCTACACTCACCATACGAAATACAGCAGCATTAAGCTACTATTTCACGCTGGTATTCTATGAGAGCGTGGTCCTTCCCCGGTCGAGCCGACCCATTCGTGCTACAACTATACATCTAATATAACTGCAGCATGGCTCTACCACGTATAAAAATTCCGAAATTATGAGGCACTGCTAAAGCCTACATATTAAAGTAAATAAGTGTGTTTAATTTATTAAGTTACATACAAGTTTTATTTTAAAAACTAACATTACTTTATAAGAATAAATTAATTTTATGCTAACACGGAAGCACTCGGCAAACGACCGAGGGTTAGAGGGAAAGGGAAAGAAACCGGCAGGCGATGCAAATTTGTCAGGAAAACAGGAGGGAAAGGAGAGCGTTATGGATTGAAAATCTGCAATATAGTTCATAATTTGTAATTATTTTCAATTTGACGTTTGCAAGCTGTTAATTGTCATTGCTTCACTTCAGTACAGGTAAGCACCGTTGCAACCGCAACCACAGTTTCCGCCGCAGCTTCCGCTGATAGCGACAACACCACCAGCCGGAACTTCACCACCGAATCTAACAGCGCCCAGAATCGGCACCTGACCACCTATTAGGGTTCTACCAGCAACATCCAATTCGCCAGCGACCGCTACGTCACCAATGCCTATGCCTCCGTAGGCTGGACCAGCAATACCCGCTTGGTAGCCAAGGGCGCCAGGCCCAGCGAGACCGTATCCAAGACCGATTCCAGGTCCGCAAGCAATTTCAGAGGCCAAAGCAGATCCACATCCCAACCCGTACTCAGCAGTGAGTCCTGGACCATAGCCCAATCCAAGTCCAGCTCCGAGACACTGACTGTATACATTCTGAAAATGGAGAAACATCTTTACAATGTGCCGTAACACTTTTAACTGACTGTAAGAAGTAAATGGTAATTTACTTTAATAATAAATAATATCGATTTATGGAACATAGTATCAAAATTTATTCATGAATATAAATTTTAAACACATTGATTAAAAGGAGGTTCTTTTTTTAAATTTATCCCAATTGTATATAACCATTATTTAACAGAAATATTATAATAAAATTGCAAGAGTTTTACCTGGATCAAGCATGCTTGAACGCAGAGCAGAAAGAAAGCGAAAGAAGACATGCTTATGGTTATTCCTACTGCACCAAATTTAAAGTGATTCAAAAATATAAAAACAATGCATTATATACTCTTTACTGCCTGTACGATTAAAACTAATTTCGTAATTAAAAAGTAAACGTAAACGTATTCCGTAAAAGAATCATGTCGATGAGACATTGGCATGTGTATCATTTGTTGTGGAACGTGAGAAATTTTTATTTTGATTTCAAAAACTAATTATTAAATAAAAAGTGTAGAAAAACAGCCGCATGTATACGCAGAAAATGAGTTTAAGCAAACACTTGAAATACATATCAAAGATTAAAACTTATTTTACGGATTTTATCGCGTTTTATTTATTTTATTTTTAATACCCAACGTTTTGGGTGCTTTCCAGAATCTACGCAGAATGAACTAGGACCAAGACAATAATTAAAAAAGCTGAAGGTACTCCGGGTTAACTTTGACATCGGGACGTCAGTCACCTCAGTCCCCCGTGACCCGTGACCATGGGTGCTGGAAAGCACCCGAAACGTCGGGTATTAAAAATAAAATAAATAAAACGCGATAAAATCCGTAAAAGTAGTTTTAATCAATGTGCAGTTCGCGTAAATATAAGAAATCATTACATATCTAAGATTATACTAATGCTGCGATATTAGTTCTGCACAACGTATGGAATTATTTATTTACTTTTCAAGGACTGAAACAGACAAAAGACCCTTCCAAAACTTTCGAAGGGCTTATTAATATAAAATTGTATAAAACCTATATAAAATAATATATTGTAGAGCATGACTCTACTATGAGGAAATAATGAAGATTTTAAATGCCTTTAGATTTAAAATCCCATAAAATTGAGATGATTTTTTTTTAATTTATTACTAGGTTTGTTAAAATGTAGGCATTTAATATCTTGTTTTAAACAGTTCTGTGATTTGTAATAGTTTTTGTATTACGAGTAGGCTCTTTGTGTTTGTCACGTATAAGGGAATATGGAATTGCGTGATATTATTTCAAAATCATCTCAGGTCTATATATAACCCAATTGACCCAAATTATACTCACACTTGTTTCCTTTTAACATAGCAAATATGTGTGCCAAAGCATTCATCATTTTCTTCGCTCAAGCACTCATGGTTCAGGTAAGAAAAACATACTAACTACTAAAAGTCGTAAACAAATAAATTTAAAAATTCTAAATGTTATATAAAATTAAATAAAAGTAAGAAATTATTGAAAACAGTGGGTTTAGATTTTAATAAAAATATATATATATATATATATATATATATTTCATAATATATATTTAATAATAATAAGTTTTAATTTGAGTAGTTATAAGAAATTAACGAAACATAACATTTATTTTTAATTAATATTCAGACCATAACTGCCTACTGCTTGGGCAACGGACTGGCCTACGAAGGTTCATTGATTGATGGTGCTCCCTGCGGCTG
This sequence comes from Parnassius apollo, assembly GCA_907164705.1. Lineage (NCBI taxonomy): Eukaryota > Metazoa > Arthropoda > Insecta > Lepidoptera > Papilionidae > Parnassius > Parnassius apollo. Next base: position 4,731,908 of record CAJQZP010001030.1, on the reverse strand, counting down.
TCAATGGGGAGGTTTAGGCTTGGCTGGATACGGTGCCGGTTGCGGTCTAGCTGCCATTCCAACTGCTAGCGGCGGTGGTTTCCCTGTCGCCAGTGCGTCTCCCATCCCGCCTGTTGGAGTATCTGTTCTCTCAGAGAACGAGATCGCAGGAATCCTGTCTGCCTTTGGTGAACTGCCTTTCCTGGGCACCGTTGGTCTGGAGGGTGTGCTTCCAACTGCTGGTGCTGGTGCCGTCTCTTATGGTTGCGGAAACGGTGCCGTAGGTATCATAAGCGAAGACATTTCCGCGTCCACTTTGGGCTACCCGGTCAACGCTGGGTTGGGTTACGGACCTGGTCTTGCTACCGGATTCGGTTACGGTCCCGCTTTCGGTGGACGCGCTATCGGAGGTTGCGGGTGCGGTATCTACTAATAACTTTTTTTTTAACTAAAAATCATATACATGACATTAAAAAATAAACTTTTCGTATCAGTTTGTATTTTCATTGATTATTTTAATTATGAAGTATAAGTGTCAGCAGCAAACAAAAAAGACAAGGTAGTTTTTCCGATCATCATTCCAAATATCTGCTGGATATGGACCTCGTCCGCTGTAAGGATAGCCGATTGACGAGCGCGGCAGTAGACGTCGGGCTTCTTTGCTGCTGCTGCCCGTCGCCGGTCTGGTTATTGTACATCTGGTGTAAGCTGCATGTATATACTGCCATCTATCGGAGGCCCTAAGTTTACACTTACTAAGAGCACCAACGAACGGCTATTACAATATTATGGTTTCTTAGAGATCGGCGGGGGAATGATTTTAAATTCTAAGTCGGCTCACTGCCCGGGAAGATCAGTGATCGGCGATCGCAGTCGCAGACACTGGATATATCACATCTGCGGAGCTAACCAAGTTCACTTTACACAATCTTTACGCCTAACAGAAAACTGCATGACAAGAATAACGTATCAGTCATGTGAAGTATCGTTGATTGCATTCATCTTTAAATAGAAATACTTTTACGGATTTTATCGCGTTTAATTTAATTTGTTTTTTGGATTAAATCCACTAATCCACTCCCCCCTGGTTACGGGGGAATGGATGAACTGAGTGTTTAACGTTCCGATGTCAAAGTAAGCCCGATATCCCATGAGTTTACAGGTGCTTTTGAAGCCTTGTAGTGGTATGCTTGTGTTACCTTCTAATTTCATTTAATTACAAAATCTCAGGCACTCACAGACTGGTAGTACCCATCTACGTTCTCTTTTAAAATAAGGATGTTTTCAATTCTACCATCTTTGGTAGGCATCGACGTTCTTTTGCGAGGATTTGTGGTATATTATATTTGTAGTAATTGCAGAAAATCTACCATGTAGTGGCGGTATAAGAATATCCCCTACTCCATATCATCCTGTGGGGGTCCATCTACCCTCTATCCCCCCCTATGAGGTAATCTATGGAACAGGCCTATGTTCAGCAGTAGACTTTGACAGGCTGTAACGATAGCTGTAATTGTGGAGGACGTCTAGCACATGTTCAACAAAAATAAATACAAATCTGATTAAACGCGATAAAATCCGTAAAAGTGATTTTATTGTTAAGTTCGCATAAATATATACGAAATATTCCTTATAATCGTGAACGATAATGGAATTAAAAAAATTGTGAGTGGCATTAGTTTACGAAAAGGTTTATTGACCGTCTATTGGAGGAACAAGATCTGCAGGACATTTTTTATTATACGGCTTTTATGTTACTCATGTAATAAAATCGATTTTCTTACACAACGAACACACTCCAAATGATTAAAGTAAATTTTACTTACTTAGTAACATTAAAGTTGTACTACTTTCCAAAATACACAAATACGTTCGTTTGAACATCACTACAGTTATAAGAACAGTTTCAGGATTATCTTTGTTAATATTGAAAATAACGTCGCCAGAAGCTGGAATCTTTGATTAATCGTTATTTTTTGAAGTTGTGAATGAATTTGTCAGAGAGAGTCATTTAATAATTTTGACACATTCAATAAGATAAACAGGAAGATTGTATTTAAAAGCAAGATACGAATTCTTGAATGCTTATATAAAGATTACAATGGTACATATATACTTATGCAGGACGTAGGTAAATGTTAACGAAGGTATGAAGGTAAATGAAACGGATATAATATTTTAGTTCAGAGTGTTTGGGTGGACTTTTCGTTGCTAGTCGCCGGAGCATTGTCATTAGTCAGTTATGTTATTCTCTCGTCATTCGTTTATTCATACATTCATTCATTGATACATTCATTCATTCATAACAACCTATCAAAGCCCTCAGCTGAATATAGTTCTCCACACAGCTTGTCTCCCAAGGGATATTTGCAACAGCCGCCTCACTTTACTGGGTTGACGACTGCAGTTCAATTCTCTCTTACACCAATACAATTTGACTGATCAAAACACCCATGCATCTGTGCTATGTCTGAGTTTAGTACTTTGCTTATCATACAGCGTCTTGATATACAACGGTTTCTCATAGCGCCTGAAGCGCCTGAAGTGGAACATTATTGTGATATAAACACCACTAAATCATCAATACATTTAATAAATTCGTGTTTAGAGTCATATTTAAAATTTCTGCTACCACCGACTAATTGTCTTCTAACTTTGTAGGTAGTACCTAGTAGTGTAACACCAGCTGAATAAGTTGCTATTGTAACTACACGTTTATAATGACACAAACGTAGTTATTGCTACACAGCCACCGTAAGAATATACACTACACCTTTACGTGACGTGGCTGACGTAACAGACGACAGAGGATAAATAGCAGCATCTTCCTGGTAGCAACTCATAACATCATAACATAACATAAACACTCACGCCTGTCACCCAGAGGGGTAGGCAGAGATTACGGACTTCCATTTGGCACGATCCTGACATACCTCTTTCGCCTCCTTTACATCCATATATCTACGCATACATGTTCGTCGGTTAAGGGTACTTCTAACGTGGCCCATTTTCAAAATATCGCCAATTTGGTCGACAAACTTTTTTCTAGGGCGTCCCTTCCCGACTCGGCCGTTCACATCTTCCATATAAATTTGCTTTGTCACTCTTTCATCATTCATTCTTTCTACGTGACCAAACCACCGAAGCATTCCTTTCTTAATCCTGGTCACAACATCATCTTGCATACCACATTTATCTCTTATCACGCAATTTCTCACCCTGTCATTCAGATTAAACCCTAGCATATTTCTTAAAGAACGCATTTCTACAGCATTTATTCTACTTTCGTGCTTCTTCTGCCACACCCAGCTTTCACTACCATACATTAACGTAGGGACTAACACAGCATTATGAATTACCATACGTGCCTGTTTTGACACATTCTGGTTCTTCATAATAGAGTGTAGTGCCCCATTCACTCTATTCCCTGCATTTACTCGTCGTTCTATATCCCTATCATATCTACCATCCCTGCTAAATACACATCCCAAATACACAAACTCATCCACTTGCTCAATTAACTCTCCTTCTATTCTTATTTCACATACCGTTTTGCTTTCTTCTCTTTCAAAAACCATCACTTTCTTCTTACTTGCGTTCACTTTCATTCCCCTTTCTTTTAATTCCCAGTTCATTAATGTAACCATCATTTGCAACTCAGCCGCTGATGACGCAAATATGACTTGATCATCGGCATACAAAAGGCATTTGACGGTTAACTCGCCCATTCTTAAACCACATTCTTCATCTTTCAAAGTTTGCAAACACCGGTCCATAAATAGGTTGAACAGCCAAGGGGAAGCTACACAGCCCTGTCTGACTCCTTTTTGGATGCCAAACCAGTCCGAGTAGACCCCATTGATCCTGACACAAGCACTAGAGTCCCTATAAAGAGACCCTAATGCCTGTATCAAACCAGCGCTCAACCCATATGAGTTCAGTGTTTGCCATAACACTCCTGTCCACTCTGTCATAAGCCTTTTCCAAGTCCATGAACGCACAAAAAACTTTCTGGTTTTTGGCCAAAAACTTCTCCGCAATCATGCGCATGGAAAAGACTTGATCTGTGCACCCCATTCCCTTTCTAAAACCCGCTTGCACATCCCAAATTTTTCCATCAGTTTCTTTCATAACTCTTTCAATTAACACCTTAGCATACAGTTTACCCACAGTACTAAGCAAGCTGATACCGCGGTAGTTTTTGCAGTCCTGCTGTGACCCTTTTCCTTTATATATTGGTACTATAACTGCTTTACACCAGTCATCCGGTACCCGTTTTAATTCCCAACATAAATTAAACAAGGTGTACAGCAGGCCTGCCACCACTCCCTCTCCAGCCCTTAGCATCTCGAGTGATACTCTATCATATCCAGCTGCCTTACCTGCTTTCATGCTTTTCATTGCTTTCATTATTTCATCTACGCTTATCTCCATACCCCTTTCCACTTCTTTCGGAATTTCTAGTTCATTTAATTCATACGACTCTTCACTCATAAACACGCTTTCAAAGTATTCCTTCCATCTGTTTAAATTCGAAACTTCATCATTCAGTATACATCCATTCTCGTCTCTTATAGCATTTATTATAGGCTGTTTTGTATTTCCCCTGGCAGTTCTTACGAGTTTCCAGAACATTTTTATGTTAGCCTGGAAATTATCAGATATCCTTCTATTATTCTTATCCATTCTTTCTTTCTTTTTCCTTTCAACAAATTCTTTTACTCTCTTATTTAGACGTCTAAATTCTGCCTTTTTTCTTTCAATCTCATCATTCATACCAGAAGAATTACCAGCTTTGGTTGCTAGTAAATCTAACCATGCTTTCTTCTTTGATTCAACTTCCACCCGTACCTCATCATCCCACCACAACGTATTACTTTTCCTTTCATTTGTTCTTTTACTTACACCACATACTTCGGTGGCGGTATCCACCAAACCTTTCTTAATATTATCCCACACAGTCTTCAAGTCTAAATCGTTCATACACAACTCATTCAAACATCTAATATTTTCTCTCAGTCTACATTTATACTTCTCTTTCACATCTTCATCTTGTAACTTCTCTATTCTTATACGCTGTAACGCAGTGGTAGACACAGATGTCCGATGCCGCCAACGCTTGAAAAGACCATTAATTCGACATAAGACCAAGTAATGATTCGTCCCTACGTTGGACCCCCGGTAAACCCTTGTATCTACGACTGCGCTCCTCATTCTTTCATCCACAATTACGAAATCTATCATGCTTCTATCATCACCTCTTTCCCATGTATACATGTGAATCTTCTTATGACGAAATAAAAAGTATTCGTCACAAAAAGATTCTTTTCCGCACATACGGTGAGGAGGTCTTCACCATTCTCATTTATACTTTCATCACCAAACGTTCCCAATATCCTTTCATAACCAGACCTCTTCACCCCAACCCTTCCATTAAAGTCTCCTAACATAATAATATTTTCATTTTCCTTACATTTTGTCAACACCATCCTTACCATGTCCCAAAACTGCTCTCGAATGTAAGCGGGCTTAGACATTTCTGGGGCGTACACCCCTAGCTGGTAGCAACTCAAAATAATAAAAACCAATGCGGTTGCCGATCCGCCTAGCAAGTGTGGCAACTATGGTAAAACCCCGCCCATGAGGCACTCTATAGAGAGGCCTGTGTTCAGATGTGCACGTTATGGTATAGAATAAATAATATTTTTTTATAAATAGAAGAGGGGGCAAACGAGCATGTGGCTCACCTGATGTAAAGTGACTACCGCCGCCCATTACCAAGGGCAACACGAGGGGAATTGCACGTGGAGGTAGGAAGGAATAAGCTCTTTTCTTGAAGGTCCCCAGGTCGTATCGGTCTTGAAAAATCGCCGGTGGTAAACTATTCAACAGAAAGATCGTACGCGGAAGAAAACTCCTTGTGAAACGTACAGTGGTGGACCGCCAAGCATCCAAATGGTGTGGATGGTATCAGGACGTTTGCCGCGATTGCGTTCAGGAAATTTTGCGGCTGGGATTAATCTGAACAATTCGTCAGAGCACTCCCCATGGTATATGCGAAAGAAAATTCAGAGATGCAACATCTCTTCGCAGCGCCAGTGAATCGAGTCAATCGGATCGAGCACTCGGTCGCCGACGATTCGAGCCGCTCTGCGCTGGATGCGGTCAAGTGGAAGGAGCTGGTACTGGGGAGCTCCAGTCCATAGATGGGAATAGTATTCCATGTGCAGCCGAACCTGCGCCTTGTAAAGTTGCAGGCGGTATGCAGGCATGAAATACTGTCCCGCTCTGCTGAGCACGCCAAGCTTTTTAGAGGCAAATATGGCCTTCTCTTCCAAGTGACCACGAAACTGCACGTCACTAGATGTCAACGCCGTGGATTCCGATACTGGCTAAGGTAACAAGGGGAGTGCCTTGAAACCGAGGAGTTACGACAAAGTGGTTCTTTTAAGCGGTTAACGCGCACAACTTGTGTCTTCTGAGGGTTAAACTGGACTAGATTTAGTCGCCCCCAATCCGAGACTCTGTTCAGCAAAGACTCGACTTTAGACAAAAGTTTGTCTCGATACTCGGAGACGTTTTTCCCGAGAAATAATGGCACGACTGGTGTACAGAGCATCACCAGTGCTGCTATCTGCATAGCAATGTATGTTACGGGTTTGCAACAAGCCTTCGCAATGTCCAAACTAACGGCCAATGCCTCCCCCTTGGACTCTACTGCCTCCGCCCATCTATGAGTTAGGTAGACCAGAAGATCACCAGCTGATCGAGCACGGCGAAAAGATCACTAATCAGCTGGTGATCCTCAAGGTATCTGATGAGCTTACAGTTTACAATGGACTCCATTGTTTTGGAGATCAAGGAAATGATGACGATAGGCCTGTAGTTGGACGGGACTGAGCGATCGCCTTTTCAAGGATCGGGTGGACGAAAGCCAACTTCCATGTTTTTGGAACTACGCCTAGAAAGTAGGAGTACCGGAAAAGAAGCGTTAAAACCGGTGTCAGCTCTGGAGCACACGTCCTCAGCACAATTGGGGGGATGCTGTCAGGCCTACTCGACTTGTGGATGTCCAGGGAGAGGAGTACTTTTCGAACCGAGCGCTGTGTGAACTGCACTTCCGACTTGGAGCACTCACACGGTGGGATGGCCGGCAGCGTACTACTCCCGCCATCAAGTGTCGAGTTGGACGCAAATAAAGAGCCTAGCAGATTGGCTTTCTCCTTTGCGATATGGGTCAGTGAGTCGTCCTCCCTGTGCAGAGATGGAATATGTGGCTGACAGAAATTACCCTGAACAGCCTTGGCGAGAGACCAGAATGCACGAGTTCCAGAAGGAAAGCGAACTAGTTTCTCGCCAATTCTGGTGTTTACATCCCGGGACTCCTCCTTATAGCATGATGGCATTTTACACGAGAGACTAACCCATGGCTGAGATATGCCTCCGATAGGCATCACAGAGGAAGGAATAAAAAGTTCCATACCCTAAAGTACCACATCAGCGACAGAATCCGCAACAACCTTGGGATCGTCCGGCGAGAAGCAAACCCGCCCCCAAGGGTATGACGCAAAGAAAGACCGCATCTTATCCCAATCGGCTGACCTGTAGTGCCAAACACGGCGGCAGCCTACAGAATGCAACTGCGATTTCAGCGTCAGTGGCACCACACTCCAGACAATACAATAGTCCGAGGAGCCTAAAGGGGCGTCGACGGAAATCTGATACCCATCCAGATGAGAGGTGCAGAAGGTCCAACAGGAAACGTGCATCATCCTCCACGTTTGGAATCCGCGTAGGCAAAGTAACTAGTTGTGTCAAACCATATGCCAAGGCAAAATCATGAACAGATCTCCAATCATGATCCGTTAAACGTGAACCAAGCCATTCAGCGTGATAGGCGTTAAAATCGCTAAGGATCACGATCTCTGCAGAGGGGATCTGCTGTAGCAACGAATTTGTAGCCATTTGAACGTGTTCGAAGAGTCAGTCTGTTTCGGTATTACCCCTATGGGACCTATAGAGGCACCCGTAGATGCGCGGATGGTCGTCGCTATCTACGCGTAGCCAAAGGATGGACAGATCCGAACCTTCAAGACTGCCGAGGCGTCGAGAACAGATGTCAAACTCCAGCCCGAGGCACAATAGAGTGTTCCAGTTTGTACCCCGGGTAGGAGAGATACGAGACATCAGAAGACACCTGCGTCTCGGTTAGAAATAACAGAGCTGGCCTCGCCGTCTCGAGAACCGCGTACCAACAGTATCCTGAACACACCAGCTGAGAGGTGGGATTCTGAAATTATGAGGCACTGCTAAAGCCTACATATAAAAGTAAATAAGTGTGTTTAATTTATTAAGTTACATACAAGTTTTATTTTAAAAACTAACATTACTTTATAAGAATAAATTAATTTTATGCTAACACGGAAGCACTCGGCAAACGACCGAGCGTTAGAGGGAAAGGGAAAGAAACCGGCAGGCGATGCAAATTTTTCAGGAAAACAGGAGGGAAAGGAGAGCGTTATGGATTGAAAATCTGCAATATAGTTCATAATTTGTAATTATTTTCAATTTGACGTTTGCAAGCTGTTAATTGTCATTGCTTCACTTCAGTACAGGTAAGCACCGTTGCAACCGCAACCACAGTTTCCGCCGCAGCTTCCAGTGATAGCGACAACACCACCAGCTGGAACTTCACCACCGAATCTAACAGCGCCCAGAATCGGCACCTGACCACCTATTAGGGTTCTACCAGCAACATCCAACTCGCCAGCGACAGCTACGTCACCAATGCCTATGCCTCCGTAGGCTGGACCAGCAATACCCGCTTGGTAGCCAAGGGCGCCAGGCCCAGCGAGACCGTATCCAAGACCGATTCCAGGTCCGCAAGCAATTTCAGAGGCAAAAGCAGATCCACATCCCAACCCGTACTCAGCGGTGAGTCCTGGACCATAGCCCAATCCAAGTCCAGCTCCGAGACACTGACTGTATACGTTCTGAAAATGGAGAAACATCTCTACAATGTGCCGTAACACTTTTAACTGACTGTAAGAAGTAAATGGTAATTTACTTTTAATAATAAATAATATCGATTTATGGAACATAGTGTCAAAATTGATTCATGAATATAAATTTTAAACACATTGATTAAAAGGAGGTTCTTTTTTTAATTTATCCCAATTGTACATAACCATTATTTAACAGAAATATTGTAATAAAATTGCAAGAGTTTTACCTGGATCAAGCATGCTTGAACGCAGAGCAGAAAGAAAGCGAAAGAAGACATGCTTACTGTTATTCCTACTGCACCAAATTTAAAGTGATTCAAAAATATAAAAACAATGCATTATATACTCTTTACTGCCTGTACGATTAAAACTAATTTCGTAATTAAAAAATAAACGTAAACGTATTCCGTAAAAGAATCATGTCGATGAGACATTGGCCTGTGTGTCATTTGTTGTGGAACGTGAGAAATTTTTATTTTGATTTCAAAAACTAATTATTAAATAAAAAGTGTGGAAAAACAGCCGCATGTATACGCAGAAAATGAGTTTAAGCAAACATTTGAAATACATATCAAAGATTAAAACTTATTTTACGGATTTTCGCGTTTTTTTATTTTTTTTTACCCAACGTTTTGGGTGCTTTCCAGAATCTAGGATGAATAGAAAGAAATAATAAAAAAGCTGAAGGTACTCCGGTTAACTTTGACATGGAGTAGTCACCTCAGTCCCCCGTGACGACATGGGTGTGGAAAGCACCCGAAAGTCGGGTATTAAAATGCATAAATCGTAAAGTAGTTTAAATGTGAGTTCGCGTAAATATAAGAAATCATTACATACTAATATACTAATGCTGCGATATTAGTTCTGCACAACGTATGGAATTATTTATTTACTTTTCAAGGAATGAAACAGACAAAAGACCCTTCCAAAACTTTCGATGGTCTTATTAATATAAAATTGTACAAAACCTATATAAAATAATATATTGTAGAGCATGACTCTACTATGAGGAAATAATGAAGATTTTAAATGCCTTTAGATTTAAAATCCCATAAAATTGAGATGAATTTTTTTTTAATTTATTACTAGGTTTGTTAAAATGTAGGCATTTAATATCTTGTTTTAAATAGTTCTGTGATTTGTAATAGTTTTTGTATTACGAGTAGGCTCTTTGTGTTTGTCACGTATAAGGGAATATGGAATTGCCGTGATATTATTTCAAAATCATCTATATATAACCCAATTGACCCAAATTATACTCACACTCGTTTCCTTTTAACATAGCAAATATGTGTGCCAAAGCATTCATCATTTTCTTCGCTCAAGCACTCATGGTTCAGGTAAGAAAAAAATACTAACTACACAACAAAATACCACTACTAAAGGTCGTAAACAAATAAATTTAAAAATTCTAAATATTATATTAAATTAAATAAAAGTAAGAAATTATTGAAAACAGTGGCTTCAGATTTTAATAAAAATAATAGTTTTAATTTGAGTAGTTATAAGAAATTAACGAAACATAACATTTCTTTTTAATTAATATTCAGACCATAACTGCCTACTGCTTGGGCAACGGACTGGCCTACGAAGGTTCATTGATTGATGGTGCTCCCTGCGGCTGCCAATGGGGAGGTTTAGGCTTGGCTGGTTACGGTGCCGGTTGCGGTCTAGCTGCCATTCCAACTGCTAGCGGCGGTAGTTTCCCTGTCGCCAGCGCGTCTCCCATCCCGCCTGTTGGAGTATCTGTTCTCTCAGAGAACGAGATCGCAGGAATCCTGTCTGCCTTTGGTGAACTGCCTTTCCTGGGCACCGTTGGTCTGGAGGGTGTGCTTCCAACTGCTGGTGCTGGTGCCGTCTCTTACGGTTGCGGAAACGGTGCCGTAGGTATCATAAGCGAAGACATTTCCGCGTCCACTTTGGGCTACCCGGTCAACGCTGGGTTGGGTTACGGACCTGGTCTTGCTACCGGATTCGGTTACGGTCCCGTTTTCGGTGGACGCGCTATCGGAGGTTGCGGATGCGGTATCTACTAATAACTTTTTTAACTAAAAATCATACATGATATTAAAAAATAAACTTTGCATATCAGTTTGTATTTTCATTGATTATTTTAATTATTCTCCTTTACGGTATGGGCCAGTGAGTCGTCCTCTCTGTGCAGAGATGGAATATGTGGCTGACAGAAAATCCCCTGGACAGCCTTGGCGAGAGACCAGAATGCACGGGTTTCAGAAAGAAAGCGAACTAGTTTCTCGCCAATTCTGCCTATGTGCTCTGACTTTGCCTTGGCAATGACCCTTTTGAAGGACCTGAAGGCGGAATTATACTTCCGTTTTAGAGCGCTTGTACTTGCGCTTGAGCGCTGTGTTTACATCCCGGGACTTCTGCTGGTAGCATGATGCGATTTTACGGGAGAGACAAAACCATGCCTGAGATTTGCCTCCGATTGGCACCACAGAGGAAGGAATAAAAAGTTCCATACCCTGAAGTACCACATCAGCGACAGAATCCGCAACAACGTTCGGATCGTCCGGCGAGAAGCAAACACGCACCCAAGGGTATGACGCAAAGAAAGAGCGCATCCTATCCCAATCGGCTGACCTGTAGTGCCAAACACGGCGGCAGCCTGCCGAATGCAATTGCGATTTCAGCGTCAGTGGCACCACACTCCAGTCAAGACAATAGTCCGAGGAGCCTAAAGGAGCGTCTACGGAAATCTGATATCCGTCCAGGTGAGAGGTCAGCAGAAGGTCCAACAGGGAAGGTGCATGATCCTCCACATCTGGAATCCGCGCAGGAAAAGTAACCAGTTGTTTCAGACCATACGCCAAGGCAAAATCATGAACAGATCTCCCCTCATAAACGTGAACCAAGCCATTCAGCGGGCGTTAAAATCGCTAAGGATCACGATCTCTGCAGAGGAGATCTGCTTTAGCAACGAATTTTTAGCCATTTGAACGTGTTCGAAGAGTCGGTCTGTTTCGGTATTACTGCTATGGGACCTATAGAGGCACCCGTAGATGCGCGGATGATCGTCGCTATCTACGCGTAGCCAAAGGATGGACAGATCCGAACCTTCAAGACTGCCGAGGCGTCGAGAACTGATGTCAAACTCCAGCCCGAGGCACAATAGAGTGTTCCAGTTTGTACCCCGGGTAGGAAAGATACGAGACGTCAGAGGACACCTGCGTCTCGATTAGAAATAACAGAGCCGGCCTCGCCGGCTCGACGGTAGTGGACGGCGTTTAGGTTAGAGTGAATTCGAGTGAAGTTGAGCGGAATTTTGCCCCCCCCCCCAGAATACGTGAGGCAGCCTTAGCACCCACGCTCACTAGTGGAGTAACTTGGTCGTGGGTGCTCAGCGAGGGATTCTCCAGGGGTGCTGGTACCCTCCTGGGGTAGTTTGACATTTAATTCCGCGCTACCATGTTGATGAGGGGGGGTGGGGTAGATTTAGGCCTCCGGCCACCTGCACTCACCAGACGAAACGCGAAAGCAGAGCTTCCACTTAACCCCGGTTTGAGCCGGCCCATAATACGTGCAACAGCAAAGCTGCCGCGTGGCTCTACCGCTTTTAATTTTTATTCAATTAATTAAAGCATAATTCTGATTCGAAAAGAACCCAGCGTTACTTTTTTTAAAGTAAAATTATGTATACACTAAAAACAACGGAACTAAGAACAACTCGAGAAACTTTCTTCCCCATGAGTTTTCAGTTCTTCAAGCTAAATAGCAGACACAATACTACTTCAGCTTACTAGCTTTTGATAATTGCATATAGCCCAACGGATTAGTAATAATCTGTAACAAGGCATCAGTTTTTATTGTTAGTACTGGCAAAGAACTAAACACCATGGTATTTTTATCAATATAAATTTCAATGTTCTCGTTTAAATGATATTTTAGTAGCATTTACTTTCATAGAGCAACTCGGACAACCGGCGGACCGGAGGGGATTAACCTGCGGCGTTCTCTTCTGAATAAAGTTCTGGTTTTCCACAATTGCGGTACCGCTTAATAACTATACTATACTGTTTTATTACTTATCTTTAATTGTAAAAAAATTGTACGCAGTTGTGAGTTATGTAGTCGACTCAGTGTCGAAGCAGACCTCTAACGTATAAAGGCATGAAAGAAAACCATGTGTGTCTCAAAGAACATCGCGGAGGCACTACAATAACGCGGCAATCTCAACAACATCCTGAACGCATTATTATGTTGGACACGCAGGACTTTGTATCCCAGCTGCGTATATCTAACACACAAGCTGCATGGTAAAAACACTGCCAATACGCTTAAAAAAATGTTACTTTTACTTCTTACGATGTACTCATGCAAACATGCGGGCCAGCATATTAGCCACCTTTGGCAGAAACTAATTAGTAGTCTTAAAACATTCTTTTACAATAAATCTCGCACTGGTTACATTTATAAAGCCGTAACCCTAAATGATCTTAACTACACTCCACTTAACCTATATGAACATACAGGCGCACAACACAATAACACTAATAATCTACAAAAACAAAAGTTAGGGGACTGGAAAAATAATGTACTGCACGAACGACACCCATTTGACCTAGAACAACCACATATGGATACAGTAGCATCAAATAAAAAAAGAAGAGCGAGCTTATGGCTTTTAATTCAGACACCAAAATGTATGTCACCATGCCTCCTGTTATACTTTGTGTTAGCCCTTTGAATAGAGTCGCTAAATTTAAGTACCGAGGCCACAGGGTAACAGATGACTTCGAGGATGAGTTAGATACGAGTATATATACAAACGTAACGCAGGGCGTTGGCTGTTTGCTGTAATATGCTCGCTCGCAGGTATTGGCAATGCTTTTACCATGCAGCTTGTGGGTTAAATATACGCAGCGGGCGTACAGTGTCCTGTGCGTCCTATATAATAATGCATTCAGGGTGCTGTTGGGATTGCTGCGTTATTGTCATGTCTCTGCAATGTTCGTTGAGGCACACACGGATGGCTTTCATGCCATTATACGGAAGAGGTCTGCTTCAATACTGAGTCGACTACGTACCTCACAACTGCGTACCAACAGTATCCTGAACACACCAGCTGAGAGGTGGGATTCTGAAATTATGAGGCACTGCTAAAGCCTACATATAAAAGTAAATAAGTGTGTTTAATTTATTAAGTTACATACAAGTTTTAATTTAAAAACTAACATTACTTTAATTATTACATTATATACATTTATATGCTAACACGGAAGCACTCGGCAAACGACCGAGGGTTAGAGGGAAAGGGAAAGAAACCGGCAGGCGATGCAAATTTGTCAGGAAAACAGGAGGGAAAGGAGAGCGTTATGGATTGAAAATCTGCAATATAGTTCATAATTTGTAATTATTTTCAATTTGACGTTTGCAAGTTGTCATTTGTAATTGCTTCACTTCAGTACAGGTAAGCACCGTTGCAACCGCAACCACAGTTTCCGCCGCAGCTTCCAGTGATAGCGACAACACCACCAGCTGGAACTTCACCACCGAATCTAACAGCGCCCAGAATCGGCACCTGACCACCTATTAGGGTTCTACCAGCAACATCCAACTCGCCAGCGACCGCTACGTCACCAATGCCTATGCCTCCGTAGGCTGGACCAGCAATACCCGCTTGGTAGCCAAGGGCGCCAGGCCCAGCGAGACCGTATCCAAGACCGATTCCAGGTCCGCAAGCAATTTCAGAGGCCAAAGCAGATCCACATCCCAACCCGTACTCAGCAGTGAGTCCTGGACCATAGCCCAATCCAAGTCCAGCTCCGAGACACTGGCTGTATACGTTCTGAAAATGGAGAAACATCTTTACAATGTGCCGTAACACTTTTAACTGACTGTAAGAAGTAAATGGTAATTTACTTTTAATAATAAATAATATCGATTTATGGAACATAGTGTCAAAATTGATTCATGAATATAAATTTTAAATACATTGATTAAAAGGAGGTTCTTTTTTAAATTTATCCCAATTGTATATAACCATTATTTAACAGAAATATTATAATAAAATTGCAAGAGTTTTACCTGGATCAAGCATGCTTGAACGCAGAGCAGAAAGAAAGCGAAAGAAGACATGCTTATTGTTATTCCTACTGCACCAAATTTAAAGTGATTCAAAAATATAAAAACAATGCATTATATACTCTTTACTGCCTGTACGATTAAAAATAATTTCGTAATTAAAAAATAAACGTAAACGTATTCCGTAAAAGAATCATGTCGATGAGACATTGGCCTGTGTGTCATTTGTTGTGGAACGTGAGAAAATTTTATTTTGATTTCAAAAACTAATTATTAAATAAAAAGTGTGGAAAAACAGCCGCATGTATACGCAGAAAATGATTTTAAGCAAATATTTGAAATACATATCAAAGACTATACTAATGCTGCGATATTAGTTCTGCACAACGTATGGAATTATTTATTTACTTTTCAAGGAATGAAACAGACAAAAGACCCTTCCAAAACTTTCGATGGTCTTATTAATATAAAATTGTACAAAACCTATATAAAATAATATATTGTAGAGCATGACTCTACTATGAGGAAATAATGAAGATTTTAAATGCCTTTAGATTTAAAATCCCATAAAATTGAGATGTATTTTTTTTATTTATTACTAGGTTTGTTAAAATGTAGGCATTTAATATCTTGTTTTAAATAGTTCTGTGATTTGTAATAGTTTTTGTATTACGAGTAGGATCTTTGTGTTTGTCACGTATAAGGGAATATGGAATTGCGTGATATTATTTCAAAATAATCTCAGGTCTATATATAACCCAATTGACCCAAATTATACTCACACTCGTTTCCTATTAACATAGCAAATATGTGTGCCAAAGCATTCATCATTTTCTTCGCTCAAGCACTCATGGTTCAGGTAAGAAAAAAAATACTAACTACCAACAAAATACCACTACTAAAGGTCGTAAACAAATAAATTTAAAAATTCTAAATATTATATTAAATTAAATAAAAGTAAGAAATTATTGAAAACAGTGGCTTCAGATTTTAATAAAAATAATAGTTTTAATTTGAGTAGTTATAAGAAATTAACGAAACATAACATTTCTTTTTAATTAATATTCAGACCATAACTGCCTACTGCTTGGGCAACGGACTGGCCTACGAAGGTTCATTGATTGATGGTGCTCCCTGCGGCTGCCAATGGGGAGGTTTAGGCTTGGCTGGTTACGGTGCCGGTTGCGGTCTAGCTGCCATTCCAACTGCTAGCGGCGGTGGTTTCCCTGTCGCCAGCGCGTCTCCCAACCCGCCTGTTGGAGTATCTGTTCTCTCAGAGAACGAGATCGCAGGAATCCTGTCTGCCTTTGGTGAACTGCCTTTCCTGGGCACCGTTGGTCTGGAGGGTGTGCTTCCAACTGCTGGTGCTGGTGCCGTCTCTTACGGTTGCGGAAACGGTGCCGTAGGTATCATAAGCGAAGACATTTCCGCGTCCACTTTGGGCTACCCGGTCAACGCTGGGTTGGGTTACGGACCTGGTCTTGCTACCGGATTCGGTTACGGTCCCGTTTTCGGTGGACGCGCTATCGGAGGTTGCGGATGCGGTATCTACTAATAACTTTTTTAACTAAAAATCATACATGATATTAAAAAATAAACTTTGCATATCAGTTTGTATTTTCATTGATTATTTTAATTATGAAGTATAAGTGACAGCAGCAAACAAAATAGACAAGGTAGTTTTTCCGATCATCACTCCAAATATCTGCTGGATATGGACCTCGTCCGCTGTAGGGATAGCTGATTGACGAGCGCGGCAGTAGAGGTCGGGCATCTTTGCTGCTGCTGCCCGTCGCCGGTCTGGTTATTGTACATCTGGTGTAAGCGGCATGGATACACTGCCATCTATCGGAGGCCCTAAGTCTACACTCACTAAGAGCACCAACGAACGGCTATTATAATATTATAGTTCCTTGGCGATCGGCGGGGGAATGATTTTAAATTCTAAGTCGGCTTGTTGCACAGGGAGATCAATGATCTGCGATCGCAGTCGCAGACACTGGATATTTCACATCTGCGGAGCTAGCCAAGTTCACTTTACACAATCGTTACGGCTAGCAGAAAACTGCATTACAAGAATAACGTATCAGTCATGTGAACTAACGTTGATTGCGTTCACCTTTAAAAGAAGTACTTTTACGGATTTTATCGCGTTTAATTTATTTTTAACTCCTGTCGTTTCAAGTGCTTTGCAGCACACCTGGTTACGGGGGAGTGGATGAACTGAGTGTTTAACGTTCCGATGTCAAAGTAAGCCCGATATCCCATGAGTTTACAGGTGCTTTTGAAGCCTTGTAGTGGTATGCTTGTGTTACCTTCTAATTTCATTTAATTACAAAATCTCAGGCACTCACAGACTGGTAGTATCCATCTATGTTCTCTTTTAAAATAAGGATGTTTTCAATTCTACCAGCTTTGGTAGGCATCGACGTTCTTTTGCGAGGATTTGTGGTATATTATATTTGTAGTAATTGCAGAAAATCTACCATGTAGTGGCGGTATAAGAATATCCCCTACTCCATATCATCCTGTGGGGGTCCATCTACCCTCTATCCCCCCTATGAGGTAATCTATGGAGCAGGCCTATGTTCAGCAGTAGACTTTGACAGGCTGTAACGATAGCTGTAATTGTGGAGGACGTCTAGCACATGTTCAACAAAAATAAATACAAATCTAATTAAACGCGATAAAATCCGTAAAAGTGATTTTATTGTTAAGTTCGCATAAATATATACGAAATATTCCTTGTAATCGTGAACGATAATGGAATTAAAAAAATTATGAGTGCCATTAGTTTACGAAATGGCTTATAGACCGTCTATTGGAGGAACAAGATCTGCAGGACATTTTTTATTATACGGCTTTTATGTTACTCATGTAATAAAATCGATTTTCTTACACAACGAACACACTCCAAATGATTAAGGTTAATTTTACTTGCTTAGTTACATTAAAGTTGTACTACTTTCCAAAATACACCAATACATTCTTTTGAACATCACTACAGTTATAAGAACAGTTTCAAGATTATCTTTGTTAATATTGAGAATAACGTCGCCAGAAGCTGGAATCGTTTGATTAATCGTTATTTTTTGAAGTTGTGAATAAATTTATCAGACAGTCATTTAATAATTTTGACACATCCAATAAGATAAAGAGGAAGATAGTATTTAAAAGCAAGATACGAATTTTTGAATGTTTATATAAAAATTACAATGATACATATATACTTATGCAGGACGTAGGTAAATGTTATGGAACGGATATAATATTTTAGTTCAGAGTGTTTGGGTGGACTTTCCGTTGCTAGTCGCCGGAGCATTGACATTAGTCAGTTATGTTATTTTCTCGTCATTCGTTCATTCATACATTCATTAATTGAAATATTCATTCATTCATAACAACCTATCAAAGCCCACAGCTGAATATAGTTCTCCACACAGCTTGTCTCCCAAGGGATATTTACAATAGCCGCCCCACTTTACTGGGCTGACGACTGCAGTTTAATTCTCTCTTACACCAATACAATTTAACTGATCAAAACACCAATGCATCTATGCTATGTCTGAGTTTAGTACTTTGCTTATCATACAGCGTCTTGATATACAACGGTTTCTCATAGCGCCTGAAGCGCCTGAAGTGGAACATTATTGTGATATAAACACCACTAAATCATCAATACATTTAATAAATTCGTGTTTAGAGTCATATTTAAAATTTTTGCTACCACCGACTAATTTTCTTCTAACTTTGTAGGTAGTACCTAGTAGTGTAATACCAGCTGAATAAGTTGCTATTGTAACTACACGTTTATAATGACATAAACGTAGTTATTGCTACACAGCCACCATAAGAATCCACTACACCTTTACGTGACGTGGCTGCCGTAACAGACGACAGAGGAAAAATAGCAGCATCTTCCTGGTAACAACTCAAAATAATAAAAACCAATGCGGTTGCCATTCCGCCTGCCAAGTGTGGCAACTATGGCAAAACCCCGCCCATGAGGCAAGCTATAGAGAGGCCTGTGTTCAGATGTGCACGTTATGGTATAGAATAAATAATATTTTTTATAAATAGAAGAGGGGGCAATCGAGCATGCGGCTCACCTGATGTAAAGTGACTACCGCCGCCCATGACCAACCGCAACACAAGGGGAATTGCAGGTGGAGGTAAGAAGGAATAAGCTCTTTTCTTGAAGGTCCCCAGGTCGTATCGGTCAGGAAAAATCGCCGGTGGTAAACTATTCCACAGAGAGATCGTACGCGGAAGAAAACTCCTTGTGACACGTACAGTGGTGGACCGCCAAGCACCCAAATGGTGTGGATGGTATCAGGACGTTTGCCGCGAGTGCGTTCAGAAAATTTTGCGGCTGGGATTAATCCGAACAATTCCTCAGAGCACTCCCCATGGTATATGCGAAAGAAAATTCAAAGATGCAACATCTCTTCGCGGCGTCAGTGAATCGAGCCGATCGGAGCGAGCACTCGGTCGTCGACGATTCGAATCGCTCTGCGCTGGATGCGGTCAAGTGAAAGGAGCTGGCACTGGGGAGCTCCATCCCAGAGATGGGAATAGTATTCCATGTGCAGCCGAACCTGCGCCTTGTAAAGTTGCAGGCGGTATGCCGGCATGTAATACTGTCCCGCTCTGCTGAGCACGCAAAGCTTTTTGGAGGCAAATATGGCCTTCTCTTCCAAGTGACCACGAAACTGAACGTCACTCGATATGTCAACGCCGTGGATTCTAATACTGGCTAAGGCAACAAGGGGAGTGCCTTGAAACCGAGGAGTTACGACAAAGTGGTTCTTTTAAGCGGTTAACGCGCACAACTTGTGTCTTCTGAGGGTTAAACTGGACTAGATTTAGTCGCCCCCAATCCGAGACTCTGTTCAGCAAAGACTGGACTTCAGACACAAGTTTGTCCCGGTACTCGGAGACGTTTTTCCCGAGAAATATTGGCACGACTGGTGTACAGAACATCACCAGTGCTGTCATCTGCATAGCAATGTATGTTACGGATTTGCAACAAGCCTTCGCAATGTCCAAACTAAAGACCAATGCCTCCCTCTGGACTCTACTGCCTCCGCCCATCTATGAGTTAGGTAGACCAGAAGATCACCAGCTGATCGAGCACGGCGAAAACCGTATTGGCGATCACTAATCAGCTGGTGATCCTCAAGGTACCTGATGAGCTGGCAGTTTACAATGGACTCCATTGTTTTGGAGAACAAGGAAATGATGGCGATAGGCCTGTAGTTGGACGGGTCTGAGCGGTCGCCTTTTTAAGGATCGGGTGGACGTAAGCCAACTTGCATGATTTTGGGACTACGCCTAGAAAGTAGGAGTACCGGAAAAGACGCGTTAAAACCGGTGTCAACTCTGGAGCACACGTCCTCAGCACAATTGGGGAGATGCCGTCAGGCCTACTCGACTTGTGGATGTCCAGGGAGAGGAGTGCTTTGCGAACCGATCGCTGTGTGAACTGCACTTCCGACATGGAGAACTCACACGGTAAAATGGCCGGCAGCGTACTCCCCCCGCCATCAAGAGTCGAGTTGGACGCAAATAAAGAGCCTAGCAGATCGGCTTTCTCCTTTGCGATATGGGATGACGATGATGGATTATATATATTCCTTTGCGAATATATGGCTGACAGAAATTACCCTGGACAGCCTTGGCGAGAGACCAGAATGCACGGGTTCCAGAAGGAAAGCGAATTAGTTTCTCGCCAATTCTGCCTATGTGCTCTGACTTTGCCTTGGCAATGACTCTTTTGAAGGACTTGGAGGCGGAATTATACTTCCTGTTTAGAGCGCTGGTGTTTACATCCCGGGACTCCTGCTTATAGCATGATGCGATTTTACAGGAGAGACCAAACCATGGCTGAGATTTGCCTCCGATGGGAACCACAGAGGAAGGAATAAAAAGTTCCATACCCTGAAGTACCACATCAGTGACAGAATCCGCAACAACTTTGGGATCGTCCGGCGAGAAGCAAACCCGCCCCCAAGGGTATGACGCAAAGAAAGACCGCATCTTATCCCAATCGGCTGACCTGTAATACCAAACACGGCGGCAGCCTGCAGAATGCAACTGCGATTTCAGCGTCAGTGGCACCACACTCCAATACAATAGTCCGAGGAGCCTAAAGGTCAACGGAAATCTGATATCCATCCAGGTGAGAGGTCTGCAGAAGGTCCAACAGGAAACGAGCATCATCCTCCACATCTGGAATCCGCGTAAGCAAAGTAACCAGTTGTGTCAGACCATATACCAAGGCAAAATCATAAACAGATCTCCCCGCATGATCCGTTAAACGTGAACCAAGCCATTCGGCGTGATGGGCGTTAAAATCGCTAAGGATCACGATCTCTGCATAGGGGATCTCCTGTAGCAACGAATTTGTAGCCATTTGAACGTGTCCGAAGAGTCAGTCTGTTTCGGTATTACTGCTATGGGACCTATAGAGGCACCCCTAGATGCGCGGATGGTCGTCGCTATCTACGCGTAGCCAAAGGATGGACAGATCCGAACCTTCAAGACTGCCGAAGCGTCGAGAACAGATGTCAAACTCCAGCCCGAGGCACAATAGAGTGTTCCAGTTTGTACCCCGGGTAGGAGAGATACGAGACATCTGAAGACACCTGCGTCTCGGTTAGAAATAGCAGAGCCGGCCTCGCCGTCTCGACAAGGTAGTGGACGGCGTTTAGGTTAGAGTGAAGTCGAGTGAAGTTGAGCGGATTTGTGCCCCCCCCCAGAATACGTGAGGCAGTCTGAGCACCCACGCTCACTAGTGGAGTAACTTGGTCGTGGGTGCTCAGCGAGGGATTCTCCAGGGGTGCTGGTACCCTCCTGGGGTAGTATGACATTTAATTCCGCTACCATGTTGATGAGGGAGGGGGGTAGATTTAGGCCTCCGGCCACCTGCACTCACCAGACGAAACGCGAAAGCAGAGCTTCCATTTCACGCCGGTATTCTGTGAGGTCATGGTACCACCCCGGTTTGAGCCGGCCCATAATACGTGCAACAGCAAAGCTGCCGCGTTAATAATTTAATAAAAATTTTTAGTGCTAGAGCCCACTTTTAATTTTTATTCAATTTATTAAACCATAATTCTGATTCGAAAAGAACCCAGCGCTACTTTTTTTTAAAGTACAATAATGTATACACTAAAAACAACGGAACTAAGAACAACTCGAGAAACTTTCTTCCCTATGAGTTGTCAGTTCTTCAAGCTAAATAGCAGACACATTACTACTTCAGCTTACTAGCTTTTGATAATTGCATATAGCCCAACGGATTAGTAATAATCTGTAACAAGGCATCAGTTTTCATTGTTAGAACTGGCAAAGAACTAAACATCTTGGAATTTTATCAATATAAATTTCAATGTTCTCGTTTAAATGATATTTTAGTAGCATTTACTTTCATAGAGCAACTCGGACAACCGGTGGACCGGAGGGATTTAACTTGCGATGTTCTCTTCTGAATAAATTTCTGGTTTCCCACAATTGCGGTACCGCTTAATAACTATACTATACTGTTTTATTACTTATCTTTAATTGTAAAAAAATTGTACGCAGTTGTGAGTTATGTAGTCGACTCAGTGTCAAAGCAGACCTCTAACGTATATTGGCATGAAAGAAAACCATGTGTGTCTCAAAGAACATCGCGGAGGCACTACAATAACACGACAATCTCAACAACATCCTGAACGCATTATTATATTGGACACGAAGGACGTTGTATCCCCGCTGCGTATATCTAACTCACAAGATGCATAAGCTTTATTGCTGGGGATAAGTCGCTCGCGTCCGTAGGCTTTGACCACCTAATCCTAGGCCCACCCTACACGTGTCCCCCGGGTGGTGCTAAATGAATGACAAGCCAATAGCACAGACTCGGCTCCTCGCCGTGTTAGCGGCGTAAAATATACTACCCCATATTTCGCACCATGAGGAAACAAACAAAAAAATGGCCTCAAGTTTCCGGCGCCCCTTTAATGGGGCAGGGGTGCGAAGAATCTCCGGGAGGAAAACCGGCGACGAGGTTTGCCACCCGTCACGTTCTGTCTCCCGGAGGGGCGAAAAGTTAATTGCAGAGGCCCGTCTGGCTACATTGAATGTATGTGGAGCAATGAATGATAAAATGGATGAAGTATGCGATATGATGTATGATAGAGGAATAGATGTGTTATGTGTAAATGAGACGAAACGGAAGGGGAAGGATATCACTACACATGGCATGTATACCGCAAACTGGTCTGGTGTAGACGAGATTGAGCGGGCATGCCAGGGAGTAGGTATCATCCTTTCACAAAGAATGGGCTTTTGTGTGAAAGAGTATGAATGTGTAAGCCCAAGACTGCTATGGATACGAATGAAAGTGGGCTTAAAGAAGTTGTTTGTGCTAGGGGTCTACGCACCAGACATGTCTCAGCCCACTTATATCCGAGAGCAGTTTTGGGAAATGGTAAGGATGGTGTTAATGAAATGTAAGGGAAATGAAAATATTATTATGCTAGGAGATTTTAATGGAAGGGTTGCGGTGAGGAGGCTTGGTTATGAAAGGATATTGGAAACGTTTGGTGATGAAAGTATAAATGAGAATGGTGAAAGCCTCCTCACCGTATGTATGGAAAAGAATCTTTTTGTGACGAACACTTGCTTTCGCCACAAGAGGATTCACACATATACTTGGGAAAGAGGCGATGATAGAAGCATGATAGATTTCGTAATTGTGGATGAAAGAATGAGGGGTGCAGTTGTAGATACAAGGGTTTACCGGGGGTCTAACGTAGGAACGGATCATTATTTGGTTCTATGCCGAATTAATGGTCTATTCAGGCGTTGGCGCCATCGGTCATCTGTGTCTACCACTGCGTTACAGCGTATTAGAACTGAAAGGCTACAAGAGGAAGATGAGAAAAACAAGTTCAAATGTAGACTGAAAGAAAATATAAGTGGCTTGGATGAATTATGTATGAATGAGTTAGACTTGGAGAATGTATGGCAAAATGTTAAGAAAGGTTTAGTGGATGCAGCTACCGAAGTATGAGGTGTTAGTAAGAGAAAGAATGAAAGGAAAAATAATACGTTATGGTGGGACGATGAGATATGTATGGAAGTTGAAGCAAAGAAGAGAGCATGGCTAGATTTACTAGCAACAAAGGCTGGTAATTCTAGTGATACGAGTGATGATATTAAAAGAAAAAAGGCAGTCTTTAGACATCTAAATAAGAGATTAAAAGAAGTAGTTGAAAGGAAAAAGCAAGAAAGAACGGATAAGAATGATAGAAGAATATCGGATAACTTCCAGGCAAATATTAAAATGTTCTGGAAAATCGTTAGAACTGCCAGGGGACATTCAAAAGAGCCTATAGTTAATGCTATAAGAGATGAGAATGGCTATATTCTGAATGATGAAGTTTTGAGTTTAAAGAGATGGAAGAAATATTTTGAAAGCGTTTTTATGAGTGAGTAGACAACGTATAAAATAAATGAAGTAGAAAAATCGAAAGAAGAGGAAAGAGGTAGCGAGATAAGTATAGATGAAATAATGAAAGCAATGAAAAGCATGAAAGCAGGTAAGGCTGCCGGATATGATAGAGTTTCACTCGAAATGCTAAGGGCTGGAGAGGAAGTGGTGGCAGGCCTGCTGCATACCTTGTTCAATTTATGCTGGGAACTGAAGCGGGTATCGGTAGACTGGTGCAAAGCCGTGATAGTCCCAGTATATAAAGGAAAAGGGTCGCAGCAGGACTGTAAAAACTACCGTGGTATCAGCCTTCTTAGTATTGTGGGGAAAACTGTATTCTAAGGTACTGATTGAAAGGGTCATGAAAGAAACTGATGAAAAAATTTGGGATGTGCAAGCGGGATTTAGAAAGGGAATGGGATGTACATATCAAGTCTTTTCCATGCGTATGATCGCGGAAAAGTTTTTGGCCAAAAACCAAAAGGTTTTTTGTGCGTTCATGGACTTGGAAAAGGCCTATGACAGAGTGGATAGGGATGAGCTATGGTAAACACTGAATTCATTTGGGTTGAACGCTGGCTTGATACAGGCATTGGAGTCGCTTTATAGGGTCTCTAGTGCTTGTGTTAGGATCTACTCGGACTGGTTTGGCATCCATAAAGATGTCCCCGTGGCTGTTCAACCTATTTATGGACAGTTGTTTGCAAAATTTGAAAGTTGAAGAATGCGGATTAAGAATGGATGAGGTAACCGTCAAATATCTTTTGTACGCCGATGATCAAGTTATTCTTGCGTCGTCGGCGGCCGAGCTGCAAATGATGGTTACATTAATGAACAGATCATTAAAAGAAAGGGGTATGAAAGTGAACACAAGTAAGACGAAAGTTATGGTTTTTGAAAGAGAAGAAAGTAAGACGATATGTGAAATAAGAATAGAAGGGGAATAGATCGAGCAAGTAGATGAGTTTGTATATCTGGTTTGCGTATTTAGCAGGGATGGGAGATAAGGATATAGAACGACGTGTGAATGCAGTAATTAGAATAAATAGGGCCCTACACTCTATTGTGAAGCATCAAAATGTGTCGAAAAAGGCACGTATAGCAATACACAATGCTGTGTTGGTCCCTACTTTAACGTATGGTTGTGAAAGTTGGGTGTGACAAAAGAAGCACAAGAGTAGAATGAACGCAGTAGAAATGCGATCGTTAAGGAGTATATTAGGGCTGAATCTAAATGACAGAGTAAGAAATTTTGTAATAAGAGAAGAGTGTGGTTTTCAAGATGATGTTGTGACCAGGATTAAGAAAGGAATGCTTCGGTGGTTTGGTCATGTGGAAAGAATGAATGAGGAAAGAGTGACAAAGAAAATTTAAGTTGTAGAAGTGAATGGCAGAGTGAATGGTAGAAGCGGAAAGGGACGTCCTAGGCGAAAATTTATCGACCAAATTGGCGATTTATTGAAAACGGGCCAAATTAGGAGTACCCTTAACCGACGAGCATGTATGCGTAGATGTATGGATGTGAAGGAGGCGAGAGAGGTGTGTCAGGATCGTGCCAAATGGAAGTCTGTAGTCTCTGCCTACCACTCTGGGTGACAGGCGTGAGTGTTTATGTATGTATGCTGTTATGTATGTATTAAATACAAGTTTTAATTTAAAACAAACATTACTTTATAAGAATACATTAATTTTATGCTAACACGGAAGCACTCGGCAAACGACCGAGGGTTAGAGGGAAAGGGAAAGAAACCGGCAGGCGATGCAAATTTGTCAGGAAAACAGGAGGGAAAGGAGAGCATTATGGATTGAAAATCTGCAGTATAGTTCATAATTTGTAATTATTTTCAATTTGACGTTTGCAAGCTGTTAATTGTCATTTCTTCACTTCAGTACAGGTATGCACCGTTGCAACCGCAACCACAGTTTCCGCCGCAGCTTCCGGTGATAGCAACAACACCACCAGCTGGAACTTCACCACCGAATCTAACAGCGCCCAGAATCGGCACCTGACCACCTATTAGGGTTCTACCAGCAACATCCAACTCACCAGCGACCGCTACGTCACCAATGCCTATGCCTCCGTAGGCTGGACCAGCAATACCCGCTTGGTAGCCAAAGGCGCCAGGCCCAGCGAGACCGTATCCAAGACCAATTCCAGGTCCGCAAGCAATTTCAGAGGCTAAAGCAGATCCACATCCCAACCCGTACTCAGCAGTGTATCCTGGACCATAGCCCAATCCAAGTCCAGCTCCGAGACACTGACTGTATACGTTCTGAAAATGGAGAAACATCTTTACAATGTGCCGTAACACTTTTAACTGACTGTAAGAAGTAAATGGTAATTTACTTTTAATAATAAATAATACCGATTTATGGAACATAGTGTCAAAATTGATTCATGAATATAAATCTTAAATACATTGATTAAAAGGAGATTCTTTTTTTAAATTCATCCCAATTGTATATAACCATTATTTAACAGAAATATTATAATAAAATTGCAAGAGTTTTACCTGGATCAAGCATGCTTGAACGCAGAGCAGAAAGAAAGCTAAAGAAGACATGCTTACTAGTTATTCCTACTGCACCAAATTTAAAGTGATTCAAAAATATAAAAACAATGCATTATATACTCTTTACTGCCTGTACGATTAAAACTAATTTCGTAATTAAAAAATAAACGTAAACGTATTCCGTAAAAGAATCATGTCGATGAGACATTGGCCTGTGTGTGTCATTTGTTGTGGAACGTGAGAAATTTTTATTTTGATTTCAAAAACTAATTATTAAATAAAAAGTGTGGAAAAACAGCCGCATGTATACGCAGAAAATGAGTTTAAGCAAACATTTGAAATACATATCAAAGACTATACTAATGCTGCGATATTAGTTCTGCACAACGTATGGAATTATTTATTTATTTTCAAGGAATGAAACAGACAAAAGACCCTTCCAAAACTTTCGATGGTCTTATTAATATAAAATTGTACAAAACCTATATAAAATAATATATTGTAGAGCTACTACTATGACTCTACTATGAGGAAATAATGAAGATTTTAAATGCCTTTAGATTTAAAATCCCATAAAATTGAGATGAATTTTTTTTAATTTATTACTAGGTTTGTTAAAATATAGGCATTTAATTCTTGTTTTAAATAGTTCTGTGATTTGTAATAGTTTTTGTATTACGAGTAGGTTTGTTTGTGTCACGTATAAGGGAATATGGAATTGCGTGATATTATTTCAAAATCATCTCAGTTCTATATATAACCCAATTGACCCAAATTGTTCTCACACTCGTTTCCAATTAACATAGCAAATATGTGTGCCAAAGCATTCATTCTTTTCTTCGCTCAAGCACTCATGGTTCAGGTAAGAAAAAAAAATACTAACTACTAAAGGTCGTAAACAAAAAAATTTAAAAATTCTAAATATTATAATAAACTAAATAAAAGTAAGAAATTATTGAAAACAGTGGCTTTTATAAGATTTTAATAAAAATAATAGTTTTAATTTGAGTAGTTATAAGAAATTAACGAAACATAACATTTCTTTTTAATTAATATTCAGACCATAACTGCCTACTGCTTGGGCAACGGACTGGCCTACGAAGGTTCATTGATTGATGGTGCTCCCTGCGGCTGCCAATGGGGAGGTTTAGGCTTGGCTGGTTACGGTGCCGGTTGCGGTCTAGCTGCCATTCCAACTGCTAGCGGCGGTGGTTTCCCTGTCGCCAGCGCGTCTCCCATCCCGCCTGTTGGAGTATCTGTTCTCTCAGAGAACGAGATCGGAGGAATCCTGTCTGCATTTGGTGAACTGCCTTTCCTGGGCACCGTTGGTCTGGAGGGTGTGCTTCCAACTGCTGGTGCTGGTGCCGTCTCTTACGGTTGCGGAAACGGTGCCGTAGGTATCATAAGCGAAGACATTTCCGCGTCCACTTTGGGTTACCCGGTCAACGCTGGGTTGGGTTACGGACCTGGTCTTGCTACCGGATTCGGTTACGGTCCCGCTTTCGCTGGACGCGCTATCGGAGGTTGCGGATGCGGTATCTACTAATAACTTTTTTTAACTAAAAATCATACATGAAATTAAAAAATAAACTTTGTATATCAGTTTGCATTTTTATTGATTATTTTAATTTTGAAGTATAAGTGTCAGCAGCAAACAAAAAAGACAAGGTAGTTTTTCCGATCCATCAATCCAAGTATCTACTGGATATGTACCTCGCCCGCTGTAGGGATAGCCGATTGACGAGCGCAGCAGTAGAGGTCGGGCATCTGTGCTGCTGCTGCCGGTCTGGTTATTGTACATCTGGTGTAAGCGGCATGGATACACTGCCATCTATCGGAGGCCCTAAGTCTACACTCACTAAGAGCACCAACGAACGGCTATTATAATATTATGGTTTCTTGGCGATCGGCGGGGGAATGATTTTAAATTCTAAGTCGGCTCGCTGCCCGGGAAGATCAGTGATCGGCGATCGCAGTCGCAGACACTGGATATTTCACATCTGCGGAGCTAACCAAGTTCACTTTACACAATCTTTACGCCTAACAGAAAACTGCATGACAAGAATAACGTATCAGTCATGTGAACTATCGTTGATTGCATTCATCTTTAAATAGAAATACTTTTACGGATTTTATCGCGTTTAATTTAATTTGTTTTTTGGGTTAAATCCACTAATCTTTCCCCCTGGTTACGGGGGAATGGATGAACTGAGTGTTTAACGTTCCGATGTCAAAGTAATCCCGATATCCCATGAGTTTACAGGTGCTTTTGAAGCCTTGTAGTGGTATGCTTGTGTTACCTTCTAATTTCATTTAATTACAAAATCTCAGGCACTCACAGACTGGTAGTACACATCTACGTTCTCTTTTAAAATAAGGATGTTTTCAATTCTACCATCTTTGGTAGGGATCGATGTTCTTTTGCGAGGATTTGTGGTATATTATATTTGTAGTAATTGCAGAAAATCTACCATGTAGTGGCGGTATAAGAATATCCACTACTCCATATCATTCTGTGGGTGTCCATCTCCCCTCTATCCCCCCTATGAGGTAATCTATGGAGCAGGCCTATGTTCAGCAGTAGACTTTGACAGGCTGTAACGATAGCTGTAATTGCGGAGGACGTTTAGCACACGTTCAACAAAAATAAACACAAATCAAATTAAACGCGATAAAATCCGTAAAAGTAATTTTATTGTTAAGTTCGCGTAAATATATACGACATATTAATTCAATTTTATACTTTCCTGTAATTGTGAACGATAATGGAATTGAAAGTTTTATGAGTACCATTAGTTTATGAAATGGTTTATTAACCATCTATTGGAGGGAACATGATCTGCACGACATTTTTTATTATACGGCTTTTATGTTACTCATGTAATAAAATCGATTTTCTTACATAACGAACACACTCCAAATGATTAAAGTAAATTTTACTTGCTTAGTAACATTTAAGTTATACTACTATCCAAAATACACCAATACATTCGTTCAAACGTCAGTACAGTTTTAAGAACTGTTTCAAAATTATCTTTTTTAATATTGAGAACAACGTCCACAGAAGCTGGAGTCGTTTGATTAATCGTTATCTCTTGAAGTTGTGAATGAATTTGTCAGAGACAGTCATTTAATTGTTTTGACACATCCAATTAGATAAACGGGAAGATTATATTTAAAAAGCAAGATATCAATTCGTGAATGTTTATATAAAGGTTACAATGGTACATATATACTTATGCAGGACGTAGGTAAATGTTATGGAAACGAATAAAATATTTTAGTTCAGTGTGTTTAGGTGTACTCTCTGTTGCTAGTCGCCAGAACATTGACATTAGACAGTTGTCTAGTTCTATCGTCATTCTTTCATTCATTCATACATTCATTCATTGATACATTCATCCATTCATAACAACCTATCAGAGTCCACCGCTGAACATAGTTGTCCCTCCACGCAGCTTGTCTCACAAGGGGATATTTGCTATATCTGCCCCAATTTACTGGGTTGACGACTGCAGTTTATTTCTCTCTTACACCAGAAAAATTAAACTGATCAAAACACCCACGCATACGCTATGTCCAAGTTTTGCTTATTGTACAGCGTCTTGATCTACAACAATTTCTCATAGCGCCTCAAATCTGAAGTGGTACAACATTGTTGTGATATAAACACCACAAAACCATCCATAAAGCTAATATATCCGTTTTTAATATTTATAATTTTTGCTATACTATGTTTCTAGGGCAGGCGGAAAAACGTACATTGACCTTTGACGATATCATCAGGGTAGTCAACCTTTATTTTGGTTTTATTTTTTATCCTTGTATCATCAGTTATCACATACATCATCAGAGTGCCGAGTGCGAAGTTCTTCGCAAATCCTGTGTCTCTTATTATATTATGAAGAAAGAAGATAATCCTGTACTTGTATGAATTAAAAAGCAAATTAACATTAATTTAAATTTATTATTTATAAATCATAAGAATTATAACAATTTTCATTATTACGTTAATAGTAGGTAAGTAGTTTAATAAGTAGGTAGGTAGGTAGTTGAACAAAACATAACCACTTCCTGACAGTCGGGTAAAAATGTGAACTTTTGATGCTAAACATCTTTAGCAGTCAACCTTGAAGCATGCATAAAACTTCTCGTAAAAGCGTGTAAATCTTATAAGATTTTGATGACGATGGACCTGATTCCATACCGGTGATAATACACAAAACTTCACAAAACAATAACAAAAACATAACAATACAAGAAACAAAAATAAAACAATAACAATAACCGAAAATTTTAAATCTCAAACTATCTACAACCAAAGCAGAATGAGGAGAACGACTCGAGACAGATTTGTTATCTCTGAATGACCGCTTACTTCACCCTACCACGTACCGTGAGACACGCTTAGCGCATAACGATACGTAATCGATAATGAAATGTATGGAAGCAATACTTGTCGTTTTGTTTTGACGCTACCATAATACTTGAGGTCAATGTACGTTTTTCCGCCTGCCCTAGAAACATACTATACCACGATGAAAGATTTTTCTCCATTTTCAGAATGTATACAGTCAGTGTCTCGGAGCTGGATTTGTATTGGGCTATGGTCCAGGACTCACTGCTGAGTACGGATTGGGATGTGGATCTGCTTTAACATCTGAAATTGCTTACGGACCTGGAATCGGTCTTGGATACGGACTCGCTGGGCCTGGCGCCCTTGGCTACCAAGCGTGTATTGCTGGTCCAGCCTACGGAGGCATATGCATTGGTGACGTAGCGGTCGCTAGCGAGTTGGATATTGCTGGTAGAACTCTAATAGGTGGTCAGGTGCCGATTCTCGGCGCTGTTAGGTTCGATGGTGAAGTTCCTGCTGGTGGTATTGTCTCCATCACTGGAAGCTGCGGCGGAAACTGTGGTTGCGGTTGCAACGGTGGTTACCTGTACTGAAGTGAGGCAATGACAATTAACAGCTTGCAAATGTCAAATTGAAAATAATTACAAATTATGAACTATATCGCAGATTTTCAATCCATAATGCTCCCCTTTCCCTCCTATTTTCCCGACATATTTGCTATGACTGGCAGTGAATGCGCGATGGCATGGTGTAGTGGATTATCTTACACATTTAACGCAGGCGATTTCAAGTCAGCCTCAATATAATATATAGATAGTAATAATAATAATATGGAAAAGAGTAAATAAAATTAATAGTATGGAGGGAGAAGGACCTCCGCGGGAGATTCTACAAGGTTTTACATGAGCCTTTCTGTAAGTTGCAGTAGATACAGTTGCCTCCCACAACTGGCTACGTTTCGGTGACCTCTTCGGGGAAACCGAGGGTTTTGTCTGTGCAATACGGGATCAGGTTATTAAAACCAATAACTATCAGAGATACATCCTAAAGGATGGCACCGCCGGCATCTATTAAGCTTGTCGTCGTCCCGGTAAGCCGATTAGGCATGTCATCTCCGGTTGTTTGGTGCTTTCTAACTCTGAGTACTTGCATAGGCACAACGTCCGTGCTCGAAAATGATCGCTCCAGGCTTTACTGGGACCGGGCCATCATCACAGACTGGACTGTTCTTGCCAATAAGCCTGATATTGTGCTCATGGAGCGGTTACAGTCAAGAATATTTTTGGTCGACATCACCATTCCGTATGACGAGAACCTCGTGAAAACCGAAACAGATAAGCAAACAAAATATCTGGACCTAGCTCACGAGGTGACCGAAATGTGGGATGGTCTGCCGACCGCAATTATTCCTGTAGTCGTCTCTGCGAATGGGCTAATCTCGGTCAGCCTCACGGGTCTCGGGTTGGTCTCCCCTGCCGAGGGCTTCCATCTGGTTGGGTTTATATTTATTTATGTATTTTTATGTATTTATTTTATTTTATTGATATTTATATATATTTATCATTTTCATTCACAATTATATATTTATGATACCCAACGAGATGAGAAAAATATATGGATAAAGATACCCAAAAAATAATAAAAATCGTAATCTCTCGTCGTCGTCTAAATCGTAAAATAATAGTAATCCGAGTTACATTTACAATTTTATTTTGTTGCAATGTTATGTAGGTGGGTTGTTGTATTTGGAACTGATAGAGTGTGAAAATTATAGTGTTTATGTTTAAAATTTCCATTTGTTTGTTATATTACGTGGGTTGGGTAGTTATTTAATTATGTAATAGGATATAAGAGTGCATTTATTCGCCAACAAACTGTCTTTACAATTTGGCGAAGTTGTAAAATTATGTAATGTTTTTTTTCTGTAAATTTCATTAAATAAATAAATAAATAAATATTTGGTGACGCCGAAATTGAACGACTACGATGTGACGCTGTTCCCTGATCGGATGAAAATCACGTGTCTAGCCACCATACATAAGACTCTGACATCCATTCTGAGCGCGAGAATCATTCGTCACCTGGATCTAAATCAGGTGATGTCACGCGCTCAAAACGTATGTCGGGTCGGTGGTCGTGAAACCAAAGAACCACTCCTTATTGATGCGGTCATTGGCAAAGTGGTACAGCACAACCGGCGAAACTTCTCCGCCGCCTGGATAGACTACAGAAGGGCAATTTTTTTACAATACCTATCATGAGGCTCAGCATCACCACATCTGCATAGCTTATATCATTTGTACCAATTCCGTCTATTAATAACCGAATTTAGAGCTGTTGAGCTCCGCAATCAGCTGCTTAATGTATAGGTTGAAAGGCGTAGGCAAACTCAACCCTACTTGTCTAACACCGCATTCCAACCCCTACTTCATAGAAAAGCTGCTATGCTGCTATTAATCGATGACAGTAAATAATGCATTAATATCTTTTTTTTTTTCGTGAAAAGTTTTCTTTTTTTCTACATCAGTCCGTAATCAAGCCACTTCTAGTCATGATTTGTTTTTCGATAGATTTTAATTAATTCATTTAATTAATTTAAAATTTTTGTTTTTTAAATGAACATTTAATTGAAATAAAAATTATTATTATTATTATTTATGGTTTAAGAAATTTATTTCTCATAAGAATAGAACATTCATTTGTCTGAGAAACACAAGATTGACTTAAAATAGATAAATATTTCAACATCGAAACAAGTGCTGGAGAGACATTATTTGATCATTGAGTAATCATAATTGTAAGAATATTAAAAATTACATTTCAAATTCAAACCAACATGAAATATAAAATAAAAATGTGGGTAAATAAAAAACAATTACATCATCAGCAAACAATTGAAAACAATGCACATTTTGTAATATTATTGTAACATCGAGTAGCAAATGCCTATGGTCTTATTATGTGTCGAAAATCGAAGCACATCTATTGCTGTCGTAAATTTCTATAACTTGTAGTTAACGTTAGTTTATAATTTGTTGTTTTTTTTTTATTTAGTTCTTAAGTAGTCTGCATTTAAAACTTTATTATTGAATCTGTATACTTAAGAATTATTAGATTGCGTACATAGTTTAAAATAAAATTATTTATGTACTTAGATTATAAGGTAAATTATATATATATATATATTTTTATATATATATATATATATATATATATATATATATATTTATATATATTTATATATATAAAGTACGTGTCACGTTGTTTGTCCACGATGGACTCCTAAACTACTTAACCGATTTTGATCAAATTTGCACAACGTGTGCAGTTTGGTCCAACTTGAGAGATAGGATAGCTTACATTTCAATTCATATTCGCAATATTATTTTATTCCAAATTATATTTGTATATAATTTGACAGTCACAATACATATGCTTTCAAGCGTTTGAAACGGTTCCCTTCAAAAACAAAAAGTCTCAATAAAGCAATTTACATTTTTGCAATACGTTAGCGATAACATGTTTTGTTAAAATTACAGGAATAATATTTTGATTACCCGGATGACCGAGCCTTGTTCGGTTTTTTTTAAGTTACATTTATATACAAATTACATGAATAATGGTTTTTGATCTTATTGACATAATAGAAAAAACTGAACTGGTTATTTGAATAAAAAATCATGAGTACAATTAGATTAATTAAAATTTTCGTATTTTTAAAAAATACTAAAAAAAAGGGCTCGAAATAATAGAATTTCTCACAAAGGAAGGGAACTTGAAAAAAAAAGGAAAAAAGCCGGACTCAAGACGGGACGCGAACCACGGAACACCGATATCACGCCAGAACAACATCCCATCTGAGCTATTACGATCATTAATTACCTTTCAAAATTTACCTTCTTATATTGTAGCAGTTTTTTTTATTGCCCGAAAACACGGACAAAGGGGCATTTTCTAGAAATAAATCCTAGCTAGATAGATTTATTGCCCCCGAAACTCTCTGGACACTAAATTTTATGAAAATCGTTGGAGCCGTTTCCGAGATTCCGATTATATATATATTTATATATATATATATATATATATATATATATATATATATATATTTTTTGCTCGTTTAAAGGTATAGTATAAATTAAATTCATATTATAGTGAAGATAATACGGTGAAATTATTTCTGCTTTTTAATTATTAGTGCTTCGTTGTTCAAAACTCTTTAATTAAAATAATATATTATACATGTAAGTATTATCACATAGTTACATTATTGTATTTGCAGTGCATAGAATTACTGTATTTTGATGGTCATAAGGTACTAAGGCTCCAAGATCTGAATGAATCTGGTTATTTGTCACAAAAATGGTTGGTATTTATTGTCCGCTTGCTTCTCATGTTATTGATTTATCAATATTAAAAATTATGATTTCTTAACGCGAATACCGGAGTACCTTCAGCTTTTTTACCATAAATAATAATTTAAAAAGCTGAAGGTACTCCGGGTTTAACAATGACATCGGGACGTCAGTCATCTCAGTCCCCCGTGACCATGGGTGCTGGAAAGCGCCCGAAACGTCGGGAATTAAAAATAATAGTAAAATAAACGCGATAAAATCCGTTAAAATAGTTTTAATCAATTTATTAAAAATTATTTTCAATCCTTATTTCAATGTGATATAATAGCATGTTTTTAATTTTTTTTTTAATTTAAAAGTTTAAATTATTATTTTCAATCAAATGCCACCGAAAAAATCTAATCTCAATAACGCGAGGGGCAGAGAGGCACGACGCAAACGTGTTGTAAGTGCTCATTAGTCGGCAGAACAATTCGAAACAAGAAATGCAGATCAAAGAATCAGGACAGCAGAGAGTCGTGCAAAAGAACATCAAGAACAGCGTGACGAACGTCTGCGACAGACTATTATGAGAACAAGAGCAGCACGAGAGCAAAACATAGCTACAGCTGGAGTACAGGAACGACAGAGGCAGTGGGCCAGCCGCTCATTATCACGAGCATCATTTGTTCGTCGTGCTTTCGAATATGCACCAGATATTAACTACTCTGCGCATTCAAAAATCGCTATCGGTACAATGTATAAAGTATATCAATATTGTCAGGCATTGTAATTTCAGAACGAAACACCCGGCATGTGCTGCGCATCGGGAAAAGTTGTGCTGTCACCTCTACCCACTCCGCCGGAACCTTTATTATCCCTTCTTGCTGGCGATTCAAATTATTCAAAATTATTTTTGCGTAAGATACGCAAATTTAATTCTTGCTCCCAAATGACGTCATTTGGGGCAACTAATATTTGCGATTTCGCATTTCATGGACGTAATTTTGAAACGACATTTAAAATACAAGGCCAGGTGTACCATAAAATCGGGTCATTGATGCCAATGACTGGTAATGATCCGAAATTTCTTCAAATTTATTTTATGGGCAATTGTGAAGAGCACGTGACAACTCGGTGCCAGTATAATTTCATTGAACAAGCAGAAGAAAGAGCAATTGTGATTATGCTGGAAAAAAATTTAGAAGATCATAATGAACTAATTTGATTGATTAAAAGAGTTTCGCCACGACTGCAAAATGACAACTATCAAGTCGTCATAAAAGCCGACAAAGTACCCTTAGGTGAACATGCTGGCAGATTCAACGCTCCAACTGTTGATGAGGTCGCTATTATTATGGTTGGTGATCCAGTTGACAAAAGAGCTATAAAAATTACACGGCGAGACAACACTGTCAGTATTTCGGATCTACACCGTTCATATGACGCACTACAGTATCCATTAATATTTTGGCAAAGACAGGATGAATATCACCTTAACATCAAACAGTATGATCCAAATACCGGTAAATTTGACGATTAACTATTTAATGTCTTAATGTGTGTACTTATTTTTATTTCTTATTTTATTTTATTTTTTATTGTTTTAGGTGCTAAAAGAGATAAAAACGTTAGCTCAATGAACTACTACGCACACCGATTGATGATAAGACTATATCAGGACAACTATATCCTTCGATATCGTCAGCTATTCCATCAATACATTGTTGATATGTATGCTAAGGTTGAAAGCGAACGCTTGCGATTCATTCGATACAACCAGGCTAAATTACGATCGGAAGAATACATTCACTTACGAGATGCTGTTGTTGGAAACATCGACGGAAATTTAAATTCCAAAGACATCGGTGATGCTTTCATTTTACCTTCAAGCTACATCGGCAGTCCACGGAATATGCAGGAATACATACAAGATGCGATGACTTACGTACGTTATTACGGCCGACCAGATTTGTTTATTACATTCACATGTAATCCGAATTGGACAGAGATACAAACTTTACTATTACCAGGACAACAAGCAATTCATCGTCATGATATAACTACACGTGTGTTCAAACAAAAATTGAAATCCTTAATTGATTTCATTGTTAAATATTCAGTTTTTGGTATCACACGTTGTTGGCTATATTCGATCGAGTGGCAAAAGCGAGGTTTGCCTCATGCCCACATTTTAATTTGGCTTCAAGATAAAATCCGTCCAGAAGAAATAGATCAAATAATTTCAGCCGAAATTCCAGACAAATCAATTGATCAA
Organism: Parnassius apollo; assembly: GCA_907164705.1. Classification (NCBI taxonomy): domain Eukaryota; kingdom Metazoa; phylum Arthropoda; class Insecta; order Lepidoptera; family Papilionidae; genus Parnassius; species Parnassius apollo. The sequence continues at coordinate 4,693,919 of CAJQZP010001030.1, read as the reverse complement.
GAATTATTTGATATTGTTACCAAACATATGATACACGGGCCATGCGGTGCTTTCAAATTGACGTCACCATGCATGAAAAATGGAAAATGTAAGGAACATTTTCCAAAGCCGCATACGAATGAAACGCATATTGACGGTTATAATCCAAAAAATACTGAGAACGTTGGCCACAGATTCACAATGCGACTGCCGAATTCTATAAATCAAGTAGAACTTGATAATCAGTGGGTGGTACCATACTCACCATTACTTTCAAAAACTTATGAAGCTCATATTAATGTCGAGCTTTGCAGTTCTGTAAAATCAATAAAGTACATTTGTAAGTATGTAAATAAAGGCAGTGATTTAACCATATTTGAAGTACAAAATATAAATAAAAATGACGAAATAACACGGTACCATTATATTATGGTATTAGCAGCAACGAAGCTATTTGGCATATTCTCAGCTTTCCCATACACGAAAGAGACCCTCTTGTACAGCATCTAGCAATACATTTTGAAAACGGTCAACGTGTTCACTGAAGAAAATGTTATCCAAAGATTGCTTGAGGCTCCAAAAACGACACTAACTGAATTTTTTACATTGTGTCAAAAATCTGATATTTTTGGCCAATTCGCAAAGACATTGATATATACTGATGTTCCACGTTATTTCACATGGAACAAATCCGGTAAAAAATGGGAGCCACGAAAACAAGGAAAACCACATCCTTCCATTACAGGCATATTCAAAGCTAAGACATTGGGGCGACTTTACACGGTACATTCAAAGGAACGTGAGTGCTTCTATTTACGTTTGTTATTGGTGAATATTCGCGGACCAACGTATTTTGAATTTCTGCGAACTGTTAAATGGTCAAGTATTCAATACATACCAAGATGTATGTCGTGAACTGCAATTGCTAGAAGACGATAACCATTGGGACTTAATGCTTGCTGATGCTGCGTCGACATCGACGCCCAATAACATTTGTCAGCTGTTTGCAATTATTTTAACAACATGTTATCCATCACAAGCACAAAATTTGTGGGAAAATATAAAAATTATATGACAGAAGACATATTGCACCGAATTAGACAAAGAGATCAATGCCAAAACATAGATTATACGCCAGAGATATATAATGAAACGTTAGTATTGGTCGAGAATTTATGTGTTTTAATTTCAAATTTACCACTTAATCATTATGGTATGCCATCACCTGATCGCCCAGCCACCAACTTAGAAAACAACGAGAAAAAAGAGAAAAAATAAAAACAAAGAGAAAAAAATATGACCACGGTAATTTAGCAACATTTATAGCGAACAATGAGCCATTACTGACAGCAGAACAAAAATTATTTATGATCGAATTATGCTGACTGTTGCTGCTGAACAAGGCGGCTTTTTTTTTCTTGGACACACCTGGTGGTACCGTTAAGACATTTTTGATATCGCTGATTCTTGCCAAAGTACGATCACAAATGAAAATAGCATTGGCAGTTGCATCATCAGGCATTGCGGCTACTTTGCTAGATGGTGGGCGAACGGCACATTCAACATTGAAGTTGCCATTGGACATTCATAATAAACCAAACGCAATATGTAACATAAAAAAAATAGTGGAATAACTGCAGTGTTGCGGAAGAGTTCAATCATAATTTGGGATGAGTGCACAATGCCTTACAAACATTCACTCGAAGCATTGCATAGAACTATGCAAGATTTAAACGGCAACGATAAACTTTTCAGTGGTTCTATCTTACTTTTGTCTAGTGATTTACGACAGACCAACCCGTTATACCTCGCTCTACTTTCGCGGATGAGATTAATGCATGTTTGAAACAATCATTCTTATGGCGAAGTGTAGAAACACTTCGTTTGACCATAAACATGCGCGTACGATTGCAAAATGATTCATCTGCACAAATATTTTCCGAACAATTACTAGATATTGGGAACGGTAAAATAGAACTGCAACCAAATACGCAATGCATTAAACTGCCAGACAATTTCTGCACTGTTCTTCCAGGAAAAAATGTATTGATTCAGAGTATCTTTCCAGATATACAGAGTAATTCTTGAATAATAACTGGCTCAGTGATCGGGCTATTTTGGCAGCCAAAAATGTTGATGTTGACGAAATTAACTTCCAGGTACAACAGTTATTACCTGGCGATCTGATGTCTTTTAAATCAATCGATACTGTTGTTAATGAAAATGAAAGTGTAAATTTTCCAATCGAATTTTTAAATTCACTAGATATACCTGGAATGCCACCACATAATCTTCGACTAAAGATTGGTTCACCTATTATTCTCCTGCGTAATTTGAATCCACCTCGATTATGCAAGTAATGTTATTTACTGTAAAGTTTGTAATATACTCATTTGTTACAAACTTGAATTAAAAAATTATAAATTTTAAAATTAATTCTATTTTAATGATTTTGCTTGATATCAATTGCACAAAAATTTTGATCAACCGTGTTCAAAGTCATTCTCCTTTAAATCCTAATCCAGCGGAATTTTATACCAGCTTTAAAGTTTCAATCTTCGTTCGTAAACAACAATTTCATTGTATTAAGGGTAACGGTAGTAGAAAATCAGCCGTGGAGTTCACCATTTTTTTTACAAATGGCATCTATGTAAAAATAGCATGGTGGTCCCCATGATTGATGTTCTCCATGATTGATGATATAACAAAGACGTTAGCCACAGCAATGCGTGGCCGGGTCTGCTAATATATATATTGTGTATTGATTTCTAAGAAGAGAAATTATAAAATTACGTTATATTATATCATTACTTTTAGATTTTAGTATATTATTATGTTGTAAGAATTATTTATTATGTTTTAAGTTTTCTTGTGTAAAGTTAAACATTAATACATATGTTGCACAATTTTAGATTATCATAATTAACTAGGTTATATTGTATTATAGGTATAGGTATTACATTGTATATTCTGACATTAGATTATATTATTAATGTAATATATAAAAGTTTGGATCATACATATGTGTGTGTATACACATATATAAACATAGATATACATACATATGCATATACATTCACACATAAATTTAAATTTTTATTTATTTATCTACCTAACTGCTGTAAGTCGTATGTGGATGTAAGGTATACTTTATATATAATATCATTATGTGACTGTTTTTAAGATATGGTATTTCAATTTCTTCTTGAATAATGATAACGATTGGATTTCTTTTATATCGTTTGGTAGCTTATTATATAGTTGAGCTCCTTCATATTTGATGTTTTTTCTTCCGTAATTAGTACGTGGTGCCAATAAGTATATATTGTTAGCACTTCTCATTAAATGTCGTTGAATTTGCGCCTTTTCTGTAAATGTTATTTGTGTATGTATATTTTTAAGGATTTTTCGTATAAGAATACATGCATTGTATTTGTACATTTGTGCTTATGTCATTAGACCAGTTTTATTATATATTATGTATGTCGGTGTTAGATAGTTAAAGTGGAATAACAGTCTAATTATTTTTTTTTGGGATACTTGCAATTGTTTTAAATTTGTTTTAGCAGCAGAACCCCAGAGTTCTATTAGGTAGCATAGATAAGATTTGATCAATGAGTTATATATAGTCTAGCAGACAGATTTTGGAAAACAACGAACAGTATGCCGAAGCCTACCCATAAGGGCAGAAAGTTTTGATTGGATTTTCTGTATGTGAGGCTTCCAAGTAATTTGACTGTTAAGAATAAGTCCGAGATATTTTTCAGAATCTACACTCAAAAGCGGTTCACTACTGATATATAGCGTTGGGCAGTCAGAAATTTTCTTATTCCTAGCACTGAAAATTATATAATTGGTCTTGGATACATTTATAGTTAAAAGGTTGTACTTAAACCATGTAGTTAGAGTATTTAGATCATTTTGAGCTTTTTTAAATATTGTTTGTATATTGTCACCAAAGTAGAAGAGATTAGTATCGTCAGCGTATAATGTCACATCACCAGCTAACCCTGGTTCATGAATATTGTTTATGTAGATGATAAATAGAAGAGGCCCAAGAATAGAGCCCTGTGGTACCCCGTAAGTGATACGTTGAGGTGTACTGTGAGTATTAAGAATTTTAACAATTTGATGTTTGTTAGAGAGGTAAGCTGCTATGTGTTGATACCGATATTAAGTAATTTGTTTGTTTTAATTTATGGCTTATTGTATCAAAAGCTTTTTTAAATCGATAAATACTCCAAGAGCAATTTGCTTGTTGTCTATATTGTTTTTTAAGTTAGTGACTAAGTCTATGCAGGCCGAAAGTGTGTTTGATTTCGAGCGAAAGCCGTATTGTTTGCTATTAATGAAGTCAACTGATGCTAGGTAGTTATCCAAACGATTGTATAAAACTTTTTCGAATACTTTTGAGAGTACTGGAAGTATGGAGATAGGGCGATAATTTCCTGGATCTGTTCTACTACCTCACTTAAATATTGGGCTAACTTTGGCCAATTTTAAGGAATCAGGAAAGTAACCACTTTCTAAGCAATTATTTATAGTGTTTGTTAATTTTTGTAAGATAAGAGGTTTTATAGATTTTAAGGTTTTACACGTTAAACCGTCGAGACCAGTACTTGTATTCGAGTTTAAACTGACTATGATTTTGTTGACTTCATCTGTTGTAGTAGGGGTATATTGTGTTAGTTCCATTTCCATAGTTGTAATATCTATTTGCTTGTTGTACAAATTGGTGTATGTGAAATTATCGTGATACTTATATGGAATTTTATTGGTGAGAGGGGAGCCTATCTAAGAGAAGAAAGTATTTAAGTAATAACATATATCAGTTAATTCAGTGATAGGACCTGAATGTGTTTCGAGTTTCGACGGAGCGCTGCTAAGTTTCAGTTTATTGGAACATAAGGAGTTAATGAGATTCCACATCTTGAGCGGCTTTTTGTCACAATTTTTAAACGCCTTGTACTAATATTCACTTTTTGAAGTGAGGATCATTCTCTTTACATGCTTTTTCACTGATAGAAGATGTTGTTCGTCAGCTTCATTTGGTAATGTCTTAAAGTAAGAATACCATAATCGGTCCCTGTTATCTATGGCCGCTAAAATATCACTATTTATCCAGTCTGATCGTAAATTTTAGTTTTAGTCTTGCTACGTTTGAGAGCTTCAGAAAGTTTTGTATCTAGTTCTTCAAATTTCAGTTCATGGCAATCGGATAGGCATTACTTTACAGTTTCGTTCAATTTATTGTAGTCAATAGCTTCATACACGGTCTTTTTATTCTTCTCTGGTTTATATTTATTAATTTTTAGGTAAATGTGTTTGTGGTCAGACATGGCTGACTCAATAATAGCAAGATGAAAATTATGGTATTGCAGGTTTGGACTAACATGGTCTAGAATTGTTTTAGAATTGGATGTTTCACACGTGCAGTATTTGTGGTTTATTTTGTTAAGTAGACTATACCGACTTTCTTGTATCATTCGTTTGTATTTCACAGTTGTTTGGTTATTGTTTAATAAGTTGTAGTTGTAGTCTCCAAATACAACTGCTCGTTTGCGTTTCAGTCACTGTTGCGAATAAGTTCCTAGGAAGTCAGTGTTGTTCGTTCTTTCGAGTTTATATGTAGCGCCAATATCAATAGAAAATTTGTTTAAATGAATCCATAAGTAATGATTGTCGTTTTTACAAAGGTCTGCAATGTAATTGTGGGTCAGACTATTGTGCACGTAGATGGACACACCTCCTACTCTTCCTGTCGTTCTAAAGTTGTAATAATGGGTATAATTTTGTAAGGTTAAGCTTTCTGCTTCTGCTTCACATTTTATCCAGGTTTCAGCCAGTATTATTACATGAACTGTTCGAGGTATTGAATGTATTATGCATTTAAGTTCATCTAATTTGCCTGGCCTAGAAATGCTTCGTACATTTGCATATGGGCACTTAAGACATTTTCCATCATTAAAGATATTGGTATGTGTGTTTGTTAGTTGGTATGTGATGTTGCTACATGTTAAGTTGCTGTCATTGTCTCTTGTGCAGGTAGGTTTTTTGGACAATCTTGGACAATTTGCGGAACGCCTCAAATGAACTTAATAGTGAGACCCCGTTCTCCTGCGTCTATGCGACGTTTTAGTACAGCTCATCTGTCATCCATAAGTTTCTTCTCTAGAGGCGTCTGATCGGAATAGCATTTTATGTTAGTTTCCACATTGGATATATTAGATCTGTTATGTAATATTAATTTAGCTGTTTCAGCTGAGGAAAAACAAGCTTTAATGGGTCGAGATCTCTAGCAAATGTATTTTCATAACCTCATGACTTTTATAGGCTCAGGATAGTCAGGATATGCAAGTTTTTTTATTCTTTGTACTTCTTTTTTATCATGGTCCATTCTCACCACCAAAGTTTTGGAACTGATTTCGACGATTCCACTCAGGACTACATTCTTCTCTCTCCGGGAACGTTCTTGGATTTCACTGATAATTTTTTGTATGATGTATGGTTTGAAGACAGCTCGGTGAAGGTCGAAATAAGACCATCAGAATTTGTTTTTTCAATTGCTGCTTTAAGGTTTCCGGGGTCATTTTTGATGTTTTCGATTTTCTGCTCTACGGTTGTTTTAAACTTCTCAATATTCACTAGTTCTTGATTAGTCTATTCTGTTCCTTAACTAATTGAGTAGTAGTAGATCTAAGTTGAGTAATCTGATTTGTTACTAGCGATAACTCCTGAGGGATTTTATCTAATTTATCAGATTGAACTTGGGACATTGTAGACAGAATTGATATTATTTTATTTTCAAATTTATCAAACTTTTGGGACAGATCATCATTAGGTTGTTTTCTTTTTCTTAAGGTGGCCTGTCTAGTCTCCGTGAGATAGTGATAATTGCCGCAGATCTGTTTGGAATTCACTGCGAGATGTATTTGGCTCATTTCTATTGCTATCAGTATTCTTAATATGTCGTTCAGTTGGTGAACGCTGTACGGACATGTTAGAAAGGTATATATATGTATATGTGGCTGTGTGCGTACCTGTGCAGACGTAAACTAGACGAATTATTTTATTTGAATTGCAGCCCGTTTCTTTTTCTCGAGGGGGTGAAGAGGACACTCGGTAACGTTTGAATTTCTTCTTCAGGACGATTATGTCGTTTGACGCACTCAGTAACGCATTTAAAAGTATACACTAACACACTATAGATTGGATGCAGTTTAATTTGACTAATCAGTTAAAATAATCAATAATTTAATGACAAAATTACAGACACGTCCGCTCCGAGCACGTGTCGCGGCGTAAGCCCGACACGACGTGGCGTAAGTTATTTCGGGGCGTTAATAGAGTATTCTCATCTGATTGGACTGAATAAATATATAAAAGGTAGTGATAAACATACATAAATATATATTTAATATACTAACATAAATAATACATAAATAGACAAAAACCAAAAAACCCAGGAGAGCATTATGGATTGAAAATATTCAATGAAGTTCAAAATTTGTAATTATTTTCAATTTGACATTTCCTCACTTCAGTACAGGTAAGCACCGTTGCAACCGCAACCACAGTTTCCGCCGCAGCTTCCGGTGATGGAGACAACACCACCAGCTGGAACTTCACCACCGAATCTAACAGCGCCCAGAATCGGAACCTGACCACCTATTAAGGTGCTACCAACGACACCCATATCGCCAGCAACCACCACGTCACCAACGCCTATGCCTCCGTAAGCTGGACCAGCAATACCTGTTTGGTAACCAAGACCACCAGGCCCAGTGAGACCGTATCCAAGACCGATTCCAGGTCCGCAAGCAATTTCAGAAGCTAAAGCAGATCCACATCCCAACCCGTACTCAGCAGTGTATCCTGGACCATAGCCCAATCCAAGTCCAGCTCCGAGACACTGACTGTATACGTTCTGAAAATGGAGAAACATCTTTACAATGTACTGTAACACTCTAAACTGACTGTGAGAAGTAAAAGGAAAATTGAATTATTTTCAATAATAATTATCGATTTATGGAACATGGTGTCAAAATTGTTTCATGAATATAAATTTTAACTACATAGATTAAAAGTAGGTTCTTTTTTTAATTTATCCTAATTGTATAAAATCATTATTGACATATAGATTAAAATAAACTTGCAAGAGTTTTACCTGGATCAAGCACGCTTGAACGCAGAGCAAGAAGAAAGCGAAAGAAGACATGTTTAAGGCTTTTCTAACTGTACCAAGTTTAAAGTGATTCAAAAATGTTAAAACAATGCATTATATACTCTTTACTCCCTGTACAAATATAAATACTTTCGTAATTAAAAATAAACGTAAACGTATTCCGTAAAAGAATTATATCGATAAGACATTAACTCGTGTTTCACTTGTGTGGAACGTGACAAATGATTTGATTTTCAGAAACTTATTGTCAAATATAAAGCTTGGAAAAACAGCCGCATGCATACTCAGCAAGATGAGTAAACGCAAAAATTTGATATTTATATCAGGGACTATACTAGTGCTCTTATATTATTAGTTCTCCACAACATAAGGAATTATTTAACTTGACAAGGAGTGAAACTGACAAAAGACATCTCCAAAATTTTCGAAGGACTTATTAATTTAAAATTGTACTAAAACTTATATAAAATAATATATTGTAGAGTAATATTATTAAAAATAATGAAGATTTTAAATGCCTTTAGATTTAAATCTCATAAAATTGAGATGATTTTTATTTATTTATAACTAAATTTGTTAAAATGTAGGAATTTAATACCTTCTTTTAAAGAGTTCTATGATTTGTAATAGTTTTCGTATTACGATTAGGCTCTTGGTGTTTGTCACGTATAAGGGATCATCGAATTGCGCGATATAATTTCAAAATCATTTCAGTTCTATATATAACCCAATCGACCCAATTTATACCCACATTTGTTTTCAATTAACACAACAAATATGTGTACCAAAGCAGTCATTCTTTTCTTCGCTCAAGCGCTCATGGTTCAGGTAAGAAAAAAAATACTAACTACTAAACGCTTTAATACAAATAAATTTTTCCAATTCCAAATATTATAATTAATTATATAAATATAAGAAATTATTGCAGGCAGCAGCTTTGGATTTTAATAAAAATAATAACAGTTGCAATTTGAGAAGTTACAAGAAATTAATGTAATATAACTTTGCTTTTTAATTAATATTCAGACCATAACTGCCTACTGCTTGGGCAACGGACTGGCCTACGAAGGTTCCTTGATTGACGGTGCTCCCTGCGGCTGCCAATGGGGAGGCTTAGGCTTGGCTGGTTACGGTGCCGGTTGCGGTTTAGCTGCCATTCCAACTGCTAGCGGCGGTGGTTTCCCTGTCGCCAGCGCGTCTCCCATTCCGCCTGTTGGAGTATCTGTTCTCTCAGAGAACGAGATCGGAGGAATCCTGTCTGCCTTTGGTGAACTGCCTTTCCTGGGCACCGTTGGTCTGGAGGGTGTGCTTCCAACTGCCGGTGCTGGTGTCGTCTCTTACGGTTGCGGAGACGGTGCCGTAGGTATCATAAGCGAAGACATTTCCGCATCCACTCTGGGCTACCCGGTCAACGCTGGGTTGGGTTACGGACCTGGTCTTGCTACCGGATTCGGTTACGGTCCCGCTTTCGCTGGACGCGCCATCGGAGGTTGCGGATGCGGTATCTACTAATAACCCTTTTACCTAAAAATCATACATGAAATTAAAAAATAAACTTTGCATATCAGTTTGTATTTTCATTGATTATTTTAATTATGAAGTATAAGTGATAGCAGCAAACAATAAGATAAGATAGTTTTTCCGATCCATCACTCCAAAATTCTGCTGGATATGAACGTCGTCCGCTGTAGGGATAGCTGATTGACGATCGCAGCAGTAGACGTCGGGCATCTTTGCTGCTGCTGCCCGTCGCCGGTCTGGTTATTGTACATCTGGTGTAAGCGGCATGGTTGTACTGCATTCTGTGGAAGGCCCTAAGTCTACACTCACTAAGAGCACCAACGAAAGGCTTTTATAATATTATGGTTTCTTGGAGATCGGCGGGGGAATGATTTTAAATTCTAAGTCGGCTCGCTGCCCGGGAAGATCAGTGATCGGCGATCGCAGTCGCAGACGCTGGATATTTCACACCTGCGGAGCTAGCTAAGTTCACTTTTCCAAATCTTTACGCCTAACAGAAAACTGTATGACAAGAATAACGTATCAGTCATGTGAACTATCGTTGATTGCATTCATCTTTAAATAGAAATACTTTTACGGATTTTATCGCGTTTAATTTAATTTGTTTTTTGGGTTAAATCCACTAATCCACTCCCCCTGGTTACGGGGGAATGGATGAACTGAGTGTTTAACGTTCCGATGTCAAAGTTCGCCCGGTATCCCATGACCGGTGCTTTTGAAGCCTTGTAGTGGTATGCTTGTGTTACCTTCTAATTTCATTTAATTACAAAATCTCAGGCACTCACAGACTGGTAGTACCCATCTACGTTCTCTTTTTAAATAAGGTTGTTTTCAATTCTACCTTTTTTGGTAGGCATCGATGTTCTTTTGCGAGGATTTGTGGTGTATTATATTTGTAGTAATTGCAGAAAATCTACCATGTAGTGGCGGTATAAGAATATCCACTACTCCATATCATCCTGTGGGGGTCCATCTCCCCTCTATCCCCCCTATGAGGTAATCTATGGAGCAGGCCTATGTTCAGCAGTAGACTTTGACAGGCTGTAACGATAGCTGTAATTGTGGAGGACGTCTAGCACATGTTCAACAAAAATAAACACAAATCAAATTAAACGCGATAAAATCCGTAAAAGTGATTTTATTGTTAAGTTCGCATAAATATATACGAAATATTAATTCAATTTTATACTTCCCTGTATCGTGAACGATAATGGAATTGAAAAATTTATGAGTACCATTAGTTTGCGAAATGGTTTATTGAACGTCTATTGGAGGAACATGATCTGCAGGACATTTTTTATTGTACGGCTTTTATGTTACTCATGTAACCAAATGGATTTTCTTACACAACGAACACACTCCAAATGATTAAAGTAAAGAGGAATGCCCACTCTTCATAGACATTTCGGCCATGGGTGCCCACATATAAAAGCATATAGATATGATAATATACAATTAAAGGAATGAAATGGTTAAGAAATTGGTTTAAAAAAAGTCGGGAATTTTAAGATATAAAAGTTTTTATTTTCACAAATACAGTTTTTTAACAACTAATTTTACCGATGTTATCGCATTTAATTTCTTTGATTTCTAAATCCCGACTTTCTGGTGCTTTCCAGCACACATGGTCATGGGGGATTGAGGTGACTGGTGTACCGAAATCAGTGTTAACTTGGAGTAACTTCAGCTTTTTAATAACTATTTATGGTCCGATCTACGCAGAATGAACTTACTGTCCTGAAGTCTTGCATGGTATGCTTGGGTTTAGTTTTAATTTTATTAATTACAGTGTCCCAAGCAGGTGGAAATACCCAGCTTCATTCTCTATTGAAATTAGAATGTTTGAATATGGGTGCAATACATTACCGACTTCAGATTGCAACGAGGATGAATTAGATGATTCAGATGGTTCCCGTTCTGCAGTTGAATGTGATGCTGCTCTATCAAACCTTCGCCAACAATTATGACACACACGAGATGACGATGGCAACTGAAATAATATTAAATAAAAAAGTGAAAAAGTGAACTAAATAAAAATAAAATAGATTTGTTTCCTTTAAACTCAAATACATATAAAATATTTACTACTTAAATGGTAGTTACTGATTCTACATTCTGGAGGTACATAGTAATTGTATTCACAAAAAGACATACCCGCAATGTTGATGGAACTGTGAGTTGATTGGAATAGTTACAACCAGGAAAAAACATTGATTTTGTGTGAGTGGTGGTCTTACAAAATTAGGCAGCAGTATATTGTACGATGTATGATCTAAGCTTTGTTGTTCTAGGTTCAATATATACTCTATACTCACTTTAGATTGCAACGAGGACGGACTAGATGATTCAGATGGTTCCCGTTCTAAAGTTTAACGTGATGCTGCTTTATCAGTCCTTTGCCAGCAATCATGACACGCGATGACGATGGCAACTGAAATAATATTAAATAAAAAAAATAAGACAAAGTGAACAAAATAAAATAGATTTGTTTACTTTAAACTCAAATATAGGTAAATGTTACTTAAAACTGAATGCCTTACACTTACTTTTAACTGTTGTCACACTATAATGTGATCGACAATCTCACTTTATATGAGTTCTTGAGAATTTATTTGAAAAATAACAAACAAAATAACACAATTGCGACTATTTAGTTGTGAATTCTCTAGTATCTTTTTACTTGTTGAATTGTGATTTCATTTTCATTCCCAATTCGCATGACATATTTCCTAGCTGTCAGATTTGATGTTGCCACATAACTAACATAAATACACAGTTTAATCTGTGCATAAATACAATGAAACGATATCGATTTTTATTCGATTAGTAATTTAATAAAAAAAGTAATATATGAGGCGCTTTAAGTTCTACACGCTTTTTAAAATATATTTTCTTTTATTTATTTAAATTATTTTTTCAATGTATTTTTAAGAACAGTTAAAATGTGGATTAGCGTATTATCATGCTCTAAACAGTTCATGGTGAATCAGCTAAAAATTCACTTCTTTAATTATCATAACATGATTCCATTTTAAATGTATTGTTAAAACAGATAACAATTACTGTTAAATTGTGCAGCAGCATTTTGTTATACTCTAAAGAATTCATAGTAAATCAGCTAGTAATTCGCTTTTTTTAATTATCATAACATCATAATATCGATTCGATTATTATTCGATTAATAATTCCATAAAAAGAGAATAATCTTGGAGGTGCTTCTGCTCGCTTTTTAAAATGTATTTTCCTTTATTTATTTAAATTCTATTTTAAGTGTATTTTTAAACAATAACAATAAAATAGTAGTAAACCACAGCACTACTCTCCATCCTAATGACGACACTGTCGCGACTGGACGACAACGGCGTAGCTGACCTTCCTTTTTGAAACATTCTTAGAATGTTGTGTATCGATTTCAAAATCGATCTAACCGAAATATACAGACATCGATTCATAATATTTTATGTGTCGGGGAAGTCGTAGGCCAAGTGACGCACAGAAGAAAAGTCTTACACTCTTATGACAATGGGGATTTGATATGATGCTGATACTGCTAGATGATTTTGAGACTGAGAAAGAAAATGGCACAACACAAAATGAAAAATTGCTCTTCACACCCTAAGTAAAAAAGAACATTAATTGTAATTTTGTATTATTATTAAAAAAGGTACATAATTATTCATTAATCAACAATTGTATATAATTATTCGCACTAGGTAAATCAGCCTTATAATACTAAAATCTTGGTCATGGAATAAATAAACATATTTGTTCACCAATCAATCAAAAAACACCATTGAACTGAATTTTTGATAGTTTTCAAGAAATCTATGCCACCCGCGTTTGACACTAGCGGTCAGCCACAGACGACTTTGGCGTGCTGGACATAGTATTTGCTTAGATAAAAATCCATTTTTATTAGTTCAATGTTTCTTAGTACTTGTGGCTCTAGAAGACTTGTTTTTTATACTCACATGTTGCTGGGTTATTCCTATTTTGAGGAGTGTAGAATTAAAATACCTGTAATAATTTTCCAATATCTATATTTCATATTTTTCGGAGCCGGGTTTTTTGTCAACTATAAACGTCGTTGGCGCTCAGGGCCCGCAGGTGTTGGTCAAGTATAGGCGACTTTGGCGCTCAAAAGGTTAAAGGATTCATGGTAAATCAGCTGGAAACTAACTTGTTTCGTTATCATAACATGATTCTATTTTAAATGTATTGTTATAAACAGATAAGAATAACTTAACCGATCTTCTTTAAAAACAGATAAGAATAACAGTTCTTATCTGTTTTCAAAGAAGATCGGTTAAGATTAACAGTTAAATTGTGCCGTAGCATTTGTTACTCTCTAAAGAATTCGTTGGAAATCAGCTAGTAATTCGCTTGTTTAATTATCGTAACATCATAATTATTTAAAAATTATATTAGCACTGTAATGATGACACCGTAAATAATCGATCGAAAAAGAGAATCAATTTTTTAAATGTGTTTTGTGATTGGCAACACTTTTTTTTATTCACAAACTAATGACATAATGATTTACCTAATTTTTATTATTATGTTTCCGGTACTTTTAATTTGTGCAAAAATATTCCCATTGTTTGAGGATAAATGAATACCGCGATTAATAACCATAAATAAAGATATAATTTTTTAACAAATTCACATTGTTGGGCGTTCCATGGCCGAAAATGGGCGTCCCCCTTTTACTTGCTTAGTAACATTACAGTTTTACTACTATCCAAAATACACCAATGTTTCGTTTAAACATCAATTCAGTTTTAAGAACAGTTTCACATTTATCTTTCTCTATCTTATTGAGAATAGAAGAAGCCAGAAAGCTGGAGCAGCCAGAAGCTGGAGTCGTTTGATAAATCGTTATCTTTTAAAATTGTGAATGAATTTGTCAGAGACGGTCATTTAATTGTTTTGACACATCCAATAAGATAAACAGGAAGATTATATTTTAAAAGCAAAATACCAATTCGTGAATGTTTATATAAATATTACAATGGTACATATGGATCTGAGTATGAGTAGGGCTTTTGACAGAGTCAATTACGATAATCTCTGGAGGAAGTTAAGCGATGCGGGAGTGTCGTCAATATGTATTAACATATTGATGGTATGGTATATTAGGCAAATTAATATAGTAAAATGGCGTGATACATTTTCGAAGGAATTTCTCCTACAATATGGCGTGAAGCAGGGAGGGCTAACATCGTCTCTCCTTTTTAATATATATATTGATAAGCTGGTCAAGGAACTAAGAAGCACCAGACTCGGTTGCCACATTGGTTCTGAATGCTTTAATAACTTGAGTTACGCTGATGATATGGTGCTGCTGAGTCCCTCAATTGGTGCGCTGCGTGCACTCATTCACATAATATGTGAGAAATATGCGATGGATCATAACCTATTGTACAACAGCAAGAAGTCTGTTTGTTTGCTTTTTAAGAGTGGTTCAACCTTATATCCCCCCAATGTATTTATCTAATTCGCAGTTGGAGTGGGTAACGACGTTTAGATATTGGGTCATATTGTACTCAGAATCTGTGTGATGGTTCCGACATGGACCGTGATCGACGTTCCTTGTCAGTGCGTGCCAACATGAAGGCAGAAGCTCGACGCTTTCAAAGGTGTTCTTATGCCTCCAAACTGGCGTTGTTTTCAGTTTACTGTCAGCCACTTTACACTTCTCAGCTGTGGACGAATTACACTAAAGGGGAATACCGCAGGCTAAAGGTGCAGAATAATGATTCGTTCCGCGTTTTATTTTGTCAGCCACGATACTGTAATGCGTTCCAGATATTCGCAGAGGCCCGTATCGCTGGTTTGGATGCGCTGATCCGTCACCGTATCGCGCGATTTAGAAGTTCCTTTTTGGGTCGCAGAATAATCTCATTAAAATTATTTGTAATATTTGTGCATTTAGTGAAATCTTTAATAGATGGTCAACTTTATTAATATATAAATAGTAATATTTAATATTTTGATTAATTAACAAATAATAAGAATTAATATTTAAGGTGTAATCTTAAAATTTAATTTTGTAATGGACCATTGTTGTCTATATCAAATAAATTATTATTATTATGTACATGAGTGGACGTATTTAAATATTATGGAAATGGATATTTTTTATTTCAGCGTGTTTAGGTGAACTTTCTGTTGCTAGTCACCAGAGCATTGATATTAGACAGTTATTCTCTCGTCGTTCATTCATTCATTCAGTCATAACAACCTATTAAAGCCCACTGCTGAACATAGGCCTCCACACAGCTTGTCTCACAAGGGGATATTTGCAATAGCTGCCCCACTTTACTGGGTCGACGACTGCAGTTTAATTCTCTCGTACACCAGTACAATTTAACTGATCAAAACACCCATGCATTTGCTATGTCCAACTTTAGTACTTTGCTTATTGTACAGTGTCTTGATCTACAACGGTTTCTCATAGCGCCTCAAATCTGAAGTGGTACAACATTATTGTGATATAAACACCACAATACTATCCATAAAGCTAATATATCCGTTTTTAGAGTCATATTTAAAATTTTTGCTACCACAGAAAAATTTTCTTGTAACTTTGTAAGTAGTAGTGTAATACCAGCTGAATAAGTTGCTATTGTAACTACATGTTTATATTGACTGACATAGACGTAGTTATTGCTACACAGCCACCGTAACAATATCCACCACCCCTTTACGTAGCGTTGGTGACGTAAGAGACGAAAGAAGAAAATTGAAATAGGAGATGGGAAGCAGCATCTTCCTGATAACATCCCAAAATAATAAAGAACCACTGCAGTTGCCAATCCGCCTGCCAAGTGTGGCAACTATTGCAAAATCCCGCCCATGAGGCAATCTATGTCCACCAGTGCACTTTATGGTATAGAATAAATAATAATCATTTTTATCCAATTAATTAAAACATAATTCTGGTTCGAAAAGAACTCTCATTTACTCTCATAGTGCAACTCGGATCACCGGTGGACCGGAGGGGAATAACATGCGGCGTTCTCTTCTGAATAAAGCTCTGGTTTCCCACAATTGCGCTGTCGCTAAATAACTATACTATACTGTTTTATGACTTATCTTTACTTGTTAAATTAATAAAAATAATTCGCTTATTCGCCTCCATCATCTCGAATTGTAAAACGTGGAGGGTTTTATAATAAAATAATAATGAAATAATCAATGAAAATGCAAACTGATATGCAAAGTTTATTTTTTAATTTCATGTATGATTTTTAGGTAAAAGGGTTATTAGTAGATACCGCATCCGCAACCTCCGATGGCGCGTCCAGCGAAAGCGGGACCGTAACCGAATCCGTTAGCAAGACCAGGTCCGTAACCGAACCCAGCGGTGGCCGGGTAGCCCAAAGCCGCTACCGCCGCTAGCAGCTGGAATGGCAGCTAGACCGCAACCGGCACCGTAACCAGCCAAGCCTAAGCCTAATTGAGAGCCGCAGGGAGCACCATCAATCAAGGAACCTTCGTAGGCCAGTCCGTTGCCCAAGCAGTAGGCAGTTATGGTCTGAATATAAATTAAAAAGAAAAGTTATGTTTCATTAATTTCTTATAACTACTCAAATTAAAAATATTATTTTTATTAAAATTCAAAGCCACTGTTTTCAATAGTTTTTTATTTTTATTTAATTTAAAGTAATATTTTGAATTTTAAAATTTATATGTTAACGATCTTTAGTAATTAGTATTTTTATCTTACCTGAACCATGAGTGCTTGAGCGAAGAAGAGAATGACTGCTTTGGCACTTTTGGCTTTGTTTCCAATTAAGAGCGCATATTCAAATATGTCCAAGTCGAAATCTACGCGATCGCTTTGGATCGGCGTAATATTGACGCACACTACAATGTTATCTCTGTTGCGTGTCAGTGCGAGCGTGAGGCCATAGTAGTTGCCTAACGATGACTACGAATCACTTTGATCTTTGATTATATACCTGTCTTTGATACTATTGGAACTAAAATAATAAAAAAATAATTTCCATATAATGGCTTACTTATATAGTGTATAGAAATCGGAGACTAATATGTGGAAATTGTTTTAGGTATTCTTTTAGTAAATTGAAGTCGTCTTTACATTTTCACCCTATTGAGTATATTATAATATGTATATGTTCTAATTGAAAAATATGTATTGTATAAAATATATATTATTTGATAAACTTTTATTCTGTTTCATAATGTAAACATAATTCATCAAACTAACAATTTCATCAGTGTCGGCGGGGATTAGTGTTGCCAGGTCTAGCAAGTAAAATTTCGGGACGGAAGGTAAAAATAATCGGGGATTTGGTTTTCATATCCGGACAACTAGAATGACTACAAAATATAGGTTTCTTTGTAGCCTTTTGTGCTTTATTGAGAGCCGTGGTAGCTCAGATGGTCAACGCTAACTGTAAATATGCGAAGATGAAGAAGATGCTGTAAAAATGCGAGTAATGCGAGAAATTGTGACTGTAACTTTACTTTTTGTGCTTTATAATTATTATTCGAGTCTGATCTCATGAACGAATAACTTTTCATCCAAACATCGTAAAAACTGAATTTTTTTCATTTTAGGCAAATTAAAACATTTTGGAACTACTTGTTTTTTTTGCAGTCCCTGAATTTTTCAAATCACTCATTTTAATATAATTCTGTTTAAAACTTTTGTGGTTTTTTTTCGACTGGTGAGACAATGTCGTAGTAAAAATATTTTAATGTGGTAGTAGCTAACAGATATAATCATTTTTTCTGTCAAAATTATGGATTAAAGTATAGAATAAGAAGGTTAGTGAAAATCGGGACATTTGGCGTCCCGATCAATGATGAATCGGGACGTGTCACTAGACCTTTGAAAATCGGGACGTCCCGCGCAAATCGGGACACCTGGCAACACTAGTGGGGATCAAGCCCGGATTGTTCGCGTTTACGGCGGCACTACGCCATTGAGCTACTCAACTCAAGCACGGCTCATGTTTTATATCTGGGGGCACGGAAGTGCCCCCGCCATGTAGACCAAAACAGCGGCACGGCCGTATCATCATTGCGAGACTTGGTTATTTTACAAGTTATGTTTTTGATGGCATGTCTTTGTTTAATCATAAAGTTATCTCCACACTAGGAATTTTTCCTAAGTACATACATCGTTGGGGCAGTTTAAATACATTAATTTCACAAGGATAAACATCCAGACCTGGAACAATTATTTGTAGGTAATACAAATTTTTGTTCCATGTGGGATTCGAACCTGCGGCGCTCAGCGCTACAAATCATTACCAAGTCACTCCGCCACGGAGCCAAAGGTGAAAGCCAACGATTTTGTATTTTTAATTGATCCGAATTGCTTAAGTTCAATTACTCATTTCTAAAAAAATATGTATGAAATGAAAATTTGCCACCATTACATCATTTAATATTTAAATATTACAATCATAAACATATTTCAAAATTACTTACTACCAAAAATATCGCTTATAAAAGTGAATCGTTTAAAATGCTCGATGGTGCTATAGGTACCTAGTTATAGTATGGTGTAGTATAGCCCTATCGGTATATCAACGCGATCGCGCGGTGTCGGTGAGAAAAAATAATACGTCCTATCGTTGGGATTACCCGGAGCGTACTGAATCGAACTGCGTCTGCGCATGATGTTTTATAGTATTTTTAAAATAATTGAATTTAATTTTTTTAAAATTACATGTATTTTGATAAAATAATTAAAAATATGTTTATAAGCAAATACATGGAAAAAATTACATTGAAGTAGACAGTTTTGGTGATTTTATAATATTATTTTATAATATTAAATCGAAATATTATCGTAATTTAGGTTTTGCTATACCCTAAAAGACTATATATTTCATTATAATAACGCTTAAAATAAAGTATTTTAGCTTATAATAATGGTTGTATTCAACCTGAAAGATAACTCTGATGCATATTTCCGTAAAACACAGTGAAGGGATTGTCTTCGCCCTAAAAAACCGTCATTAAAAACTATGATTTTGCACTGCTATGTACTAAATAAATACTTCATCTTTCTAAAGCCCTAATTTTCAGCAAATAATCTCCTCACGTCGTTACGATATCGCCTTTGGAAAAGCCATAAAACATGTAGTTTTCGACGCGAAACGCATATGCCCTCTTAACACACATATTTGTTGTGTTAATTGGAAACAAATGTGAGTATAATCTGGGTCGATTGGGTTATATATAGAACTGAAATGATTTTGAAATAATATCACGCAATTCCATGATCCCTTATACGTGACAAACACAAAGAGCCTAATCGTAATTCAAAACCTATTACAAATCATAGAACTCTTTAAAAGAAGATATTAAATTCCTACATTTTAACAAATCTAGTTATAAATAAAAAATCATCTAAATTTTATGAGATTTTAAATCTTAAGGCATGTACTACTAGCAAAGCTAGGGATAACGTAACGGGTAGATAAAACGCGTTGATATGTTATCTGAACTGATTTATTAAACATTATTTTTAGTTTGCCCTTACTGTATTACGATGCGCTGATGATACCGTGTAACAAAGTACCACTAGCGCCACCCAGAATTTACAAAATAAACTAAAATATTTTACATGCAAAAACATTGCTTTTTGCTCTTAAACATACCGCCCACCAAGGACATTTAATTAAAATGTCCTTAATTAGCGAATGCCGCCCACCATGCCCATATTACATTGACATTAGTGGATATATTTTACTCATACAACAACAAATAACCATATAATTTTAAATTTAAATCTACGACAAATAAAATCTAGAAGTAACCAAACAAAAATACATACTAATACAACGGTAAATTGAGACAATAATTTAAGGTTTTATTTTACTTATCTACTGGCAATATGCACAATTTTGAGGTTGGTCGTTTGAAAGTTGAAGATTTGGTACGCAATGTAACCACCCGGGTTATATTGTCCTCACCCGGATGTTTTTGAATAATGAGCCCAAGTAACCACTGTCCCGGAGGAAGGTCATCCTCCTTTACTAAGACAATGTCGCCTTAATTTGGTTCCGCAATTTGACGTGACCATTTATATCTGTGCATTAACATGACCAAATATTCTTGAGACCAACGTTTCCAAAATAATTGCAACAATTTTTGTACTAACTGCCACCTTGACAATGAATTTACGTTACTCGAATCATAATTCCTAGCGATTGCATTAACTAATGGTTCCCCAACCAGGAAGTGACCTGGAGTCAATGGCAGTGGTTCGTTAGGATCGTCTAAGTTGACAGTGTCATTGGTCGAGAGTTGAGGCACGCCTCGATTTGAGTAAGAAGAGTGCTCATCTCTTCAAACTTTAGAGTTGTTTCTCCAATAACTCTTCTCAAGTGGTGCTTGGTAGACTTTACACCCGCTTCCCAAAGTCCTCCAAAATTTGGTGCCCGGGGAGGTATAAAGTGCCACTCTGTCCCGTTTTTCTCTAGGTGTTCTGCAATTTTCGGCTGAATGGAACTTAATTCTCGTAGTTCCTTAGATACACCTACGAAAGTAGTCCCGTTATCCGACCTCAGGTGAGCGCATTTTCCACGTCTGGCTATAAATCGTCGGAAGACTGCTAAAAAGGCCTGACTAGTCATATCACTGACAACCTCGAGATGTATGGCTCTCATAACCATACATATAAAAATGCAAATATAGCCTTTGTATGCTCAGTGGCCGCGACCCTTGGTCGTCCTGATCTGAATAGGTTCCGCATAGTCCACTCCACTGTTGAGAAATGGCCTCGCAGGTGTGCATCTTACAGATGATAAATCACCCATGAGCTGATTGTGAGTATTTGCACTAATTTTTACACATGTAACGCATTTATGGATATGTTGTCTTACCAAAGCCTTAGCTCCTATCACCCAATAAGCTGTCCTTAAATAATTGAGCATCAACTTCTGTCCTCCGTGAAGAGTTTGAACGTGTGCATCCGCAATGATCAATTTAGTGAATGGAGAATCACGAGGTAGAACAATAGGGCGCTTAATGATATCATCCATCATTGCATTTCTCAGGCGACCGGCAACTCTTATTATTCCGTTATCATCCAGATAAGGGCCTAATGTTCTTAGTTTGCTTTCTTTCATTTTTATAGGCCTTCCAGATTTTAAGTCTGCGTATTCTTCCATGAACTCATCCATTTGTACCTTTCTTAGAAAACACTGTAAAACCTTCTCTATTTCTGTCCTTTGTAAATAGCGATTCTTTTCGGACCCTTTGAGAAATTTTCTGCAATAAGCGACAACTCTCAAAAGTTTTGCGAGTGATGAGTACCGCTTAAAAAGTGAGTCTTCTTCACCTTCGGTAACTACTCCCACATATGTATTTACACATTCTTCTTCCTGTGTATATAAATTCTTTGGCCCATTATATGAAATATGTGGTTCTTTTAAAAAACTAGGTCCTGAAAACCATAAATCATTTTCAGCCAGTAATGCAGGTGAGACACCCCTAGATGCGCAATCTGCTGGATTTTGCTTGGTGGAGATATGACACCATTGTGATGATTCTAGGGTAGTCAGAATCTCTGACACCCTATTTCCAACAAAAGTTTTCCAGCGGCTCGGATGGTTATTAAGCCAGGTCAAAACAATGGTGGAATCAGTCCACGCATGAACCTTGTTCTTAAAAATATTAAATACTTCTGAAGTTTCCGCTAAAAGTCGCGCCAACAGAACTGCTCCGCATAGTTCCAGCCTTGGAATGCTCACTTGTTTGACAGGAGCTACTCTCGTTTTTGCTACCACAAGTGATGTTTTAACTTTATTTGAACTATCGATAATTCGCAAATATATAACTGCTGCGTATGCCAATTTCGACGCATCGCAGAAGCCGTGCAATTCTACAGCAAGATCATTATTCTTCGTTCCGAGCCAGCGTGGTATTCGCACTTTGGATAATTCATCTAACTCTACCATGTAAGTTTTCCATATCATTTTTAATTCATTTGATATCTGTTCATCCCAACTGATTCCTGACAACCATAGCCTTTGAATAAATACCTTTGCTATGATTACACTAGGTGCAACCCAACCTAGTGGATCAAATATTCTCGCAATTTCTGACACTATCTTTCTTTTTGTTTCAGGTCCTGTCACCGGGGAAAGCTGTACTGCGTACTTATATTCATCTTCAGAGCGGCTCCAGGTTAGTCCCAAAATTTTTATTGTATCATCTGATCTTATTTTGACTTCACTTATTTCATTTTCTAACAGTTTTACTTCTTCTTTATTGTCCTTCAATTTTGTTTTCTTTATTATAGGATCCTTTCCTTCACATTGCTCTATGTGTTTCATCAGCTGTTTACTATTGCTGTTCCATTTCTGCAATTCAAGTCCTGCCTGCCCTAATAGTTCTTTTAATTGTTTAAAAATTACGCATATTGGGTATAGAACTCCAGCATCATAAACTACCTGATAGAGTGTTCTCACAGCTAGATAAGTCGCCGATGCAGTTCCAAAGGTGACTGTTAAGAGTTCATAATCTTTTATTTCTTCCTTAGGATCTTCTCTCCAAACAATGCGTTGATACATGTTGGCATCTCCTTCGGTTACAAGCACTTGGCGATACATTTTTACAATATCTGCTACTAAGGCAATCGGATGGGTTCGCCAGCGTAACATCGTGTGTCTAAGATCTGCTTGTAAGGTAGGTCCTACCATCAATGCATCATTTAATGATAAACCAAACTTATTTGGCTCTGAAGCATTGAAGACCACTCTAACCTTTTTGGTGGACTTGTCCTCTCGTACCACGGCATGGTGTGGTAAATAACTATGTTCGTTAATCCTTGGATCATGGTTACTTATTGATCTCATGTGCCCTAACTGTAAATATTCCTTTAAAACATTATGATATTTTTCCCGTAGCTCTTGATTGTTACTTAGTCTCGTTTCTAATGACTTTAGTCTCTTTATCGCAATTTCTCTAGAATTGTCATTCTTGCAAAGTATCTTTTCGTCTCGCAATGGTAATTTTACTACATATCGCCCTTCTGGCGTTCTTTTAGTCGTAGTCTCATAAATTCTTTCACATTTTTGCTCTTCTTCTGTATGTATTTTCTTTTTATTATAAAACGTACTTTCTTCTATTTCCCAGAACCTCTTCAGCATTTTATTTTCCATGAGCTGTGCATGCATAACTTGAAGTTTAATTGTAGATGCATTATTTTTGCTATTTACATTGGTTATTACACAGGAAAGAATTGTTAAAATTCTTAATACTCACAGTACACCTCAACTTATCACTTACGGGGTACCACAGGGCTCTATCCTTGGGCCTCTTCTATTTATCATCTGCATAAACAATATTCATGAACCAGGGTTAGCAGGTGATGTGACATTATACGCTGACGATACTAATCTCTTCTACTTTGGTGAAAACTTATGATAATATTCGAAATAAGTTGCCAAGGAGTATAGCCGTATACACTCAGAAAATTTGCGCATGGTTTTAACTTCGAATGTGACTTAAAATAGATTTGAAATACGTTCAAAACAAGCAGTGTAAATGCTCAATTTTGTTTAAAGGGTTTTAACTCTTGTAAAATTTTTGTTTTTCTTTCTAAATATACTTAATTAATTTTTACTTTTAAAATTGGGAGGGAGATATTGATTTTAAAAAAAATGGATAAAATTGTTAGTCTCCAAAGGGAAACACGAAACGTTATTAATAAAGCCTGTAGTAATTATAAAAAATGTCCCAAGGAATGTTTAATGTACGAATACTTAGAGACGAGGTTAGAAATATTAGACAGTAATCGGCAATCTTTTATTGATAATCATAAAAAGTTGTACGAAAATGTTAAACCGGAAGACTTGCAATCATCTGATTATGTTAAATTAGAGAATTATGTTAGATCAGTTTATGATAAAACTGAGGACACTTACATTGTTTATAAATCTCATATGAAATGTGTAAAAAATAAATTATGTCCATCAGAGGAGAAGCCACAGCACACTGATTTGACTCCTTTGCTAGATAAACAAAGCGCCGTGAAATTACCTAGAATTACAATTCCTACATTCTCGAGTAAATACTCAGAATGAACGACATTCCGAGACTTGTTTTTGTCATTAATCTATAAAAATGAATCACTCGATAATGGGCAGAGGCTTCATTATTTAAAGAGTCATCTCACTGGCGAGGCGGTTCAACTGATTCGGCATACTTCAGTTACCGAAATAAATTATAAAGAATCTTGGAATGTTTTAGAAAGGAGATATAATAACAAGAGGTATTTATCTAACTGTAATTTAAAAAGATTGTTTGGTCAAAAACGGATATATGGTGAATCGTCATCCTGCTTAAAAGAATTGTTAGATACCACAATGGATTGTTTAAGTGCATTAAAAAATTTATATATAGATGTAAGCAAATGGAATATAATTGTCATTTATCTTATAAGCTATAAACTGGATGTTGAAACACGTAAGCAGTGGGAATTATTTATAGCAAGCAAGTGATGATTCTTTACCTACAATTGACAAGTTCAAAATATACTCACCGGCACAATTAGCGGAACAGAAAAAAAAGTGAGACTATGAGATAATAACGCATATATTTTACGAAAATGTAATTAGACACAAAATAACAAATTGATTAACATCTTTTAACAACGACTTTGAAAAGTCTTAGTTATTTTTTATTGAAAAATAAAGAAATTTGAAATAAGTGAAATTTTTAGATGATTATGAACCATCACAAAAAATAAAAAAGTAAGCATTAAATGATTCAACAATAAAATTAAAGCAAAATTAATAACGAGTGTTTCCCCCTCTTGCTCTGATTACGGTTTCCATTCGTCTGGGCATGCTACAGATTATGTTATCGATGATTTCTTGAGGCAACCGCTCCCACTCCTCAAGTAATGCGTTTCCAAGTTCATTCAGATTCTTGGGGGGTGGCATTCTGGATTTAACCCTTCTTTTTAGCAAGTCCCAGACATGCTCTATCGGATTCATATCGGGGGGAATTTGCTGGCCACTGCATCACCGGTATACCTACGTGGCTCAGATATGCCTGTACCGATTGTGCACTATGAGCACGAGCATTATCTTGCATTAGAATAAAGTCGTCACCAATAAATGGGGCAAATGGTACAACATGTTCTTCTAAAATGTCTCTGATGTATCGATCTGCTGTCATGGTCCCTCCTGTGACTATCACTAACTCCGTGCGAGCTCCCAAACATATCCAAACCATAATCGAGCCGCCACCATAAGCCACTGTGTGTTCAAAATTAGACTGTATGTGGCGTTCTCCTTTGCGTCTCCATATTCGCTGTCTCCCATCGATCTGTTTTAAAAGAACTCTGCACTCATCAGTAAAGAGAACCTGCTGCCATTCGTTCAAATCCCAGTGACGATGTTCTCGCGCATAGCTTAATCGGTTTTACGCGGTGACGTCTCCCAAGTTTTGGACCTTTGGCAGGTATATACGACGCTAAACCAACTTCTTCAAATCTCCTGCGAACTGTACGCTCACTTACTCGTACTCCTCGAACGTCTTCCAGTTCATTTCGAGCTTGTACAGCCGTTAATCGCGTATTCCTACGAACTCCAAGTTGTAAAAAACTGTCATCTCGCCTCGATGTACATCTTTTTCTACCTTGACCCCTCCTCCTCACAAGAGAATTAGATGATCTGTACCGCTGGATGCTGCGATGAATCTTTGATACTGGTCGACGAATCCTTGAGGCAATCGATCTGTAGGTATGGCAATTTCTTCTCATTTCATCAGCCGTAATGATTTCCAGTGATGTTAAGTCAGGCATAATAAAGAGCTTTTAATAAACAAAATTGGCTATAGAACATTGAGCTATTATGTACTACGTACTAGAGGAGACACTGCATTCAGCTACTCTGTTCCACTCAACTGCGGTGCATGCACTGCACTTTACTCAGTCACTCGCTAGGCGCTTGTAGAGTTGTCACGTTTTGTGTTGATTTAAAAAAAACCGTTGGTCTGAAGGGTGTGCTTTCAACTGCTGGTGCTGGTGCTGTCTCTTACGGTTGCGGAAACGGTGCCGTAGGTATCATAAGCGAAGACATTTCCGCGTCCACTTTGGGTTACCCGGCCACCGCTGGGTTCGGTTACGGACCTGGTCTTGCTACCGGATTCGGTTACGGTCCCTCTTTCGATGGACGCGCCATCGGAGGTTGCGGATGCGGTATATACTAATAAACCTTTTAAGTAAAAATCATACATGAAATTAAAATATATACCTACTTTGAATATTAATTTGCAGTTTCATTGATTATATTTATTATGAAATATAAGTGACAGCAACGAACAATAAGATAAGAATTTTTTTACAGAATAAGAGTGACAAACGAGTACAGAGTCCGCCTCAACGTAAGTGGATGCTGTGGCCCATAGACATCAATATTTAGGCCGGTTTTAGAGCTCGACCGACCGTCGGTGCGTACCATCGATCCTGACGATACGCATAACCGATCGTCAGTTTGTAGCGTTCAGCGCTCTCCTGAGAAATGAAATTGGCCGGAGTGGT
This sequence comes from Parnassius apollo, assembly GCA_907164705.1. NCBI lineage: Eukaryota > Metazoa > Arthropoda > Insecta > Lepidoptera > Papilionidae > Parnassius > Parnassius apollo. The sequence continues at coordinate 4,666,689 of CAJQZP010001030.1, read as the reverse complement.
ACAGTCACAAACACGTACACGAAACGTACGCGTTTACAAATTGTTTAACCGCTGCTTTCTATGTTCGCAAACGTATAAGGAACAGAAGACGTAGATATCAGGTACACCCAATCGTCGCCCACAGAGCACTGGAGAATTTACTACTTTTATTCATTATTGCGCGAAGAAGCATTTTTAATTAATTTAGCATGTCGATCAATAGTTTTGATGAATTATCAGTGAAATCCCTAACACTACTTAATACCTATAAAATCGTATGATATTATTGAAGTTCAGGTTCGATTTTGTTGACGATGATACACGCATCCGTATGGTCGGTCCACCGATCGGTGTAGCAGTAGCACTGAACGCGTTAAGGCCATACCCCTTTTTTTTTACATGGGGAAATGCCTACGCATACCCGCCTCGCGGGGGCAAGGACGGGTTATGTCGGACTCGCACCGACTAAAACCCCATGGTGTTCCACCTTTATCGCTTATTGGCAGGGCCACGGGAACACTTTCGCACACATCCGCAGCCCCACCAGCGCCTGCCGCCCTATGGCAGCACCTCCTCGGGAGCGGAATACTCCTCCCCGTTCTCCTTCACAGGTAAGGCGCACCAGAACACATGGCGCGCCTTCCTTCTCGGCCTCTAATCACCTCTGCGCAACGGACGCCCCCCGCATTCAATGCAAGAAGGCCATGGGGCCAGGAAAAACAAGCACTTAGAAGTACTAGCCTTCTCGACCCCAGCGGCGGATCTGGTCTATGGCTCCGCCGCCAACCAAGATTCGGCTGCGGAGGGTAGGGAGAGCGGCGCCTCGCAATACCGACAATCCTCTCCCCCCGCAGCCCCACCACCACCGCATCAACGGTGCGGCCCCGTTTGAGTCACGGAGGATAGGGCGAGTGGCGCATCGCCATACCAACACTCCTCTTCCTCCGCGACTCCACCTCGGCTGCAGCGGTAGGTGGGGAGGACACACCTCTCACCGCAGTCCACCAACACACATCCGAAGTGGGCGTCCCAAGCCCACTCGGAGTGGCCACCTCGGGCCGGCCCTCCGCCTCGGACCAGCCATATGGGTTCCTCTTTGTTTCGCCGTGGGTGACCAAGCCACGGCTTCTAAGCCCCCCCGCCACGACAAGGCGGGAACCCGTTCGGGGGGGAAGGCCATACTCCTAGCAAACGACCTTGAGCGTTTGGTCCGCCGACTCTCGCTACCATATATCGCATAAGAAATCTGCAAGACGCCACCTACTGGTACGAACGTAGTATTATTTTTTCAATGTCAATGAACTATTTTATGGAAATAGACACGGCAGACAATGATAAATGTATTTCAATTTTCTTTATTCGGTATATTAGTTGCATTATATTAGAATTATGTATACTCATATATTATCTAATTAATAAAAATGACTATTTTGATTATTTTACCTATATACTATACTGCTAATATTGAATTAGCTTTTTATAGTGTAAATTATAATATTTGTCGAAATGTTAACTATGGATTCGAACTTTACATGCTAATGGTGCTTCATTTTTGTTATTTTCATTTACTTACATATTGAAAATATACTTGAATAGTAGGTATTATTATTTTATTTAGCTACTGAATTTTAGGATATGTTTTACCTTGAGCTCAAATATAATTTTGAGGAGCAATAGTTATTACTAATCTGCTATTCCTTATTTAGGAACAATATTAGTAAATTGAGTTTGAGGAAGATTTACTGTTTATAATGCTACATTTGTTATTTTAATATTTACCTACTGGGTAGGTAATTATTAAAATAATAAATGTAGCATTAGTAACTAAATAGATATTTTTTACCCAATTACAATAACTAATGAGGTATTGTGATTATTTGTGATTAGTAATACTGGGTGGGTATTAATAAATAGAACAAAATAAAATATAAAGTCAATTTCATTATCTTGAATGTAAGAAATTGATTACAAATTTTTTAACTTCCTTAAATTATAAACAAACAGCTGCAGCTATTAAATGAACATATGCACATATATACGGCCGTATATATATAAGTGGTTATATATATATATATACCTAGGCTGCACTAAAGTATCGGGAATAGAATATTTCCACTGTTCCTGTCATATTAAATCTTTTTAATTGAAAACTCCTTGGTTTTAAAAATCGAATACCATTTATTTATTTAAAAAAAGATTCTTGGTCTTGTCACAAGGTTTTGTCAAACTTGTTTAGTCGTTGAGAAAATGGAATTGACTCGAGAAAATTCAAGAGCGATGATTTATTATGACTTTCGAAGTGGTTTAACACAAAAACAGTGTATTGACCGGATGATTTCTGCATTTGGTGATGAAGCCCCATCCAAAACCACAATTTATCGTTAGTTTGATGAATTTCAACGTGGACGTGTCAAGCTTAGTGATGATCCCCGTCAAGGTCGTCCAAAAACTGCAGTCACCCAAGAAAACGTTGATGCTGTGCGTAAGCTGATTGAGGAAGATCAACATGTGACATACCGCGAAATTCAGGCAACTTTAGACATTGGCATGAGTCAAATATAAATAATCTTGCATGAACAATTAGGTGTAAAAAAGTTGTTTTCCCATTCGCTCTGTGAAGAGCAAAAAGCGGCTCGTGTTACTTGGTGCGTCAGAACTCTCGAAAGATTTCACGCAGGATCCTCAAATGCTGTATACAACATCGTATCAGGTGACGAACCCTGGATATACGCGTAGGAACCCGAAACAAAAAACCAGTCACGAGTTTGGGTGTTCGAAAATGAGTTGAAGCCAATAAAAATTGTTCGTTCACGGAGTGTTGCAAAAACATGGTGGCCACGTTTGTCTCCAAAACCGGCCATGTTACGACTATTCCTCTTAAGGGACAAAGAACCGTTAATGCAGAATGGTATGCTAGCATTTGTTTGCCACAGGTCGTTTCTGAACTCCGTAAAGAGAACTGCAACCGCCGCATCATCCTCCATCACGACAATGCGAGTTCTCACACCGCACACAGAACAAAAGAGTTTTTAGAGCAAGAAAACATAGAATTATTGGACCATCCGCCGTACAGTCCCGACCTAAGCCCTAATGATTTCTATACTTTCCCTAAAATAAAGAATAAATTACGTGGACAGAGATTTTCATCACCTGAAGAAGCTGTGGACGCCACAAGTGGTAGTGGCAAGTTGCGAATTTCCCGCGCCTATTTCAATCATACCTGCGACTGCACATTTATTTATTTATTTAATCTTTATTATACACCTTATAATAAAGGCCCTTTATACTAAGGGATATAAAGGGCGGACTTAATGCATTTGGCATTCTCTGCCAGTCAACCCTGGATGATTTGAGAAACTATGGCAAGTGTAATCAATCACTTCATAAAAATAAGGATATAAAACGAAATAAAATGCAAATGAATAGAATAGATATATAGTTAGTAAAATATACATACTTACTTAATATATAATATAGGATAAATAATAAATATATTTAATGATAAATAATTTTCACTACAATCATCGTTTACTATTACTAATTTTTGGTTATATAATTGGCATTTAAACGTAAATTTTGACTCTAAGCCTTTTGTGTTTCTCCGATAAGTTGTAGTTCGGTGAAGCTGCAACCTAATGGACCATGATTTGAATTTTTTATAAAAAGAAGTGGCTGACGTCAATTATTATTCTTCTTATTATTTTTTCATTACTGCCTTTTTCAACCTGTGAGGTTCAAGATATTTGTAACTGCAAAAAAGAAAACAACGTATAAGTAAGTAAATCAGTAATATAGTGTTATGTATGATTCAGACTAAATAAAGGTTCCTAAAAATAGTCGTAGATAAAGAAATTGCATAAAAAAATTACTCAAATAAAAATGCAATAAACATGTTAATTTTATAGGTAGTAACATATTAAAATAATAAGTTTTTTTGGGATATTTATATCAGAGCTTGGTTGTTTACTCCTCGAACTTCTTTACCTAAACTTAGAAAAATAAAAATCGGAACATTATTTCTTTAAAAACTAAACGTTACTACGCTTCTCGTCGTAATCACGGCAGATTATGACAACAGAGTTGAAAACTGGAATAATTCTGTGTACGTCTAAACTAAAATTTCTTTGAACACATTGTCGTATATCGGATTTTAATTAGTCGTAGTAACTCTGGGCAATATATATGAGAATGCAAAATATAGTGTATAAAAATTGGTTGGCAATTTGTCTCCTCAAAAATAATCGTTGAACGTTAAAAGACTCGTCGAGAGTCGTATGGTGGCGGACGACACAAGTGACCATATCTGCCACAAACACTCCAAATGAAACAACTTTGCACCCTCTCGACGCTGTGAGAATGTACCCTATAAAACGGTGACCATACAGTGGTTACATACTCTAGTACAGAACGAACTAAATTATAAATTAATCGAAATGATGCGAGAGGTTTGGAGAAATTATTCGTTACTCGAATAATAGACCTGAAATTTTATTTGCGTGATATACATACCATAGAATACTATAATACACAATAGAACATGTATATGTATATATGAATGGTATCACCGCTAGGGATATAGTCTTGTTTAGTTATTTATTGATAACCGGTAAGCACTGGTAAAACTTGAGTGTAAGTATTTATTTTGAAATCTTTCAATAATATTTATTGTTATTAATTTTGTAAGTACAATTTTATACTAAAAGATAAATATTCATTTGGTATAAGTACAAAGAAAAAAATGTTTTTATGTTCCAAATACACGATTCTTTATAAATTTTTCGATTAAAAAATCGAAAATTTTACTTTAAGAAATATAAAACACAAACATAATTTGCTGCCAAAAGATAGATAAATAGAGTTGTTCAGAATCATGTATATGAGAAAATCATACTTTACTATTGTAATGCGAATGTCAGTCTCAGACTTTTATGGTTAGCCGCCGAATCTATTTTGATAAAATTGAGAAGGAAAAATTAAAAAGGCTAGGTTACCTTTTATCCTCAAAGAGATAACGTGGTGTGGCTGAATTCCACGCGGACGAAAATGTATTCGTATACTTCTTTAAATTAGTATTTCTTTATTATTTGTTATCTTTAAAACGTCTTGACCTATTTATCTACGTTAGTTAACATCCACAAATTGCAATAGGTTGCTATGAATACAAAACCTTTTACTTCTTTTAATAAATAAAATTACTTCTTTTAATAAATAAAACAGTATTTTCGAAATAAAAAAAATATTCAAGGTTATGGAAGAGTAACATATATTAAAAGCTTACTAGACCGGAACAATCAACCCATCCATAATCCTTAATCGATCGAGTGTGTCTACTACGTATTCTTTAAGTCCAGATCTCTAGGAAAACTGCAAAAATGGTTTATGGAAATGAAATTTATCAAAAAAAAAGTACCAATAGTCGTAAATAGTACAGTATTGGTAATCCAACACAAGACAAGCGTGACATTGGATGAAAAAGTATGAACATATATATTTTTTTTTTTTACTTTTAACACAAAACGGGTCTACCCAACACTTTGTTGACTGGAATATACCATGCGTGAGGTGAATATATAATATATAGTAATAATACGTAACGTTGGAAGACGTTTTCAAGCTACTGGACTGGAAAGGATACGGTATTAACATCAATGGCGAGTACATCACTCACCTTCGATTTGCCGACGATATAGTCCTTATGGCAGAATCGCTGGAGGACTTAAGCACTATGCTCAATGACCTCAATAGTGCCTCCCAACGGATAGGTCTTAAGATGAACATGGACAAAACAAAGATCATGTTCAATGTCCATGTCACACCTATGCCGGTAGTTGTTGGGAGCACTATGCTCGAAGTTGTTGACGAATACATTTACCTGGGACAAATAGTCCGACTAGGTAAGTCCAACTTCGACCGAGAGGTCAATCGACGGATTCAACTCGGCTGGGCAGCGTTCGGGAAATTACGGCATATCTTTTCGTCAGGTATACCTCAATCTCTAAAAACTAGATTGTACAACCAGTGCGTGTTGCCAGTGATGACTTACGGATCTGAGACGTGGTCCTTCACTGCTGGCCGTATGAGGACGCTTAAGGTCGCTCAGCGAGCTATGGAGAGGGCTATGCTCGGAGTTTCTCTGCGTGATAGACTCAGAAATGAGGATATCCGCAGTAAAACCAGAGTGACCGACATAGCCCAACGGATTAGTAAGCTGAAGTGGCAATGGGCCGGCCATATAGCTCGAAGAACCGATAACCGATGGGGAAGAAAGGTTCTCGAGTGGCAGCCTCGTACTGGTAGGCGTAGTGTAGGGCGACCCCCCACTAGATGGAGTGACGACCTGGTAAGACATGCAGGAAGTCGATGGATGCAGGTGGCTCAGGACCGTGCTTTGTGGCATTACTTGGGGGAGGCCTATGTTCAGCAGTGGACTTGTGAAGGGCTGTAATGATGATGATGATACGTAACCAGTTTTAACGTTATCCTATAGAGGGAACAAATTTAAAATTGGATAAAAAATGTTAAAAGTAAATTTATTCGTAGGTCATTAAGTTAATATTTTTCAAGGTATTTTATTGTATCTATTTAGCTTTTCATTAAGCCAAGTACAAATTTAAAAGCGACAATATTTTCCGGCTTATTGGTATCGGTAAAATTTTGTTACATTTCTAGTAATTGTAATATCTATTGTTTTTGACACATCAATATTTCTTTATTTTTGTTTCTAATATTCACAAACTATAAATAGTTTCGATTTACTGTATTACTTTATTTATTTAAATTTCATTTCCCGCTGTTCTTTCGACGTAATTATTGCACAATTTGGCATTTTTTAAATAATTTGAATGCAGCGACGCTTGAAATGAAAAGTGCAAACAAGTGTAATGTCAAAAGAAATGTGTTGACATTTATAGGTGTGAAATGACATGACAGAGACATGTTAGTGCTACACGGGCTCCGCCCACTCCCCTGTTCTATTATGTATGTATTATAGTATTCTTCTTTTATTACTTTTTTTCTCTTATTTTTATAGTATTCTATGATACATACTCATAATTAGGACGGTACCAAAATTTTGGATCAAAATATACGCCCAAGTCCTCAACACTCTCCTTGATGCAGAGGCTGACAAGTGATAGTTTACTTAAAACTCAGGTTAATGTGTTTAGTAGTGAAGGTGATAACTAAGCACTTAGTGATATTTTAGGACATAAATTAGCAGAACACCAATCGTGAAAAATCAAATTCCTGCCAAATGTGAAGTTTGAAAAAAACAAATTGGGTTTTTCATTTAGTTTTTTCTGGCCATTGATAAGTGTTCTATTCCTAAAATATAATATAATATTGATCAACTTAGGAGAACTCAAAGAGTTGTTTACAACGGTTAGTCTTTCAAGATCAGGGGTTTTTTCTCAGGGCTCAGTTATTGCCCGTTCATGTTTTTAATTTAAATAAATAACTTAACTCACCTCGTAAGGGTGGTACGATATAAAATTATTTATTAATAAAATCAGTACGTTAAATTAATTAAATATACTTTATTATTTTTTAATCTAAAACGACATTGACTAAAATATGACGAAGTGAAATAATTCAGTTTCTTTTAAAGGAAGAGCGAGATAGCCCCAACACAAGTATTATTAATTACTTACTGGGGATATCTCATTTATAATACATGTAACTGTTTTGAGGCAAATAAAACATTTTCGTTTCATTTCATTTTTATTTCATTTTCATTTCATTTTTCTTTCATTTTCCTTTTATTTTCGTTTCATTTTCATTTCATTTTCATTTCATTTCCATTTCATTTCATATATTTATATGGCATTAAGCCAATTTGCTTTTAAATAGCAGTAAAACGAAATGTGTTAAACTTATAACACCGAATTTTAAACACATAAATTATACTAATCCTAATGTAATAATAGGTACTAATTTTTTTTTGGAATGGGAAAGAGTTAGGTCTTATTGGTAACACAGTTACAGTTTTCTGGGAATTGCTCTGGACGCGTAGCTTTAATGGGCCCCAATGCATCTAAACTAGCAAGCAGACTTAGTTTATCGGCATATGCTGTAAAAAGATTAGAAGGTTATTTATAATCTAAATCCCACGGAGTCTCTAAGACAAAATTTTAAGAAATAAATAATATATAAACTTTGACCTCTCAGAATATTGAAGAAAATGTAATGTATGTCCACAAACACTAAAATAGCATCATTAAAAATTGTGATTTACGTTTTGCAAATACTAAAAATAAACACAACTTAATAATGCCAGTTCCTCAATACGAGCGAGTTAGTCAGTCCTTAATGGAACAATGTTGCTTTTTGATATTTATCAAAAAGTTTAAAATTTTTAAAGGTTGTCATAATATTGAAGAATACATGACTGATAATAAACTCTTAGAATGATGATCGCTACCATGGCTATTTCTTATGTATAATTCAATTGAACCTCATTGTAAACTATTAAGATAGGTTTCTTGCTGCACAGAGCAGAGGTTTTATCCCAAACCAGAGGTGACAGCATAAATGACTTTCAATAACTTTTCTTGTACTTAATCTATGTCCAATATACTTAAATAAATATTTTATTTTGTTCCTTTCGAGACAGAGCTGCGTTTCGAACCCTTAACTTGCGTATAGTACATTATACTTTAATGCATGCGATAGTCACCCTGACGCTACGCGGCTAGCAACAGATATATTAATAATAAAATAATACTCAAAGCGTGGACGAGCGTGAGCGCGATCGCTAACGCATACGATAAAAAAAGGTATATGAATGGAGGCGAAGTGCGTCCGCAATTGATAAAATTTAATAGCGCGGCTTGAATGGGACGACGAGCAGATGCCAGGCCAGGTGTGTAGCCATCTTGACAGCCTCTCGAGAGCGACGTGCCCGAACAAAGGATGGAACACTTCTGCGAATTACTATACACCTGATGGGATAGCGTTCTACGAGATCGATAACATCGGCGATTAATAACAGGATTTATTTTTTACTCACTGCGACCGAAGATAACGGCTAGCTTCAATGGTGGTTTTCATTAATTAAAACGTCAATTTAATTAATCTTTTTAAATTAACTATTCGACTAAAGAAAAAGTGTGTTAGTTGCTTGTGAATATCTTAAATTACGGTTATAAAATTCTAACATTAACAACACGATATTATCTATTCTTATAACTAATATAACTCAAAACATACTATAAAAAAATAGTTTCGCTTCTCAATTAAGTAAGTAAGTACCTTAGCTTGTTCATCCCTCCTTTAGTTAAATTCATTTCAGATAATTTAGTTACATTTGCACGAGTATCGTAACTATTCATTTTGATTTCTTAATAGTTTGTTAATGTTAACTACAAGAAGTTTTTAATAATTATAACAATTTCATTTCCTATTGTTTACGTAGACAAGGAATGCAAATTTCTCGTTTTTTACCTTTTCTATAATTAGAAAAAACTATTTAAATGGATATTAGCTTGGTTGTTTAACTAAAAATTATAACGAATACCTGTAGTATTTAACTGAAAAATAATGGTAACTGAGCGAAAAGATTTTCTTTCTTTTGGATGAAATCTATCTCGATAAGCTTGGAAAGTAAAACACTACCTAAATACAAAATTTCATATAAATCGTAAGTATTCCAACAGCAATATTTGTACTTGAATTTGATTTGAGTACTATCGTCGTTTATAACGTCAAGTTGTAAATTTATCAATAATCTTCAAGATCCCAGTTACGTTAGAAAATAAATTTACAGTTATTTTTCTTTAGGTACATTTTATAGTATTTCTTTTTTTTTTTCATTCCTTGCAATTCTTTATTCATTGGAATTTGCTGAAATGACAATTTTGTAGAGAATAATTAGTGTCTGGAACGTAGAGTAATCCTTAACATTGAGTATACGTGGTACATCCACGCTGCAGCTATATTATGTTTATAGCACGAATGGGTCGGCTCGATGGGCGAAGGTCCACGCTCTCATAGAACACCAGCGTAAATAGCAGCTTAATGCTGCTGTGTTTCGTATGGTGAGTGTAGAGAACCGGACACCTATTTTACTGGAATCGAGGCCTTCCATCTTAGACCTCATGTGTGACAACGCATCTGCATTTTGTTTTTTTAATCGAGGTTAAATGTCGATGTCTATCCGATATTTGATATATACATCATCTACTTACCATCAGGATGACTGTGTGCTCGTTTGTTACCCATATTCTATAAGAAAAAAACGTATTTCAAAATTTCTTATTGCCTTTTTGCAATCAAGCAATGATAAATATGTTAGTGTTCTATCAATATTATGATTAGTCAAAGTTTTATCTGCGGTCATCAAACTGTAAAGGCATGTCAATTGTCAACTGTCAACCTATGATTAAATGGCAATTCGTGTGGTGTTTTGCAAAATAAGTTTACTCTTAAAACTGAAACTCTAACTACAATCAAAAACACTCACACGTTTGCGGACTGACCTGATTCTCTGGTTAAGGCTTCCGTCTAGCTTTGCTGTTTTATATTCCCAGCCATTAGAGGGGGCGCTCTCCCCCGTGCATAAATACGTTCGAGATCGCAGGTGAAGGTGCTCTACTTCATTAAATACATAACTTATTGAATTTTTTTCATTTTACTTTTGTCGTGGTAGTATAATTTCGTAATCCATCTGGTCTATAGTTATGATGAATCAGCGTCAATTTCGTCAGGAGTTTTATAGAAGTAAGGATCACGAAAGTAAGGAAACAAACACACATGTCAATTGATGATGAGTGGATGCTGGGGTGCATGGACACCTACTTAATCTTCGAATAAGAATCAAAACGTCGAGACGTTGTCACTCCAGAGGACTAAATCTTGTTACATCAGTATTGTGTGCGAGTACGTTTCAAGGTAGAGTCGACACATTCGTGCTGTGCTATAATACGCTGCAGCATCCATAAACAATGTGCACAAAAAAAGTTAGAATGTATTTTAGGTAAGTCATCATCTTCGTCTTTTTTTCTTAGTGCTACTTTCATTATACTTCTCTGTAATCAGCATCCGCAACGTCCTTCTGTTGTGCTTTATAAATCATAATTGCCGAGATGATACTAGAACAAGCATTAAATACTAAATATTTTGAAAGCCATATGGAGTCATTTTGAGATAAATGTTATCATTCAGCAATTTCGAACCTGTATTATATCCTATTTTATCTCACATAGGTACCTAAAATGAATAATAATTTCAAATATATTAGCAATAGAGTAGCATTTTGAGATTATATTATTGTGCATAAATATGGTAACAGAGTATTAAGTAAAAGATAACTATATATTGATTGCATAAATTTTATTATTTGTCGCTATGAAACAATTTACAATGGCGTAACTCGAATGATACAGACACTGTTGTCTTTAGTTGACCACCCAGTAATGCGACGGTAATACTAGTTCATTCAATGACCGATCGTAACATTCAATATACCTATTTTAAAAAATAATTGTGGAAATACCATTTTAAAATTGGAACCAGTTCTATTGTTTAATTAGGAATAATAATACATTCATTGAAGTTAAATCATATATAACTTACAAATAAATTTTTCGATGCGATACGCGTGCCACCTACTTGTACCTAAATTATTTGTAATATAATAATTGTATAACCTTTATGCAAGTGCAAGCAATAAGTTGACAAAGTTTACCGCAATATGAATAACTATAATCAAAGAATAACGGTATGACAGCGTATAAAATACGAACAAACAAACATAATTTTTTCAATATTGTACTATATATTGGCAATTATTTGAGATATAAATACGTCTGTCTTACCAGTCGGTAGGTAAAAAAACTTCTTTCTCAATCAGTTAACTAAAACTATGAAAAATTTTGAGTTCATACAGTGTTATATTAGGCGCGATATATTTGACACTAATCTCTTTCAACTTTATTGATATCACAAATTCAAGACAAGATATTATATCGATCGTACTACTTGTGGCAATTTCATACAATCCTAAATTAATTTGTATCCATTTATAATCTGTGTAGCGGTTAATCTGTATAGCGGTTAGGTGGGTGAATTCCCACATTCCCACGGTGCGCAGCCGGATGTCGCCCCCCCCCCCCCCCCGCGCCGCTAAGCCCGGCCCCGGCACAGTGCTCACGTACGTCCCTAACACTCGTCAGCTGCGAAATGGAGGCAAAGGCACGTTGCGCGAAACATTCAAAAATACTGGACACTTTATAATAATTATTAATTTTAAATAATTATAATATAATGCAGTGGCTCATTATAAGTGGATGTTGCAGCCTAAATACATATTGATTCGAGATTAATTAACTGGGTGTAACGGGAGTAGGGTAACCAAGGCCTGGAATTGTGGTTGGGGATCCAGTTGCAGGTGGTAAATATGTAATCCAATTTTTGTAGAAGAAGTCATGTCCTCAGTCGGCATCGTGACAATAAAACGCTTCAGTTACGCTTTATTTACTAATTATAATTTCAACTAACATTTTTAACAACTAGTAACAGCTTTCCAAAATTTGATATCTTCACAAATTTATTATCAAATTCACAGCATGTGCTTGAATTCGTATTCACTTGTTTATACGATCTGTAGACCTGCAAGTATAGCTGGCTCAATAAAAATCCGGTGTGTACCGAAATCCGGACGATGATCATTCTTGGCTCCTAAAATCCGGGATTCATCTGGTTAGTTTATAACCCTAACCGCGAAAAGGTTGGCATTTTATCTCTCTACAGTTCTACATCCCGTATAAAGGGAAGGAACTTAATAAGGGTGATTAAAAAGTCAATTTAAAAATTAAAAGGTTAAAGTATTAAAGTAACAACCAATATACGAGTACATCACTACAGACCTCTCAATTCTGAGACGGTTTTAGAGCGAGAAACGCGTAATGACGAATTTCACATAAACCCGAAATATTTTTAAGCCTAATGTCTATTATACATGCATGTTATTTCATAATAACTTACAAGTAAATTGAGTATCTTAAGTCGCAATAGCTCAGCGGATAATACGGGTATAATCGCTCGTTCCAGGTTTCAATTCCAGCGGCAACCTGATAAAAATAATTCTTACATAATTTAGCAATTTCCAAAAGTAGAGAGTAACAAGAAGTTGGACTGTTAAAGGTTCTACCACACCAATCGATCGGTCGCATTGAATGACGTCGATCGATGTCGATCGATTGGTGCGCTATCTTTAGCTGATCGACGGTACAGGTCGATAAAACGTTGTTCAATCATCGATCGACGTCGATGGACAATTAATCTATTTGGTTGTGAGTTCATTATAAGTATCTTTCAAAATTTATTCAGAAGAGCCCTCGTTTTATGTATATTCTTGGCCAGTACGCTCTTGCTCGTATTACTATTACGGAGGCGGTGGCGGGCTACATTAGGGAACGGTCAGTAGAGCGGTGCGGGCTTCCGAATAATCAAGCAGCTCGATCGACGTCGACTATTCTATTCTACCATCGATAGATCGGTGTGGTAAACACTATCGATCGACGTCAACAATCTATTCCATCATCGAACTATGACATCGAACGACGACCGATCGATTGGTGTGCGAACATCCTAAACCTCACCACACCAGTAATACATGCCCCCTTGTAAAATATGAACTATGTAAACTTTTTTACTTTCTACCCTTATACAGACATTTGTCACGAACTCCTTTTCTTTTTTATTGGCTCAGGCCTGCATCCGTCGGATGCATTTGTTACTGTGAATACTTGCTAAACAAAAAACGTAAAAGGATCCGGAAGGAAGTGTCGGCGATTTCAGCAGATTTAATTTTTTGTGCGTTATGTTTAAAGTTTCCGGCTCATTTATAATACGGCACTTCCGGCTTGTTTCGATTTTAATGGATGAGCTGCTAGAGTAGTAAGTAAAAAATATACTCGTAGTTATTGAATTCTTAGTTGACAAACGTTTGATTTATTATTTTTCGAGTGACAAAGCAAATGTATGCTGCTAAAAGAATTGAATGGCAGAGGTTGACAAGGGTTGCCCTAGCGAGAAGTTATCGAGCAAATTCACGATATATATTGAAAGTGGGCCAAATTAAGAGCTTCTTTAACCGACGAACACATGTTTGTATGGATGTAAATGAAGCGAGAGAGATGTGTCAGGATCGTGCCAAATGGAAATCCGTAGTCTCTGCCAACCTCTGCGTGAATGGCGTGAGAGTTTATGACTTATGTCAAGGATTGAAGAGGAAATTCACAGCAATTGTTAATAACATCCGTTTCTTCTGATAACAAAGTTCTAATGGCGGAAAGAATCCATTCAAAACTACCAAAATCGTCTGGACTCACAAAATGAGGTTTAGAAGTTATAGTTTATTATAATTTTTTAAAGTACTGCAAAATAGAATATTTTTCATTCAATTAAAATTATCACATATTACATTATAAGAAGTATTTTTTTTAATTCTCTACTTGATCAGAAAATACCTCGGTATTAGGAAGAAACAGCAAGAACACCAGCGAGAATTTTTTAAACATTTAAACTACAATTATAAATACGAATTATATTAGAACCAGCATGGTAGTGACAATCTCTTTCCCATGGGTTGTTTTGTTTCATGTACTCCTTAAAATAATAAGAACTCTTTTCAAAAGTTTTTGTTTGGTTCTTTGAAGAAGAAGCTTCTGAACAACGGTGACTAACGAACTTACAGTTCAACTGATGGTAAGTGGCCACTGAGACACAAGGACTGCAACCAACTGCAAACAAAGAAGCGTCAAAGAACTAAGACGATACGCCTTACAGTTTTATAGGATAGGGTGACAAACGAGCACACAGTCCACCAAATGGTAAGTGGTTGCTGTGGCCCATAGACATACACATCTATCCTCATTTACGAATCAAAATGCAAATGCGTTGTCACCCGTGAGAACTAAAATGGAATGCCTCGTTACCAGTAAAAGGGTATCCGGTTCTCTACACTCACCATACGAAACACAGCAGCAATAAGCTACTATTTTACGCCGGTATTCTGTGAGAGCGTGGTCCTTCCCCGGTCGAGCCGACCCATTCGTGCTACAACTATACTACTAATATAGCTTCATTCAGTTATTTATTAACTTCAAACCGGAACACAGCAATGCAGCAAAAAGTGAAAATATGTAAGAAGGTGGCAGCAGACAGACTCCTTGGCAGGAAAGGAATCCTTCCTTTTTTAGAGAATGAGGGTGACCAACGAGCACACAGTCCACCTGATGGTAAGTGGATGCTGTGGCTCATAGACATCTACATTTATACTCAATTAAAAATCTTCAGATGCGTTATCCCGCCTGAGGACATGGAATGAATCGTTTCCAGTAAAAACCTCCGGTTCTCTACACTCACCATACGAAACACAGCAGCGTCAAGTTATCGACCTATATTACTAGCGTAAGTACTAAACCTCAATGCGTTAAGTTCTCCCTCGGTCGAGCCGACCCATTCGTGCTACAACCATTTAGCTGCAGCGTGATCCTACCACATAAAACCTACCAGGGTGGATTGAAAAGTATTCGGCCTAACACAGATCCATTCAATTCTAAAAATCAAATCTACCCACATTATTTAGTTCAGTTCAGACTAGTTCATTGTGTGAAGTTCGAAACGTATGCGATAATTAGTTGTGATTTTATAAATTTATTAACAAAGTAATCGGACATAATTTCCGCGAATGGAGCAAATCGAGCAGCGTGCCGTCATTAAGTACCTCCATAAGAAGGGCTATCATCAAAAGCCATCCATGATGACATGGTCAGTACATTAGGCGATTGTGCTCTGTCATATTCATCCGTCAAAAAATGGATAGCAGAATTTAAGCGTGGTAGAGAGAGTGTGAAAGATGAACCCCGCTCTGGAAGGCCTTCGACGTCAACTACTGACGAAAATATTAAAAAAGTACTTGATTTAATAATGGGAGACCGCAGATTAAAAATTAGAGAGATAGCCGAGATTATAGGCATCTCTTATGAACGAACTCAAAACATCATTGTCAACGAGTTGGGTTTCCACAAGGTGTCTGCGAGGTGGGTTCCGCGACTGCTTTCATTTGAACAAAAAAAGGACGCGATTGACTATTTCACGCGACTGTTTGGAGTTATTTGAAGCCGATGCAGATGATTTTTTGAATCGTTTTGTTATTATGGACGAAACATGGGTTCATTACTGTACACCGGAAACAAAACAACAATCAAAACAGTGGAGAAGACCTGGTTCACCACCCCCTAAAAAGGCTAAGTCGATTTTGTCGGCAAATAAGGTGATGGCTTCAGTATTCTGGGACTCGAAAGGTGTGATTATGATTGATTATCTTGAAAGGGGTCAGACTATAAACTCTGATTACTACTGCACCTAACTACGTCGCTTACGAGAAGAAATAAAAGAAAAACGTCGAGGAATGCTCAGAAGAAAAGTTCTGTTTCATCAAGATAACGCCCGTGTTCACACGTCAGTACAGTCAATGGCTGAAATTCACAACTGTGGCTTTGAACTGTTACCGCATCCGCCGTATTCACCTGATCTGGCACCATCAGACTTCTTTCTGTTCCCTAACCTAAAAAAGCACTTGGGAGGTCAAAGATTTTCGACAAACGACGAGGTCAAAGCAGCTGTAGACGCATATTTTGACTCTAAGGAAGAATCATTTTTTTTTCAACGGTCTAAATGCTTGGAAGGGGAGGTGGCAAAAGTGTATTGAACTTGATGGTGATTATGTAGAAAAATAAAAATATAACTGGTTTAGTATGTGTTTATTTTCTTGGTTAGGCCGAGTACTTTTCAATCCACCCTCGTACCTATAAATTATTAATAGGACTTTTAAACTTGTTGATTGAAGAACATTGATCATTGTTGACTTTATTATAAAAGCGTATATATTGCCTATATGCAATATATATACGATTTAATAAATTAAGTATATAGAATATACTGCCAACAAAAGAGCCAGCTTGTAATTTTTATAACTCGTATTTATAAAGTTTTAATTAAAACTAGCGATTCGACCCGGCTTCGCACGGGTGATTTCTGGATCTCGACAACAGCGCCACCTACCTGGTCCAAATGTGAATATAAACCATCTAGGTACCCATTCAATACATATTGTTACTAGCGATCCGCCCCGGCTTCGCACGGGTGATTTCTGGATCTCGCCAACAGCGCCACCTACCGGGTCTAATTGTGAATATAAACCATCTAGGTACCCATTCAATACATATTGTTACTAGCGATCCGCCCCGGCTTCGCACGGGTGATTTCTGGATCTCGCCAACAGCGCCACCTACCGGGTCTAATTGTGAATATAAACCATCTAAGTACCCATTCAATACATATTGTTACTAGCGATCCGCCCCAGCTTTGCACGGGTGATTTCTGGATCTCGACAACAGCGCCACCTACCGGGTCTAATTGTGAATATAAACCATCTAGGTACCCATTCAATACATATTGTTACTAGCGATCCGCCCCAGCTTTGCACGGGTGATTTCTGGATCTCGACAACAGCGCCACCTACCGGGTCTAATTGTGAATATAAACCATCTAGGTACCCATTCAATATATATTGTTACTAGCGATCCGCCCCGGCTTCGCACGGGTGATTTCTGGATCTCGACAACAGCGCCACCTAGCGGGTCCAAATGTGAATATAACCTATCTAGGTACCCATTCAATACACACAAAAAATTTCATCAAAATCAATTGGATGCTTTCAAAGTCTATAACGGACATAGGTAGAAACATTTTCTGTGTTTTACATAGAAATAGATTTTGCTTTCTTTTAAAGAAACAACAGCTCCCAGTAAAGAAAGTTACTTGTCCGTTTTATAAGATCATAATCATAATCATAAACACTCACGCCTGTCACCCAGAGGGGTAGGCAGAGACTACGGACTTCCATTTGACACGATCCTGACATACCTCTTTCGCCTCCTTTACATCCATATATCTACGCATACATGCTCGTCGGTTAAGGGTACTTTTAACGTGGCCCATTTTCAAAATATCGCCAGTTTGGTCGATAAACATTTTTCTAGGGCGTCCCTTCCCGACTCTGCCGTTCACGTCTGCCATATAAATTTGCTTTGTCACTCTTTCTTCATTCATTCTTTCTACATGACCAAACCACCGAAGCACTCCTTTCTTAACCCTGGTCACAACATCATCTTGCATACCACATTTATCTCTTATCACGCAATTTCTCACCCTGTCATTCAGATTCAACCCTAACATACTCCTTAAAGACCGCATTTCTACAGCATTTATTCTACTTTCGTGCTTCTTCTGCCACACCCAGCTTTCACCACCATACATTAAAGTAGGGACTAACACAGCATTATGAATTACCACACGTGCTTTTTTTGATACATTATAGTTCTTCACAATAGAGTGTAGTGCCCCATTCACTCTATTCCCTGCATTTACTCGTCGTTCTATATCCTTATCATATCTACCATCCCTGCTAAATACACATCCCAAATACACAAACTCATCCACTTGCTCAATTAACTCTCCTTCTATTCTTATTTCACATACCGTTTTGCTTTCCTCTCTTTCAAAAACCATCACTTTCGTCTTACTTGCGTTCACTTTCATTCCCCTTTCTTTTATTGCCCAGTTCATTAATGTAACCATTATTTGCAACTCAGCCGCCGACGACGCAAATATGACTTGATCATCGGCATATAAAAGGCATTTGACGGTTAACTCGCCCATTCTTAACCCACATTCTTCATCTTTCAAAGTTTGCAAACACCTGTCCATAAATAGGTTGAACAGCCAAGGGGAAGCCACACAGCCCTGTCTGACACCTTTTCGGATGCCAAACCAGTCCGAGTAGACCCCATAGTTTTATAAGAATGAAATAAATAGATGGAATTCAGAAAAACCGTTAGTGCAAAGAATGAAAAAAGTTATTTATTCTAATATTGTCATAAAATTATCGATTATTACCCGACTGTCAAGGAAGGGATATGTTTTTCGCGCGATCTTGTATGTTTGTAAATTTCTTTATTACCTCGTATCTTCAAAACAGCTGGGTGGATTTCGACAATTAAGGTATCATTTTATTCGTCTTAATAACCCAAGTGTTCTTAGATAGCTTTTTAAAAATAACCAAAATGGCGGATTTTAGCTTAATATTTTACTTAGGCTATTTTACTTAGATTTTCAGCTCATATAGTCTGTTAAACCGAAGTAGGTTTTACTTTGTTTATAATTTATTTTAATTTTGTTTTGTATTCTCAATCTTGTTTCGATCTTTTAAGTGCATTACTTTTAAATTGTCTTTTTTGCAGTCGGGTTTTTGATTTTTTTAAATATTTATTTTATTTGATGAATAATATGATGGAAAATTTAGAAGTTTATAGTGATGATATGTCAATGATCGTTAAGATAATATGTATATCAGTAAAATATTTCTTTAAAATCGCTACGGCTTCATGATTAGCATTGGATTTTAGCAGCCTTAGATAGGCTGACGACGACGTGTGGATATACTAGTATCTTAAGTATACTATCATCCGAAATAATTTACCAATGCTTTACAAAGTCACTTATTAGGACGCTGATCGCATGTTTTAGTGGTAAAAGAGATCCTGGTTTTTTTTTTTTTTTTATAGAATAGGGTGACAAACGAGCACACAGTCCACCTGATGGTAAGTGGTTGCTGCGGCCCATAGACATCTACATCTATCTTCCATTACAAATCAAAATGCAGATGCGTTGTCACCCGCGAGGACTGAGATGGAATGCCTCATTTCCAGTAACAAGGGTCTCCGGTTCTCTACACTCACCATACGAAATACAGCAGCATTAAGCTACTATTTCACGCTGGTATTCTGTGAGAGCGTGGTCCTTCCCCGGTCGAGCCGACCCATTCGTGCTACAACTATACTACTAATATAACTGCAGCATGGCTCTACCACGTAAAGGTTTGAATCTGAGATCCAAGCTAGATAAAATTTCGTCACATATTCGCCTGGCAAATCTCAAAAAATAGAAGAAATTCGAAGCAAACTTAAAATTTCTTTTGACATACTTTAAAAGTCTATTAAGTCCATGTTTAGCTTTTATAGATTTACCCTCTCTTCTTATTTCGATTCAGAAAAAAATGCAGATACTTTGTCACCCAGGAGAACCAAGGTTGAACATCTCATTACCACTAAAAATGGTGGCCAGTTCGCTACACTAATCACCCGGTCGAGCCTACCCATTCATGCTGTGCCCTTAAAACAGTTGCAGCGTGACTCTACTACGTAAGTTTTTTTTTTTTTTTTTTGCGCCCGAAGCAATTAAAGGGCTACCCTATACGTAGGGAGGCGGAAAATGCATTACGCATACCACGATAGCCGGTCTATCGTGGTTATGGGGGACTCACTGTCCTACCGGGGACCCTAAGTGATACCCCCCTAAAAACCGCCTTTGGGGACAGGCAGCCGGCTGATTAAGCTCTATTGTGCCTTATCATGAGCGACCCTCTTTTGGGAAAAGAGGGCGCAGGCGGCTAAGTGCCGCTGAGGGAGTGCCTACGAAGGCAAGTTAATGTTAGATATTACAATAATTTTATTTAATTAGAGTTGGCCTGAGCTGCCAGGAGACAGTTCAGGTCGTTTGAAAGTTTATTAGGCGGGTCCGAGAGAGAGTTTCTCGGCCTGCGGACACGATAGCGAGAGGGGGGTGGGGCTGCATAAGAAGCTGCCTCACGAATTAAGTGGTTTGGTGCGACTCTGAGGCTTTGAAGAAGTTCTCAGAGAGTTTTTTAAGAAATTGTTGAATTGTTGGGAGCTCTAAGTCCCGATGAAGGTCGGCATTGCGGACGTACCACGGTGCGTTCGCAGCTCGACGACAGAATAGGTTCTGAACTATTTGGAGTTCATTTAAAATGTTAGGGTTTGCGTGGGCAAGGACGGGGCCCGCGTAGGACATGACTGGTCGACTACGTAAGTTGGAGAACTTGACTTAAATTTGCTTAATCTAACTTCATTTTTATAACAGCCTAACGAAGTCCACAGAATCCACACATCCAGAAGTCCACAGGTCTGTCTCCCCACAGATTTCTCGCTCGCCTTGACGACTGACACCTACGGGACGACGGACGATTCCTTTACCGTAACTACACGGTAAGAATTATTTTTATAATACTGTAATAAAAAACTTTTTAAAACTGTCATAAATTAATCTCAAAATTATTTAAAATAAAAGAATATTACTTCGTAACAAACTTCCTATACTATTAGAAACTATCCTGGAGGTCAATTGTTAAAAATAATGAACGTGTGAGAGCGGATGTTCAACTTGCTCTCTTGCTTACGCAATTAATCAGTATCAGCAATAAAATAGCATATTGCACTATACAATCGGTGTGGAGCAATTCGTTTCGACCAACCGTAATATGTTCCCGTCACAATCACACACTGGCGTAACGTGAAGGACATAATAACATGATAACACCAAAATATGCAATCAAACATCGTCACTACTAATGTAACACTGGGCAGCTCTCTCTCTCAGCAACACGATCTTCCTACAACACTAGTAGAATAGCCTAACAGGCATAGTAACGACTAACGACAGTGAGACTCGTAGAATCACCGACTGATCCTTCGATCAACAGTTGGTATTGTTGATCGAAGGACTGATCCCTCTTAGCGCGATACATTATATTATACCGCTAGAACGAGTGGGAGATTATAGTTCTGCCTTCATTTGTTCGTATTTGCTTTTTTACCCTCATTCCCAACAATACTGTAAATAATTATAGTTAAAAAATTACTCTTCTTTTTAATTTTCGGTTGCAGATGCTATGTTTCAAGTATAAGTACCATGTAGCTTTATTAAATGTTAAGCAAATATCTGGTTGTACTACGTTTTGGAAAATAAAGAACTTATTATTATTATTATTTTAAAAACGTTATGACATTTATTTAACATGGTCGCTCCCCAAAATAAATTCCCGCGCTACAGGGCTTGCACAGAGTAAATAAAGGCCGGAGGCCGTCCCGAGTCGACCTTAAAGGTTGCGCGGCGGACGTCGAACCTCATAACTCGTTATATAACGTGAAACGCTAACACAGCGATGTTTATGGTCATAGGTCCTAAAACTTTGCGCTATAGAAACACAAGCTATTGGTACATTCAATGAATAAATTAAAACTTTTATACATATCCATTTATGATTAATTTTAACTTTATTAGATTTGTTGTATTTTGAATAAAAAATTAAACAATTTAATAAAAATATACTATGAATATAATCTACCACAGATTTAGTCACGAAGAACATATTGACTTTTTCTCTAAAAAAGGTTTTTTTTAAACCTATCCATTTATTATTAATTTTAACTTATTAGATTTGTTGTATTTTGAATATAAATAAAATAATTAGATAAAAATATACTATGAATATAACCTACCACAGATTTAGTCACGAAGAACATATTAACTTTTTCTCTAAATAAGGTTTTAGTACCGAAAATCTCACATTCTGGTAAAGGTCATCAGTATTAGTGCTACGAAATAAGTAAATTTATTTCATGCCTGTTGTTGAATACTAGAAATTCAAAACGGCCTGTATACAATAGTGAATTAAATAAAGCGGGTAACGAAGAAGAAATAAAAGGAAGGCAACGTACAAAACTTAAGTTTAAATTAAGCGTTAACTTAGTTTAGATGTTAGACGTCATGTGACGTACAATAATTGTAATTTACTCATTATCATAACAATCTGTGTTAAAAGGATGATAGGATAAGAAAGGGCGGAATATTTTATATTTAGATCGTTTTTCGTAACAGAATCTACTACGAAAAAATTATAAGAGTGAATATTAAAATCCGTTAAAGATTGACCAGCCTTGAGCAGGACGAGTCGAGTGCCGATGCCAGCGCGTGCCTGCAAACAAAGACCTCGCTCCCTCCACTTCTCCCGAACAATAATAAGAATGCAACACTTTGTTCCCTCCTCATTTTGTTTTATTTTTTTCACACCACTCTAATGTAACAGAAATCCGAAACTCCGGTTCCTTACTAAATATTCCTACTGTTCGAATTGCTCACTCTAACAAAGGATATTGTGTTTTATTGTCATATTTATTGCCACTGTTTTAAGAAATTATTGGTTACGAGCTATACCTGTGGGCTTAGTAGCTGAGCGTTACCAAGATTTCAATGTTTTTTTCTTCATTCATAATTTTTTCATCATACAGCTGCTATTTTACGATGGTATTTTTGAGAGCGTGGTCCTACCCCGGTCGAGTCGACCCATTCGTGCTACAACCATAATATAGTCGGTTTTAGTACGAATGGGCGGCTCGACCGGCGAAAGACCACGCTCTCACAGAATACCATCGTAAAATACCAGTTTAATGCTGTTGTCTTTCGTATGGTGAGTCTATAGAACTGTTCTTGAGAGGTTCAAAGTGCATGCAATTGAGGGAGGGTGGGAGGTCCTCTTTACACTGGGCAGGACACATCATTTTATTTTATTACGCGAAAATGAGCAAATTAATTTCTAATAACTTCAATATAATGGATTTCCGCGAAGTAACGCCTGATTCTATTAAAAAGTAATATTTTTTGTTTTACGCCAACCAAAGCTCGGTTGCCTATCCGGTTTTATCCGGTGATTTAATAATCAGATCTAATATTTTTATTGCTTGATGAATTCTAATGCGTATTTTGACATCATGTAGAGAATTTATTAAGGATTTTTTTTCTGTGTATATTACATTCTAATGCATAACACCATCCATCTAGAAAAGTCAAAATGAACCTATGAATGCTCACCAGCTCGGTAACATCAGACGTGAAATTCCCTAATGACGACGCACAGCAGCGGCGAAGATGCGAGACGTTTGACTGCGATTGTCAATCCGATGGTCAAGTTTGTCCCTACAAATGGAGAGGCGCATATGTAGTAGAAGACCTTTGAAGAATATATACGTATTTTATGTAAATATAGTAGAGATGTTTTGTAATTAAGTCGTAAGGATCACTAGGTTTTAATAAAAGATCCCAATTTTTTTGCAAAAAAAAAAAATACACGTGTCACCAATCATTATTAATGTTAGATATGAAAAAACATATTACTCAATTTTTTCAAAATCTAATTTATTTGTGAATACAGGTAATGACAGAGTAGATCTTTAAAAAAAATATGTTCGTTGCATGCAACTCTTAGGCATAATATTATATAGTACGTGAGGGTAATATGGTCATCCGGTTAATATGGTCACTTTCTTATAATCCAAAAACTGCAGCCTTATTTGCATAGATGACTGTAATATGATACGATAGCTTTTTATCGGTCAATCAAATAATAAACGGTCAAAAGGGCGCTGCTTTATCGAGCCATTTTAACAATTTGCAGTATAGTAAATATTTTAGCATGGTGTAGTGTAGTTAGTTTTTTAAGTTGATTTTTCGAAGTGTCATATTGTCGAAGCTTGTTTTTTTTTTTCTTAATATATTATTTATAGTATACGACGTTGTATTTTTGTTTGTTTACCTCTTAGGTTTTATGGGGCGACAAAGCTTAAGATAAGGCCATATTACCCCCGCGTACCTTAGTTACAATTAAATCTACTGCATTTCTACAGTTAAATTACTTCATTATATTATAAATTTACTAGTGATAAACCCGGCTTTGCCCGGGTGATATCTGGATCTCGACAACAGTGCCACCTACCGGGTCCAATTGTGAATATAAACCATCTAGGTACCCATTCAATAGATATTGTTACTAGCGATCCGCCCCGGCTTTGCACGGGTGATTTCTGGATCTCGACAACAGTGCCACCTACCGGGTCCAATTGTGAATATAAACCATCTAGGTACCCATTCAATACATATTGTTACTAGCGATCCGCCCCGGCTTCGCACGGGTGATTTCTGGATCTCGACAACAGCGCCACCTACCTGGTCCAACTGAGTTTTTAAACCATCCAGAGACTCACTCAAATACACACAAAAAATTCATTGAAATCGTTCGAGCCGTTTTCGAGTTTCAGCGAGACTAACGGAAAGCAATTGATTTTTATATATAAGATATTATAATTATTTTAGAATGCCCAACATAAATTGTATTGACAGTTAATATACAATAACGTAATTAAATTATATATAAGAACTAGCTTGAAAAGCAGACGTTGTTCTGCCCTTTTCGACGACCCTTTGTCATATCCTATTAAAACTCCTTAAATGCGCAAAAAAAATTGTGGGTCACTCATGGTCAAAAAACTATCATATCTCTCAAGTTGGACCAAACTGCACACGGTGTGCAAATTTGATTAAAATCGGTATTTAGTAGTTAATAGTCCATCGCGGACAAACAACGTGACACGTAACTTATATATATTAAGATGGCATATTTACAATATTTAGTCTAATCAAATGCCAAAAAATAATATATGCACTGTAATTATAGTGTAAAATGTATACCTACCTACTAATGCGTCTCTTAAATTTATAAGGCTTGAAATAAATTCTTAAGTTACGAGACAAAAATCGTTCATCAATTTACCCGCACAAATATACTGTTTTTGTATACCCTGGAGGAAATCAGGTGTACCTTTTATTATTAGGGTGAAATGAATTTAATTGTCCTTAGATTCAGCCGAATTGTAGGAGCCATTAAATGGGAGAGGATGTCTGAGATGAGAGCGAAGCCCTGGAAGGACGGAATGCGCCGGCAGGTGTGCCCAACGGAAAGAGGGAGAATAATATGGATATGATTATTTATATTAATGTTGATGAGAGTTTTCTTACTATCTTGTTCTTAAAAGCAGTTGTCTGCAGTTGATAGTCTTTATAACTAGCAGAGGTATAGTGTTTTTTTTTCATACTTTGATTTAATCAAATTCCTTTTTTATAATAAGAATTGTTGGGAAAAATTCTGTAATCACTTTAACCACCATGCATTGCATAAATTACTAAATTCTGTGTAAAATGCACTTTGTAACAAACTTTCATATTTTACAAATAATGATACCTGTGTTATATTCCTCATACTTGCGTGCTAAGTTAATTAATTATCATGGTAGGTAAGGTGAGCCATGGTTGGTCATGAGCCAAGCGTCTGTCGTAAGTTTCAGCGTACGCGAATAACCAGGGTCAATCCTTGCTGACACTAATAAAGTTTTCATTTAATTTTAATTTTAAGTACTGATTTACCACGTGCTCCACGGTGAAGGTGAACATCGTAAAGAAACCCGCATTTCTGAGAAATCAAAAATATTCCACACGCTTTGAGTCAATAAGGCAGACATTTATTTGCTATAAAATTCTCTTCAATGTGAAAAGCCCAGCATTAAGAAGTAGGTTATAACTTTACTTTTAGTACCTGCATGATTTTTTTTTTTTTTTTGGAAATCGTGTGTTTTGGAAATTATATTTAGATACAAATTACATACTGATGAAACATGAATAATATTTTTTGATCTTATTGACATAATAGAAAAAACTGAAATGGTTATTAAAATAAAATCAGCAATCAGCGACCCAAGGCATTACGATTTCACGACCGCTCGATATCCACGTGAGCTATTACGATCATTAACACAGTGTCAAAATTTACCTTTTTATATTGTAGCAGTTTTTCATTGCCTGAAAACACGGAAAAAAAGACATGTTATAAAAATAAATCCTAGCTAGATCAATTTATTGCCCCCGAAACTCCCTGGACACTAAATTTTATGAAAATCATTAGAGCCGTTTCCGAGATTCCGATTATACACACACACGCACGCACGCACGCACGCACGCACGCACGCACACGGACACGCACACGCACCACGCACCACGCACGCGCACGCGCACGCGCAGACGTACGCAGCACGCGCACACGTACGCAGCACGCGCACGCACCACGCACGCACGCACCACGCACGCAGCACGCGCACGCGCACACGTACGCGCACACGCACACGCACACGCACGCACGCACACGCACACGCACACGCACACGCACACACACACACACACACACACACACACACACACACACACACACACACACACACACACACAATGTATGTTTGTATATATATGTATGTTAAAAAAAAAGAATTGCTCGTTTAAAGGAATAGGATTTTAAAGAAGTTTATATCATGTTCAAAATAGAGTTTGTTTGGTTTTTATAATAACAGTGAATAAGTACGAATAGGTATGTCTATATTATTCCAACACACGCAGATTTCGGGAACCACATGTCATTTCCTTTGAAGCATATTATGCGGGGTGCGTCGGGAACGATTTAGATGCTTGTAGAAATGTTTGTTATAAGCCGCAAAGAGTGTATCGCGAAAATAGATCCGTACTTTGCATTGTCCTCGCTGTATATAATTCAATGAAAATGTTTCCGTTATAATAACTTTATTTATGTATGTGTATGCCGTGGTAATAGATGCAGGAAGTCAATGCAGGTGGCTCAAGGTTGTGCTTTGAGACATTCCTTGAGGGAGGCCTATATTTAGCAGTGAACTTGTGATGGTGATAATGATGGTGTATGTCCAAAATAATTGAATGCTTTTCAAAACTTGAATATATACATATTATATAATGTTCTTTAAGAAAAGTAAAGTTGTAAAAGTATAAAATAAAGAAAAAAAAAGTATTTATATAAACATTAAAGTAGTTTAAGAAAAACAACAGAACGATAATTTGTATCGTCTAAATGCAGGGTTATATTTCAAAGAGTTACATTCAAATTTAAACTTAAGTTCACATATATGTATAATGATACACAGTTATATCAGTATTTGAAAATACTAGTAAATAAGGCTTCTACTTTTATTTAAAATTATCCCAAATTGAATGTGATTTATGTGCAACAACGTTTTTGCCTATCGATCGACCCTTACGAATGTGTGCGTGCGCAGTAAAATCAGCAATTAAAATAATGCATTACAACGCAATTTGAGTTTAAAAGAAGGACAGAATGATTCATATTTTTTTTATTATTTTTCCTTCATCATTTACATATATTACTTATTCTGAACCTTCTCTGCAAATATGGGCGGATATTACCAAAAAAAAAACCCTGTATATTAAATTATAATCACATTTTTGTATAAGTGCCAAATGCCACAAAATGTATCACTTATGTAGTCACTTCGGTATCCGTTTGTCTATTTGTTTGTCTGTGTGACGTAGAAGTGTTCTCAGAGAGAATTTACATAGATTTAACCGAGTACAGAATACAATTAAAATCCATTTTGCAACTTGCTTGGTTGTATTAAAAAATGTTGTCTTCTTAAACCCGAAACTAGCGGGTTTAATCACGAAAGGAGTCCCTTTACCGCTAAACTACAGTCTTCGCGAAATTTAACAATTGGGTCGACGAGCCTAAAATAAGAGGTAAATGCTACTGTATTTTCATACCACCTTAATCCATAGTGTTAATATAGCACTAACTGTTTGACATAATCTTGTCAGTGTCTTTTTTTTCGAAGTCGGTTAAAATGATTGCGAGCTTTTTTCTCTCAGACGGATCCTGTCTGCACAATAACACTCGATGAGTAAAAGACGGTCAATGCTGTCAATGCAATGCTATTATCCGACTATCAAATGGATTTCTACCCCCCCCCCCCTTATCACTACAAATCCCTTCCGTTAATATCAAGGAGCACCACATACAGGCCGGCTATATGGCAAGGAAAGTTTAAGTATTGTTGCGCTCCTAAGTTGACGTCTGGCACTAGCGCCATCTAGTGTCGAATAACAGAGCGAGGAGAGCTTTCCAGAAAATGACATGACTAATCTTTTAACCAACAGCGCCATCTAGTATCTAATTGAAGAACTAAGCTTTCTAGAAGCCTCACACTCGAACTTTCTGCGTCTGGTCGGTCGGCGCCCGTATCTCCGGGAATATTCTGGATGTATATGTTCGGCGTAATAGTGTATTTAAACCCGCTGCATGCCGCGATCGGGGCAGTATTGAATTTGGCGAGACAAGCGAAGCTTCGGAGCGAAATAAAGTAAATCAGTGTGGTTAATTATTAGTGTTTTAAGTTTAATTGGTGTTAGGTAATAAAAGTGTAAATCTTGGTAATTCAATCGGCAGTTTTTATTGTCACGAACCTCAAGCTCGTAACAGTGTCAATGTTTAAAATATTCAACAGTTAGAGCCTTTTTGCTATATCGTTCGTAAGCTTGTAACTTAAGAATTGTAGAGTGTAAAAGTAAGGTGTACCAACTCCCATAGTAGAATAGTTGAAAAAGTGGTCATCTGCAAGCAGTAAATAACAGTTCAAAAACTCTACACAACAGCGCTGGAGTAGCTTGAAGCTGGAGTAGCTGGGATGAAATGAACTTAGCAGTTGTCGACGGTTTAAATGTGCGGCTAAACTGCTCAGTAGCTCTAAAATCTAAAATAATTTTATTTAGTAAATATAACCTCGAAAAAGTCGTCTATCCCACTAATATTTTTCAGTGCGTTCTTTAAAATTTACCCTGTAGCTATAGTGGCGCCACCCTTATTTAAAGGTTTTTATGGACACTTTTTAATACACAGTCTATACTCCTTACTTCTACACTCCATATTAAGAATATTAATGTTTTATTCAAAATCTGTGCGTCAGTGCGGAATGCATGGAAGGAGGCACAGAGAGAACCCATGGGTTTCAACGCGAGTTGAAGTCTAGGCGTTATTCTTTTAATCCCATTATTATACTGATTGTGGACAATTTAGTTGATTGCAAAGTACATCAACAAAATTAACTATTTTTACGAATTTCATCGCGTTATTTTGTAGTCACAAGGTTTCGAGTGCTTGCCAGCACACGTGATTATTTTTAATGTGTAGTATTCGCATAAATGAAATAAATCATTATTAGAACTACATCAAGTTTAAAGGATAAACATTTTGCAATAATCGTATTTTGAGAATGAATCTGGTACAATGATGAAACCTTCGCGGACGAAGTCCTCAAGTTGCTATAAAGAATTGTTTACCAAGGAAAGTGATAAAAAAGTTTGACTCTTCGAAAATATTCACTTGATCCTCATATTTTGTGTTTAAATTGCACAAACAATAACATGATAATGGGCAAGCTGATATCAACTTTCAAGAAATGCTGGCTTGTTTAACATAATCGCTGGATGTTCAACACACATTGAGAACGATCCGACTCTGTTTTATTCGCATAAATTGTAGGCTTTATGTAATTTCCACAACACTAATATGTTTGCGATGAAATTGTTTATTTGATCTTATTATTACTGTTTATGTATAATCTGTATATCATATCAAAATATTAATAGGTAGATTATTGGTTAGAGACTGACAAACCAACATTTTGTTTTACCATTAGCACAGAATACAACATAATAGTAGCACGTACAGAACGTCCACTCACCTCTCCGCACTCATTTCAAATATCAAATACCGCACTCGCACCGCACCCCACCCCGCACTTTGTTGTAGACAACACTGACACTTGATCAAGGGCGCGCGCGATCGTACGAACCTGACCTGACCTGATAATTGTGTTTTCACTACGATGTTTCTATATTGTGTCTGTGTGTTATTTGAATGCTTTTCTAGTTTTCTAATTTGGAATGATAAAGAAAAAGTTCCTTTCGGTTCTTATTATATAGTATATTATATTACACATATAATAATAAAACTATGAATAATATTCCTATTATACATTAGTCATAGTTTAATTATTATTATAACTCATCTACTACATTATTAAGTTTAGAACTTCAATGTTCTACCATAAATATGTAACTGCTTACAATTAATATTTCCGTTACCGTACGATAATTTAAGCCGACGTTGAAACCGTTCCGCCGCGACGCTTCAACGGTGGCCGCCGCAATTCCCTACGAAATTCCACGTACACATTTGCGTGTGTACAAAGCACAAACGTCATTTGCCTATGTAGAAGTAATAGGTAATTAATTTACAAGCGTTGTATGGACTCCGCTTGTAAATTTTATTAGTTTCCGGGGAGTGCCATTAGTTTTGCTCAAGTGGAAAACTCATCATAAAATATTTTTATAATGAGTTTTTAAAGTAGTACAGTAAAATAAACAAATATTTTTCATAATTACAGCCCTTCATAAGTAGACTACTATATCACAAAACACGGTCCTGAGGTACCTGCATCCATTGACTTCCTGCATGTTTTACCAGGTCGTCACTCCATCTAGTGGTGGGCCGTCCTACACTTCGTCAACCGGTACGAGTTTGCCCCTCAAGAACCTTTCTTCACCATTTTCAACATTTTATTCTTAAAGGCATCTTTAAAGGCATTAAATCCGTCTGAAGATTTAAAAAAAAATGTTGACCATCTTTGCAACTTCCCGTTAATTTCACATACAAAGCACTTCAAACTTCAACTCTTCGAGCTCAAAAATGTCGTAACAGGTTCAAGATAAACCGATTTTGATTCCGTTTTGCGACAATCGACGCAATTTTTGCAGCTTAACAAAAAAACTTATTACAAAAAATTGATTTGACGGAACTATTTCAAGTTATTTTGAAAAAACACTTTTTCGAGATTTCTTTCTACAACGCTATCTCGTACGACGTAGTTTTTTTTTAAATGTAGAAGAACTGACTAGATTATAGAAATGATCAAATCAAAGGTGTCGAAGTAATTCCAAAAATAAAACTACGAAAACTAACTAAAAAAACTTTGGCAATAATTTGAAACACTTCAAAAATCAAATTTAAAAAAGTGACCACACTACAGCATACTACTAAAATCGGCTGAAATATTTACTATAATGTCAACTGTCAAAATGGCGCCGATAAAGCAATGCCCTTATGACCCTTCATTATTTGATTGAACGATTAAGAGCTATCGTATCAAAAAGCCATTTATGCAAACAAGGCTGTAGTTTTTTAGTTATAAGCGAGTGACTATATTAATCGGATGACCATTTTACCCTCACGTATTATATAAATAGATTATTATTCTTGTATTAAAAATTAATATCCCGAAGATATAACAGAATGTATAAAAAAATATTACACGTTTTTTCAACTTTTGTGTAAAATATTTTACATTGTGAGTGATAACTGATAAGTATAAAATGTTTCTACTCGTATATACATACTTAAGCCTTATACTAATTCCACGTAGACATTTCTCGTGATATGGGTGAGAATTTGCATCGGCTGTAGTCTGCAAACAATGTCATTGTCACTGAATGAGCCATTTTGTCGCATATCAATGCTGTTAAGTTATTACTTTACGAGCTCCAATCGGTAATGCAGCCGGGCTGTCTAACTGGTACTTTACTCGTGACGAGAATAAACATCTTACGTACAGTATGAACATGATACGCTTTAGCCCCGCTATAACCTACACGGACACGCGGTGAAGAAACAGCGAAATTCACATTTTATGATTCTAGTATAACAGTTGAATCTATGTGGATTGTTTTGTATTACATTTTATTTATTCCAGGCTTATAGAAAGGAATAAGCTAAACTTTTATATTTATATAGGAAAGATACGATCAAGCTTAATTGCTTTCTATTGCTGAATCCATGGATGAATATGAATATGGTGGAACACGCAATCGCACTAATTAACAATATATTTGTTATTGAAACGTTAAGCGAGTTACACACTAAGCAAATACGATAATATATCTGTATCGGAGTGCATATCTTTCAATAACGATCTATATGAATATCAATGAACTAACACACACAGCGCAGATAATATATATTTTGTCATTAAGTATTTATAAGTACTTTTATATATATATATATATATATATATATATATATATATATCGAAAGATAGTGACAATAACATCTGCAGATACAAATATATGCCATACCTAGGTTTTACCTCCAGATAAATATATGGTCGCTGAAAATATGCTATTAAATTTGCATCGGTCTAAGCTTTATATCCAAATTCTTCGCCTTTTATTAAATGCTAATGCAACACGTGCATCATAATCTTAATCTGAATGCTATTCTGACGAGCTGTCTAGCAAATATAAATTCAATATACGTTTTTTGTTTTGAGTGTGATATTCGATATCATCGATGTGAGATCATAACATCGATGTTGCCACACTGTCGAAACATCGATGTCAATGAACCAATAATCGATTAATAAGAACCTGTGAACAATGCGAACCCGCGAAATCAATATCAACTAAATATTTCATCTCCCACTAAAGGTTTAAAATTTTGAATTCCTAAATGCATAGATCACCTAAAAAAATATCATTATGTTGTATCAAACACCCTGTCAAGTGTGAACTGTAATGTCACAGTTGTTACTGCTTTCGCTTAGTTATTGTGGTGTCGTTGTCGATTGTCGCCTAATAACTATTCTACATAAATTGATATTCAAATTAACTCTTTTTTCCCTTGCTGTCTATACACACATAATTTTGAAACAATATGTATCTACACAATTTAATTATATTTAGCTGTTTTTTTGAACTTGGGATAACAAGTTTATTGTTTGCTTCTGAAAATAAACTACTCGGCGATCGTGAGCATAGACAATTTCACTGTATAGTGCATTCTACAGTGCATTTAATAAACGGCTGTGGATACTTACTGCTTGGGCTACCTGATTAAAAATTGTGTGAACAAAGGTGACGGAAAAGTCTATTATTTTGTTTTTGTTAAGTTTGTTAATTTTTCCTCTATAATCATTTTTTGTTTCGCGATAGGAGTAGTTAATATAATTTTTATTTTTTGTTCATCTAATTTTAACCTACTAAATAGGTACATGTGCTATAACATCGATAATGGCCAACATCGATGTTTTGAGTAGGATAAACATCGAACATCGATGTTAAGCTATCGATATCATCATCGATGTTTCTGTAACATCGATCATTCCCAGTTTGAAGAATTTTGAGTAAATGTATCATTTCGTATATTATCGTATCCGAATAGTGTGTGATACATTCAAATAATAAAGTTTTTATACGCAGATAAAATATTATCGTGTCTGCGGAGTCTGTGACTCGGTTTATGTACTCGTATACTTCATAGTCTGCGATTTAATAAAGTATTGCTTCTCTAAATTAAAAGCATTTTGTGCTCGTTGTAACATCTGGGGTTGCATAAATTGATTTTCGTTCGTATTCTTTTTTTAAATTTATTAACAATAAATAATATAATGTAGTACAGCATAGTGGCGGTGTAAGAATATCCACTACCCCATATCATCCCGTGAGTGTCGTAAGAGGCGGCAGAGGAAACAAATCAGGAGATGGGCAGCAGCGTCTTCCTCTTAACGACTAAAAAAAAACTCTGTTTGCCAACCCGCTTGCCAAGCGTCACAACTATTGCAAGTATATGGCATAGGGGGGGGATCTACGTGGCAATATATGGGTTAGGTCTATGTTCACCAGTGTACCTTAATACCTAGGTGGATTGAAAAGTACTCGGCCTAACACAGATCCATTCAATTCTAAAAATCAAATCTACCCACATTATTTAGTTCAGTTCAGACTAGTTCATTGTGTGAAGTTCGAAACGTGTGCGATAATTAGTTGTGATTTTATAAATTTATTAACAAAGTAATCGGACATAATTTCCGCGAATGGAGCAAATCGAGCAGCGTGCCGTCATTAAGTACCTCCATAAGAAGGGGCTATCATCAAAAGCCATCCATGATGACATGGTCAGTACATTAGGCAATTGTGATCTGTCATATTCATCCGTCAAAAAATGGATAGCAGAATTTAAGCGTGGTAGAGAGAGTGTGAAAGATGAACCCCGCTCGGGAAGGCCTTCGACGTCAACTACTGACGAAAATATTAAAAAAGTACTTGATTTAATAATGGGAGACCGCAGATTAAAAATTAGAGAGATAGCCGAGATTATAGGCATCTCTTTTGAACGAACTCAAAACATCATTGTCAACGAGTTGGGTTTCCACAAGGTGTCTGCGAGGTGGGTTCCGCGACTGCTTTCAGTTGAACAAAAAAGGACGCGATTGACTATTTCACGTGACTGTTTGGAGTTTTTTGAAGCCGATACAGATGATTTTTTGAATCGTTTTGTTACTATGGACGAAACATGGGTTCATTACTGTACACCGGAAACAAAACAACAATCAAAACAGTGGAGAAGACCTGGTTCACCACCCCCTAAAAAGGCTAAGTCGATTTTGTCGGCAAATAAGGTGATGGCTTCAGTATTCTGGGACTCGAAAGGTGTGATTATGATTGATTATCTTGAAAGGGGTCAGACTATAAACTCTGATTACTACTGCACCTTACTACGTCATTTACGAGAGGAAATAAAAGAAAAACGTCGAGGAATGCTCAGAAGAAAAGTCCTGTTTCATCAAGATAACGCCCGTGTTCACACGTCAGTACAGTCAATGACTGAAATTCACAACTGTGGCTTTGAACTGTTACCGCATCCGCCGTATTCAACTGATCTGGCACCATCAGACTTCTTTCTGTTCCCTAACCTAAAAAAGCACTTGGAAAGTCAAAGATTTTTGACAAACGACGAGGTCAAAGCAGCTGTAGACGCATATTTTGACTCTAAGGAAGAATCATTTTTTTTCAACGGTCTAAATGCTTGGAAGGGGAGGTGGCAAAAGTGTATTGAACTTGATGGTGATTATGTAGAAAAATAAAAATATAACTGATTTAGTATGTGTTTATTTTCTTGGTTAGGCCGAGTACTTTTCAATCCAGTGCCCTCGTAGGCTGTAACAGTAACTGTAACGGTAAATATAACGGTAACTGTAACGGTAATGTAGTTTTGACTGCCACTTCAGTCTAATGGTCATCAACGTGACTGCTGATCATTTGGCCCTTGGTTCGATTCCCAAGTCAGGCCAAAAGTTAGTTATTGGTTATTTTTGAGAAAACATTTTCATTAGCAGCACGGATTCAGGATGGTGCTGTGTTTTAACCCCGTGCCTCGGAAAGCACGTAAAGTTGTTGGTATTGCACTTAATATAATGGTCTCTGGTCGTGTCGGATTACCGTCCTATCACCACATCAACCAGATTGTAAGAGTGAGGGAATCGAGAGTGCACTTGTGCATTGCGCACATTGCGCATACACTTAGTCACTATCCTATCCAGCACAGACGACTATAGTTCATAAAAGATAGCTTGATCTCTGCGACAGCTGTCAGTAAAATCACGCCTATGAAGTCTTGAATTTCTTAGTAGTACAGACAGTACCTGTCAATGTCATGCTTTATGGGCATGCCGACCTAATTAGTGCATGCCCATAAAGTATGACATTGACAGGTACTTACTGTCTGTACTACTAAGAAATTCAGGACTTCATAGGCGTGATTTTACTGACAGCTGTCGCAGAGATCAAGCTATCTTTTATGAATTTTAGTCTTTATTCACACCGGTTTCCGTGATCGATATTCGGTCTGGAGGACATTAATGTAGTTATTTATTATTTGTAATTTTTATCGGGAAGATATTACTGCTGACCTATCTTATGTTTAAGTTTCCCTCTATTGCCTCTTACGATGCCCACGGGATGATACGGGTGGTGGATTCTCTACGCCGCCAATATAATGTAGGAATAAAATATTAAGAAAAGTATGTAACAAGATTAAATACTTAACCGGGCTGTGTTTTGATATCGTTCAAAAAGTAAACTCTGAAAGAGAAAAGCTTATTCGCTGTAACGGTTCGCACACAAACGGTGTTTAAATTGCCGGATTACTTCAACCGGATCAGCACATGTGGCGTGTAATGGTGTGAGAGCAAAGTGAAACGCACATGAAGACGTGCAGGACACAGCGCATGCGGACATTAGCATGCGCGAGCATGCGCACGCCGGAAGCCGCGCGCAGCAACATGGCCGCGCACTTACATCCAAGATGGCGGCGCACTCACGATGAATCGATAATTAACGATGATAACCGATTTCATATTTCAAATTCATCGCACCTTAATAAACAAGATGTGATGTAACCTGGTCCATAGACGGACGACACGGTGCGAATGGGTTGCTTCGGTCCTTGAGTCGTCCAAAAGGGTTTAAAGTGATCGCTTGCATCATTATTATTAGGGACCTGTTCTCTTTGATGGGAGGTCGTTGGAAGTACCTCTGCACGTGTACAGTTTTTATGTGCGTATGTCTCGATTCTTACAATCGCCATGGGTAATGATTATTATTTCCTAACAGCCTCTATTCAGTGAGATCTTTAAGAGGCTAGCTCATTTGCATGTAAAATTGTTCCGAACTACCAAACTAGGTTAAACATCATTGTGTCATAGATTGTTTGTTTGAATACTCACTGTATTAGTGTGCAGTGTGTATAGTTGTGCTATTTAGACCTTAGAGTAATTACTTACATACATACGTAAATTACTCTGTGGTTTAGACTGAATAAATATTGACAGGTTGAAAGGGAAAAACACATTTTCAATTGAAATGTTAGTAAAAATTTACAAAATACATGAATTAATAGGAACAGGCGTTACTTTGCGGAAATCCATTATATTAAAGATCCTAAATATGAAAGAGCATCTCCCGCCATCCCTCAATGCATGCACTACTTTACCTCTGGATGCCTCGAGTAGAAGGGAAACACGTGCCGTAGATATTATCGACGGTGGTGTGTTTTTCCTAGTGTAGTGGTGGGATTAGAGGTGATGGGGATAGGGCGCGCAATTGAGGGAGGGTGGAAGACGCTCTTTAAACTAGTAAGACATATCATTTTCTTATAGTACGCGGATGTAAGAAAATTAATGTTTAGAATCTTTAACAAAACGCATTTTCAGAATTGACCAAGATCCGCCTACTTTTAAATCAATTATGGAACTTCAAAGACCCCAAGATTTATGATAAAATAATCCAGTAAGTGGAAAAACCTGCGTGGCCCATAGACACTACATCGATTAAGAATCAATTTGCAGATGCTTCGTTACCCCCTTAGGACTAAGGTGGAATGCTAGTTACCAATGAACATGCCTTTCTTTTTATTTATTTTTTTATATTCTTTCATGGTCGTCTGATTCTGAGCTACGTTCAAAATTTCAAGTCTCTAACTCATCGCAAAGTTATTTTAAAATCATTTAATAAATTCGACCCGAATGGAAATATACCAAAGCGAGCTAATAACAAAATCGTAAAAGGGTTGAGTCTGTTCTCTATACTCACTATACGAAACACGTTGCATAATAAAGATATTATTCACGTTACCATAGGCAGCAACCTACAGACAGAAGTTGACGATGTGTTACCCTCGCGCCTCGGAAAGTACGTAAATCCGTTGGCCCTACGCCTGATATCTCGCCGGTTGTATTGGATTTCGTCCCATCGGACTATGAGAGAGAATAGATAGTGCATCTGTGTTTGCACACACACACACTCGTGTACTATAATCCTGTCCTGCGCAGTTGGCTAGTCTCCGTAGAGACTTGCCACCGCGACCGAAAATCGTTCTGGAGAACATTATTATACGAAATATAGCAGCATTACACTGCTATTTTACGCCGGCATTCGGCAATAGAGTGAACGTTCCACCTGTGGAATGTAGAAGTAAGGAGAGCAATCTCTCATAGAATAGTTAAAAAAGTGTATCTGTAAGCAATAAATAACAGTTCAAAACTCTCCACAACAGCGCTTGAGTAGCTACAGGGATAAAATGAACTTAGCAGTTGTTGACGGTTTGAAGTGTGCTGCTAAACTGCTTAGTGGCTCTAAAATCTAAAATAGTTTTATTTAGTAAATATAACCTCGAAAAAGTCATCTATCCCACTAATATTTTTCGGCACGTTCTTTAAAATTAAACCCGTAGCTATAGTGGCGCCACCATTATTTAACAGTTTTCTACGGACACTTTTATTTTTCCTTACCTCTACACTCCATACTTCCGCCGACTCATAATACAGTTGCAACTTCGCTTTCTATAAAGTATAAAATATAAATTCAATGTAAGTGGATGCTGTAGTCTATGACCTATTAACGATTAAGAATCAAAATGCGGAACGTTTGTTACCTATGAGAACTAAGATGGAATGCCCCGTTATCGGAACAAAGGGTCTTCACATTCACCATGCGAAACACAGCAGCATTGTTCTGCTGTTCCACGTTGGTATCCTGTGAGAGCGGGGTCCCACCCCGATCAAGCCGACCCATTGGTCCTGCCGCTATACTATATAGCTGAGATAGCTGCAATTTGGATAGCTCTTCAAAAATGTTAACGACTAAAATCTACTGTTACTATCGGTATTCATAAATACCACCATATCTTCAAAGTGAATAGGGAGTCAAGTTCGGAACAAGCGACGTTCGTACAAGTACAAGGGATTGTCGAGTTCGTGGAGTGTGGATAGAAGAGCTGATATATATATATATATATATATATATATATATATATATATATATATATATATATATAATCGGCACCGTACCAATAACTTTGTCCACATCTGCCGAAATCAAATAACGATAATTTGTCATTTTTAGATTTTTCCTGTGTGTAATACGCCTAATCATCCACATACTTCAAAATAATAATAATAATAAAATAATTTTTTATTCAATATAGATTACAAGTAATTCTTATTGAAAGTCAATATTTAACTTTACCACTGGTTCGAAGAAAAACCTCTGTCCTGTGAAGAACCAGCCGAAACCCAGCGGGACATTTTTTTTAAATAAATTTTATAATTTCAAGGGTCACAGAATATTTACAAAATTCATTTTAGAAACAGCTTGGAAGCGATCACCTCATTCCCAGGGGTTATTATCAACCATGTATTCATTTATATCATAATAAACCTTTTTATACAGTTTAATTAAATATTTAAACTTGGTAATAGAGAGATCTTGTATATTTACTGGGACTTTGTTGTAATAACGTATACCCCAAGAATGAATTACTGACTCTGTGGAGTCAAGAAACTGGTAGCACCAGCTTGTGCTTGTTCCTAGTGTTTACAGAGCGTATGTCACTTTTTTTACTAAAACTATCTTTATTTTTGTGAACATAGATCAAATTTTCATAGATATACTTCAACTTCAATGCCGAATTTCATGTTTCTGAGTAACGAGATAGGGTTTTTGATGAGTTATTTGAGTTAATACTTCACAAATAATGATAGGTTAATTCATTTGGACATCTACTTACTCCGTTATCGTTACAGACTATTAAAGTCCACTGCTGGACATAGGCCTCCCCTCAATGAGACAATATGAGAATATATTGTCTCATTGGGGGGGGGCAGGAAGACGCCGCTGCCCGTCTCCTGATTTGTTCCCTCTGTCGCACATTACGACACCCGCGGGTTGATATGGGGTAATGGATAATCTTACACCGTCACTAGATCTAGTTATTCAACGGGTCGTTATTAGGCATGCAAGATTACAAATGTTTTTTTTTTTTTAAGTAAAATATGGTCGACAATAATAATAGAACCAGCATGGTAGTGACAAT
The DNA here is from genome assembly GCA_907164705.1 of Parnassius apollo. NCBI lineage: Eukaryota > Metazoa > Arthropoda > Insecta > Lepidoptera > Papilionidae > Parnassius > Parnassius apollo. Next base: position 4,626,326 of record CAJQZP010001030.1, on the reverse strand, counting down.
ATCTTTCCCAGGGGTTGTTTTATTTCATATATTCCTTAAAATAATAAGAACTCTTTTCAAAAGTTTTTGTTTGGTTCTTTGAAGAAGAAGCTTCTGAACAACGGTGACTAACGAACTTACAGTTCAACTGATGGTAACTGGCCACTGAGACCCAAGGACTTCAACCAACTGCAAACAAAGAAGCGTCAAAGAACTAAGACGATACGCCTTACAGTTTTATAGGATAGGGTGACAAACGAGCACACAGTCCACCTGATGGTAAGTGGTTGCTGTGGCCCATAGACATCCACATCCATCTTCGATTACAATTCAAAATGCAGATGCGTCGTCACCCGTGAAGACTAAGATGGAATGTCTCGTTTCCAGTAAAAAGAGTCTCCGGTTCTCTACACCGTACGAAAGTGTTAGTGTATTTGCGTGGTATTCTGTGAGAACGTGGTCCTCCCCGGTCGAGCCGACTCACTCGTGCTACAATTATACCAGTAATATAGTTGTAAATCTATATGTTATGTAAATCTATAATGTTATAAAGTAATAATTGTTTGTAGTTTTATTGAGTTCGATAGTGGCTCGAAATTAAGAAAGAATTTTTTATGAAGTTGTTGACCATTTTAGAGACTAAAGATTGTATTTGTGCATTACACCCATGATTTTCACACCTTACTTGTATTATAACATTATAGTAATTTACAATCACATCTAAAGCGAACCCATTCGATTTTCCAATAATCGTTGAAAGGTTAATCTGGGCTACAGTCATAGTCGAGTGCACTCAGTTTTTTTTTTTTACATCTACCCTCAGTAACGCTTCAATGCGCTATTCCTCGCCCAGTTGTCACGCTAGACCGAGCTACACTAACCACACTTCAAATTTTCTTTACTTAACTACTACGCGTCGCAAGTTATAATTTATAACACAAATTAATTAAAGTGATTTACTAGTAAATGTATCGGTTGATGTCCCAATCTAACAAAACGCATAAAAAGAATGAGGAAAAAGAACCTTTTTAAGATTAGAGTAAATCACGCAAATCTCAAGTGTTTGAACAGTAGGGCTACGATGGCTATTCGAGTATAGAACTAGAGTACCAAAACCCATCCAATTGCAGTGAAGTGAAAGACACAGTAAATCATTATATCCCCGAAACTCTTTACCGCTGAATTGGAAGACGCTTTCAAGCTACTGAACTGGAAAGGATAAGGACACTCACCTTCGATATCCGACGATATAGTCCTTATGGCAGAAATGACTTAAGCACTAAGCTCAATGACCTCAATAGTGTCTCCCAACGGATAGGTCTTAAGATAAACATGGACAAACATAGATCATGTTTAACGTCCATTTCACCTACGCTGGTAGTCGTTGGGAGCAGTAAGCTCGAAGTTGTTGTCGAGTATGTTTACCTGGGACAAATAGTCCAACTACGTAGGTCCAGCTTCACGGACACGACCGGTCATTCGACGGATTTATCAAGGCTGGGCAGCGTTAGGGAAATTACGACACATCTTCTTGTCATGTATACCTCCAAACTTGAAAACGAGATTGTACTACCAGTGCGTGTTGCCAGTGACGACTTATGAATGTGAAACGTGGTCTTTCACTGCTGGCTGTATAAGAAAGCTGAAGGTCGCTCAGAGATCTAGAGGATTATGTTCGGGGTTTCTCTGCGTGATAAACTTAGAAATGATGATATGCGCAGTAGAACCCACAATCGATGGCAAAAAGGTTCTCGAGTGGCAGTCGCGTACCTGTAGGCGAAATGTTAGGCGACCCCAACCACTAAATGGAGTGATGACCTGGTAAGACATGCAGGGGAGTCGATGGATGCAGGTGGCTCAGGACCGTGCTTTGTGGCATTCCTTGGGGGAGGCCTATGTTCAGCAAAGGACTTGTGTTAGTCTGTGTGACTGTTTGACCACAGACTACTATGTGTTTGACATTAACAGTACGAACGTAAGCAATATTTTATTTTATTTTTTTATTTAATATATTTGTAACACACATTATAATACAATCCTTCATGGGGGCAATACGATTAAAAATATATATAGATACTTATAGATAAATAAAATTGAAGAGTCTGTCTGTAATATAAAATAACCGCCTTTTATGAAGCTGGGTCGGGTCGTTTGTCTTAAACAAACAACACAACATCCGAAGAAGCATCTTAACACGATGCTTAATTTGCAGTGTACGCAACGGCACAGTCATAAATCAAATATCAACTTTTTAATATTAATATAAATAAAACGTAGGTCGGAGCCTATACAAGTCCCAATGTTGGGCACAAGGCTTCGCTTATTTCTGAGAGGGTTTTAAAGCAAAGAAATGTTCACCGTGCTGCCACAATGCTTGGTGGCGGACTTCACAATATTTTTTCGAAAAGTTTTTGTTGCGTTTCTCAGATATGCAGATTCTCCTTACAATGTAAGTCTCCTCCTAAAGTATAGATATTCAAATAATTTATCCCAGAAAAAGTCGTAATGAATGTGGCGGCCCTACATTGATGACACTTCGGTTTGATGTGGACTTTTTACCGATTTTATTTTTTACTATTACATCTTAGGAACGGTAAGAAGCAACGGTGGAAACACGTAGTGATTATATTCCTCGGTAGAAACCATTGCGCGCACACACACTTTATTAGTACTGTCATAATCGAAGATGGTATACAAAGAGCCATTTTAATACAATCGTAATATACAATGACGTCTGTTTTCTATTTCATAATTGTTAGTAAAATCGCAAATAATTATTAATAAAATTATTAATAAATACACTATTATTTCGCTAGTTGTTAATACGGATAAGAACAATTAAAGAACATTTAAAAAAATATTTATGATTTAAACGTGACCACCTCGCTAGTATTTTCACGTTTATTGTGAAGGTTTTTATGTACATAATCTATGTGATAGAGAGTGGGAGAAGATGTGCACAAAAATCCAAATTAAAACAATTGTTTTTTAACACAAACATTTGTTAAATGCGTGATTTGAACCTGCGGTCCCGAAGCACCACAGCTTAATACTTGTACGTTATAGAGCCATGCTGCAGCTATATTAGTTGTATAGTTGTAGTACGAATGAGTCGGCTCGACCGGGGAAGGACTACGCTCTCACAGAATACCGTAAAATAGCAGCTTAACGCTGCTGTGTTTCGTATTGTGAGTGTAGAGAAACGGAGACCCTTTTTAAAGGAAAAGAGGAATTCCATCTTAGTCCTCACGGCTGGCAACGCATCTACATTTTGATTCGTAATCGAGGATAGATGTAGATGTCTATAGGACATGCAACAACTTACCATCACGTGGACCGTGTGCTCGTTCGTCACCCTATCCTATAAAGAAAACAGACTGTATGTAAAAAAACTTGTAAGTAATTGTGTGATCTTCGGCTAATATTAGCTGAATCTGAACACTTATTTCCATGAAAATATTATATTGTACACAACGCTTTCCAATTTATTATTACCTTGACATTTCACCGTGTGATTGCGCGTGGGTGTAAAAGCCAACTAGGAAAGATTCCGAAAAATGAAAGAGCATTTTTCTATAAATATATAATACGCAGAATGGTATTAATAACACAGGATTTTTACTGTTTATCTATTTATTGCTGAAATAGACAATATAATGATTCCAACTCAAGACGCGCTTTTAGGTAGAAAAAAGAGTCCTATACCAACAATAATAAATTATATGAATTCTGCCCCGGTTACCCTATTGTGTTTTCCTATTTGGATACACTGACATCCGGTTAGAAATCAAAAGCCGTTCTCCACTAATAGTTATGGCAACGCAATTTTTATTACATTGATAAAGGCATATTTTTTACGTTGTAGAGCCACGCTGTAGTTGTGTTATGATTGTGGCACGAATGGGTCGGCACGACCGGGGATGGACCGCTTAAGGTACAGCGTAATGCTGTGTTTCGTATGGTGAGTGTGGAGTTCCTCAAACCCTTTGATTGTTTCCGATTGATAACATTTTAGCCGACGATGGGAGGACAACGACGAGGAGAAACGTCAAAGGTACCAAATCTCTGCTACTGTGATAGCCATTAGTACTGTTACGAGCTTAGGGTTCGTGACAATAAAAATTGCCGATTGAATTACCGAAATTAACACTTTAATTCACTTTACACTAATTAAACTTAAAACACTAATAATTAATCACACTGATTCACTTTATTCCGCTCCGAAGCTTCGCTTGTCTCGCCAAATTCAATACTTCCCCTATCGCGTATTGCAGCGCCTTTATATGGGGCTCTTCCACGAAAACATCCAGAACATTCCAGAATATTCAAGGCAAGCGCAGAAAATTCGAGTGTGCGGCTTCCAGAAAGCTTAATTCTTCTGTTCGATACTAGATGGCGCTGTTGGTTGAAAGACTAGTCATGTATTTTCTGGAAAGCTCTCCTCGCTATTACCAGACACCAGATGGCGCTAGTGCCGGATGTCAACTTAGCCGCGCAACACTGCCCCTCCTAAGACATGCTCGTACCGAGCATTATCGGCCCCATAATAACGCACCAGGCGATCCACATGGACGATCTTAGGAGTCCCTCCTGCGCCTTTCTGTATCCGGTAGGTTACATCGTTGATCCTGGTCACAATCCGGTACGGGCCGTCCCATTTAGCTTGAAGCTTAGGAGATTTCCCTTTGCTGCGGACTGGATTGTGCAACCACACTAGTGAACCTTCGTCGAACCCTTTGTTGTTCATTTTGCGGTCATACCGGGTTTTCATCTTTTCAGACATTTGCTGGCCCGATTGTCTGACGTGCTCATAAATGTCATTCATTTTGTTCCGCAAGTCATTTGCATAATCGGTTATACTTCGTGGGGCATCAGATGGTATCCCGCTGATCATGTCTGCAGGCAGCCGTAATTCTCTTCCAAAGTTTACGAAAGCTGGTGTCACTGATGTACTTTCGTGAACAGCGCTTCGATATGACAACAAAAACGGTTGTATGTGCTTGTCCCAATCTCGTTGCCGGTTGTCTACAACTTTTGCTAGGTACCTCTCCAATGTCTGATTAAATCGTTCTACCATTCCATCAGATTGCGGGTGATAAGAAGTCGTTCTTGTTTTATGAGTACCCATAACTCGGCAAGTTTCCTGGAATATTTGAGACTCAAAATTCCTTCCTTGATCGCTGTGAATCTCTAAAGGTACTCCAAAACGACAGAAGACTTCATGAACTAGTTTATCTGCAACTGTTGAAGCTTCTTGATTTGGAATGGCGAAGACTTCTGGCCAATTAGTGAAGTAATCCATCACAACCATGAAATACTTGTTTCCGCTTTCACTCTCCGGAAACGGCCCCGCCACGTCAATGGCTCTCCCATGGTGCACCAACATTGTACAACTTCAATGCACCTCTACTACGAGTCTGAGGTCCCTTAACAGCCGCACAACTTGTACATTTGCGACACCAGTCCTCGATATCGTTTCGACAGTGGACCCAATAAAACTGTTCTCGGATCTTCAGTAGAGTTCGTTTACTCCCAGATGACCTCCTGAACAATCATTATGGTACAGCTGTAGAACATCCGGTACTCTAGCTTTAGGGACGACCATTTGCAAATAACAGCTGTCTCCCCGAACATTTTCCCATTTACGGCACAGAACTCCATCCTGAAGCAGCAAGCTGTCTCATTGGGCCCAATAGCTTTTAGTGGTCGAACTCATCGCTGAGACGTCGCTCCACTTGGGCTTGGGAGCACTGGCCTTTAACTATTCCAGAATCGGCTTGATGTCCGGATCTTCCTTCTGTGCATGTAGTAAGCTGTCCTTCCACTCGTTGCTGAGGTGGTCTGTTCTAAGCATCCTCACTGATACCACTTCCTTACTCTCTTGCCTAGTACAATGGTTGCAATGTTCAGGACAAGGTCTTCTTGACAATGCATCTGCGTTGCCGTGAAATTTCCCGCTGCGATGTTCGATCTCAAAGTCGTATTCCTGCAGTAGTTCAATCCATCTCGCAACTTGTTCTTCTGGATTTTTAAACTGTAATAGCCATTTTAGTGCAGCATGGTCAGTTCGTAAGTGAAATTTCCGCCCCAGAAGATATTTGCAAAAATGCTGCAATGACTTTACCACAGCTAAGGAATTCGCGTCATGTGACACTATAGTTCCTTTCCGGTTTTGACAACGACTTGCTGAAGTACGCTATCACAATCTCTCGATCACCGTTCCGTTGAGACAACACACCGCCGAGTCCGGTATCACTTGCGTCTGTGTAACTATAATTCTTTGCTTGCATAGGGTATCCCAAGTTTGTCTTGAGCTCCTGGAATGCGATATTGCAACTTTAATCCCAGCAGAAATGTCGCTTCTCCTCGGTTAGCTTATGCAGAGGTTTGGCTATATCTGCAAAGTTCTTCACAAATCGCCGGTAATAGGAGCACAAACCCAAAAATGCTCTAACCTGCGTCTTGTCTTTTGGAACCGGCCAATCCTTGACAGCAGCGATTTTCTCTGGATCCGTGCGGATACCTTCTTCCGATACTACATACCCCAAAAAGTTAACTTGCCGTTTGAATAGTGAACATTTCTTCGGACTCAACTTGAGGTTGGCACTCTGAATCTTCATGAGCACGCGTTCCAGGTTTTGAAGGTATTCCTTAAACTTACGGCCTACGATGATGATGTCATCCAAGTAGACCAGACAGGCATCGCGAATTAGCCCGGTAAGTACAAGTTCCATCAGCCTTTCAAACGTTGCTGGAGCATTGCACAACCCAAACGGCATTACTTTAAATTGCCACAGACTCTTTCCCGTCGAGAACGCAGTTTTCTCCTTGTCCTTAGGGTCAATTTCAACTTGCCAGTAGCCACTTTTTAGATCCAGCGTGCTAAACCTGTAAGCATGTCCAGCGTGTCATCAATTCTTGGCAAGGCATAGATGTCCTTCTTCGTAACGTCGTTCAGACGGCGGTAGTCAACACAAAACCGCATGCTGCCATCCTTCTTCTTCACCAGCACCACTGGTGAACACCATGGACTAGAGGAAGGTTCAATAACACCATCCTTCACCATTCCTTCAATCATGGTTTCCACTTCCTTTTCACGTGCTACCGGCAATCTTCTTGGCCGCTGACGGATAGGTTCTATAGGACGCTCTTCTCCTGTGTTTATTTTGTGTTGAACTAAGCCACTAGGCACAAGAGAAAACGGTGAGCTGAAGTTAGGGAAATTTGGAGTAGGGCAACGGAACCGAAGGGGCCAGCAGCTGGCCAACTTTATGGAGAAAAAGGGACTCTTTATGATGAACTCTTTCTTCCAGAAGCGGCCCCACAGGAAGTGGACCTGATCGAGCCTCGACGGTTCGACAAAAAATGAGATTGACTTCATTATGACGACCAGACGCCAACTGTTCAGTGATGTCTCAGTGATCGCAAGGGTGGAAACTGGCAGCGATCACCGAATGGTTAGAGGCACACTGAACCTAAACGTTAAGTTGGAGAGGTCTCGTCTAATAAAGTCAACGCTCCGTCCCCCCTCGTGCTCTAATCCAGAATCCCGAAAACTTTCAGCTCGAGTTACGTAACCGCTTCCAGTGCCTACAAGATTGCAATGCAGTGGACGATATGAATGACAAGCTCGTGGAAACTGTCCATGCGGTCGGAGCTAAGTTCTGTAAGACCCGCCGCAGAAGAACACAAAAACTCTCCGATCACACTCCTAATCTCATGGCTGTTAGACGGGAGATGATCTGCAATCGTCAACAGATTTGACAGCATACAGGCAACTGAACAGACAGATCTCCAAATGCATGCGGCGAGACTTACGCAACTTTAATACTGCTCGTATTCAAGAAGCGATCGAGCGGAACCAGGGCTCCAAAGTCTTTGCCAGAGATCTGTCTGCCAGTAAGAGCCAACTGTCAAAGCTGAAGACTGAGTGTGGCAACATCGTTTCCGGGACACCTGAGATTTTGAGTGAGATTGAGAGGTTCTATGGGCAGCTGTACACATCATCGTTGGAGCCACACGCAAGTGTGAGTAACGATCCAAGAGCAAGTCTTATCCGACAATATTCCGATGATATCCCGGATGTCAGTCTAAGCGAGATTAGAATGGCTCTCCAGCACCTTAAAAGCGGCAGGGCCCCAGGGGAGGATGGAATTACAGCGGAGCTTCTGAAAGTGGGTGGAACACCGGTACTTGAAGTCCTTCAGAAGCTCTTCAATTCCGTCCTCCATGGTGGCACTACTCCAGAGGCGTGGAGCAGAAGTGCGGTGGTCTTGTTCTTTAGGAAAGACGACAACGCTCTCTTGAAGAACTACAGACTGATTTCCCTTCTGAGCCGCGTCTACGTGCTGTTTTCGAGAGTCATTACGAATCGTCTCGCACGCAGACTCGACGACTTCCAGCCTCCCGAACAAGCCGGTTTCCGAAAAGGCTTCAGTACCATAGACCACATACATACCCTGCGTCATATTGTACAGAAGACTGAAGAGTACAATCTGCCACTTTGCCTGGCGTATGTGGACTATGAGAAAGCCTTTGATTCCGTCGAAATTTGGGCTGTGCTACAGTCCCTTCAGCGGTGCCAAGTTGACTGTCGGTATATCGAAGTGCTGAAGTGTTTATACAGTAGGGCTACGACGGCTATCCGAGTACAGAACCAGAGTTCGAAACCTATCCAACTGCAGAGAGGTGTGAGACAGGGTGACGTTATATCCCCGAAACTCTTCACCGCTGCATTGGAAGACGTTTTCAAGCTACTGGACTGGAAAGGATACGGTATTACCATCAATGGCGAGTACATCACTCACCTTCTATTTGCCGACGATATAATCCTTATGGCAGTATCGCTGGAGGACTTAAGCACTATGCTCAATGACCTCAATAGTACCTCCCAACGGATAGGTCTTAAGATGAACATGGACAAAACAAAGATTATGTTTAATGTCCATGTCACACCTATGCCGGTAGTAGTTGGGAGCACTATGCTCGAAGTTGTTGACGAGTACGTTTACCTGGGACAAATAGTCCGACTAGGTAAGTCCAACTTCGACCGAGAGGTCAATCGACGGATTCAACTCGGCAGGGCAGCGTTCGGGAAATTACGACGCATCTTCTCGTCAGGTATACCTCAATCTCTAAAAACTAGATTGTACAACCTGTGCGTGTTGCCAGTGATGACTTACGGATCTGAGACGTGGTCCTTCACTGCTGGCCGTATGAGGACGCTCAAGGTCGCTCAGCGAGCTATGGAGAGGGCTATGCTCGGAGTTTCTCTGCGTCATAGACTCAGAAATGAGGATATCCGTAGTAAAACCAGAGTCACCGACATAGCCCAACGGATTAGTAAGCTGAAGTGGCAATGGGCCGGCCATATAGCTCGAAGAACCGATAACCGATGGGGAAGAAAGGTTCTCGAGTAGCAGCCTCGTACCGGTAGGCATAGTGTAGGGTGACCCCCCACTAGATGGAGTGACGACCTGGTAAGATATGCAGGAAGTCGATGGATGCAGGTGGCTCAGGACCGTGCTTTGTGGCATTACTTGGGGGAGGCCTATGTTCAGCAGTGGACTTGTGAAGGGATGTAATGATGATGATGATGATGAAGCCAGTCTTTCCTATGTCAGCTTCGTTTGATGAGAATACATCGGCATACTTGAGTAACAACTACTTCGCCTTGACCATTTCGTTCGGGGAGAGAACGCTGCGACAGTCTTCCAAAAGTGTGGTCACTCTCGTTTGTGCATCCTTGCTGGGGGTCTCACTCGATAGATATTGGCACCGACGTAACCAATCCACTTCCTCACAAGTACCAACCAGCGTGCCTTTTTCTATAATCTGTTCCAGGACACAAAGGTTCAGCACACGTACTCCTGAGATGTCAGTGGTCCTGACCAAGGTTCGAGCTACTTTCCATAGAAGGTCATTGTTTGCCCTTTCCACAAGTACACAACGGTGAGCTTGCCCAGCGTTTCGAGGAAGACTAACCGGAACAATCGTTTCCAATCTCGGCGGAAGAACTACTACACTACGCCTACGCGGCCCGCAGCCTCCGTGGCTGGCAGTTGGCCCTCCGACGTCTGCGGCGTTGCACCACCAAATCTCCTCTGGTCCGTCTCCTGCTGACGTTGACTTCGGGTACGGACACCCTCGGATTCCTCCTTCGTAAAATCGGCATGATTTGATCCCACTTCTGACACCAATTGTTACGAGCTTAGGGTTCGTGACAATAAAAATTGCCGATTGAATTACCGAAATTAACACTTTAATTCACTTACACTAATTAAACTTAAAACACTAATAATTAATCACACTGATTCACTTTATTCCGCTCCGAAGCTTCGCTTGTCTCGCCAAATTCAATACTTCCCCGATCGCGTATTGCAGCGCAGCAGCTCTTCCTCGAAAACATCCAGAATATTCCAGAATATTCAAGTAAATACGCGCGCCAACCGACCAAGCGCAGAAAATTCGAGTGTGCGGCTTCCAGAAAGCTTAATTCTTCTGTTCGATACTAGATGGCGCTGTTGGTTGAAAAACTAGTCATGTATTTTCTGGAAAGCTCTCCTCGCTGTTACCACACACCAGATGGCGCTAGTGCCGGATGTCAACTTAGCCGCGCAACAGTACATTCTTTTAAACTGAGTATGAATATAAGAACCTTAAAATATTTCTCTGTTATTTTGCAGTATGTCTGTCCTATAAAATTATTATATTCTGCTACTAATTAGCTCGTATTATAGTATTCTATGAACTAGATTAAAGTTCAATATCTTGCAATCGACTTGAAATTCTAAATTCAAATTAATTTCGTAATCCGCTCGCAAAATGTGGCAGTTAAGACAAACCTTTCCTATAATAGAAGAAACTAATGTCCAGTAGTGAACATTCACGGGCTGATGATGAGGAAGAAGAAGAAGACACAAAGGTTCTTGTAGGCAAAGAAACAAACTACATTCGTCCTACATTTGGGCAAAGGACTTGAGTTTCCCTCGCTGTTTGTATAGGAATAGGAGTTCCAAGTATTCTCGAATATTCTTTAATTCCCTTAAACAAAAAGTTATTTCCGTGGTACCAGCATAGATTGAACTAAGGTTGGTCGATGCAATATAATTTTCAGTCCAAAAGCAACTAGGTGCCTCAAGTTAACATTTTTGATGTCTAGTATTTCTATTATATTTGCCAGTTATAATTATATGAGTGTAGCTAACTGTGAAAAATATGACAATCATATAATCAATTTTTTTACAATCACTCAATTATAATTCGATTAGATACAACCTCTAATTAAAAAATATAAGGTATTTCATTTATGCATCACTTATTAGTAATTAAGTAAACTGAGTAGTAACTAGTGACATTTCTCGATTAAAAATGTCTTAAATACTCATTAAAATTTAAATTTAAATTTTATTTAAATTACTTAAATATTGATCAATAACTTCCATTTTATGATAAACTATTATTATAGAGATTGAACAATATGCCGAAAAAGCTTTTCCTAAGTAGAGATGCTAATTGATAAGGTAACATGTCCTGAGTTCTTGGCCCTCACAAGAAAAATTATCTGCAAGAAGCAAATTATTTGTATTGGACTCAACTCCGACTTATCCTGTCTTTTTTCAACCGACTTCAAAACGGAGGAGGTACTCAATTCGACTGTATGCTTTTTAATGTGTGCTACCACAGAACTTTGTTCTAAGTGAACCAATTTTGATGATTATACTTTTGTTTGAAAGTTGACGCTACTCGTGTGGTCCCTATATAAACTTGATCAAGATCTGACCAGTAGTTTTAGAGTTATCCTTAATAATGCTAAAATATTTAATTGACTTAGAATACATTGATCGTGTTCTCATTTTATTTATATTGAAGTCGGTTGTACAACATTTTTAATTTTAGCACATGTTTATTGATATTACATTTTTACTCATTTAATTTTGATCTTAACGCAATGCGTCCCCAGTCGCTATATTACAAATCGGTTAGCAGGATATTTTTATAGGTGGTAGAATTTCTTTTCTGTCTATACAAAAGTGATATAACTAAATATGTTGAAAGATTTACTACAATAATTAGTATTCAATCGTCTTTAAGAGGGCTCGAGCTAGATGTGACGCATGTCGTGACGTTGCGGGACGTCCGATGGGGGGTCCGAGGACGCTGACCCGCGCCGCACCCGGTGTCCTGACTGGGCCGCTATTTATTCCCATTTCCAGTTCCAAGCTGTACACAATCCTTTGGCAATGTCACACAAAGATTTAAATAGATGCGCTCTTACCATAGTATGACCACTCCGAAATGTGTCAATTCTCAAATGAGTGAACTCACTCATTCGCAATCAGTGCTCATTTGTGCGACAGAGAAAGTATTATACACAATTTCTGTAAGATAATAAAAGATGACACTACTGGATTAGTGTGCGCACGTCAGCGTCTTGCAAACGAACACATCCAAAAATAATGCCACAGTTTTCAAGGTGAAGGCGCATCTAACTATTTAAATCTTTGATGTCACATCGATGACAAACTGGACCATTCATTACTAATTATGCTTAAATAACAAGAGAAATAATATACTGGATGATCTTTTTTATCATCTGGAAAAAATTGCGTGTAACTCATAGTGAACGGAGTAGAAGTCTGTGACACTGATATTTTACAAAAAATAAAAACAAAAATTTGAACTAAATAAATAAATTACCTAATTAAAATCTATCGAAATTCAAATCATATCCACCCTACTTTACGAACAGCAATAAAACAATTAGTATAAAAATATGCTAGTAGTAGTTGCTCTGAGACTAAATGGTCCTATGTTTATATAGGTACTTGCCTAACATATCGTAAGTGGCGGCTAGGGGAATACTGGGTTTGTAATGGTGTTGGCGATGTAATGGTCTAGCTAACCATCACTTCTTTCACAATGTTTCATCTATAATCATATTTTATAGCTAAGCTTGATCCCAGTGGCTCGCTGTTCCATGGACTCATCGGAGACGACAACGTGTATAATGTATTGCATGCATGCATACATTAAATGAAGTAAAAAAATAATTTGGCAAAATTTCTTAAAAAAATATATTGCTCTTGCGTAGTACAGCCACAATCCAGAATTGTATAGTTGTAGTACGAATGATCGACTAGGGAAGGTCCAGTTTCTACCTTAATACCTGTGTAATCCTACTATCATGATGTGTCGAGGTAATAAAGTGTAAAGGTCTCTGTATTAAAGTATCCGTAAGAAAGCGTTAAATAAGGGTAGCGCCACTGTAGTTAGAGGGTAAATTTTAAAGAACTTTTTATGACTTTTTACTATAGGTACAAGCTTTCACCAAAATTCTTTTTTACAATAATTATTTTATTGTTTTCAAAATTTCAAGATTCAAAATTCACTTACGTGACAAAAAATGAAATTGAAAAAATATATGGTCTGCCGTCCGTTGGTCTGTGTGTCGGTAATTCTTCTCGCCCAATACAAATGTAAGCACTATATTAAAATACATATATTTCATTAAATAAGATTCCATATATTCTAAGGAGGATCCGTATTAAATTCTGTTATTGAACTCAACACCGTTTCAAAGTTATTAATGAAAATCTATCAGATTATCTAGTTTTTTCTTCTTGTAAAAATTGTCGTCACTATTTTCATCTCTTCTAATCTTAATTTATAACATAATAAGCGTGTGAGGCTTTGTACTTTTGGATTTTCCAAATATATTTTTTTTAATCTAATATGACAGACAAGTAGTAAGGTAAGGTAAAAACTGAGCACACAGCAGTTTTGTCATTCTTTACGAGTTTGGGTACATTCAACTAATTGTAAATAATTTTACAGTTCTTATAAAAACAGAAAAAGATTTGATCACTATTTTCTGGGGTGAAATATCGATTCACTGGATCGATTCAGTACTATATTAGGATATAAAAAAAGATCTTTTTGGCATAAGAAATCGATTATTCGATCGATAATCGCTAACCTAACCTAATAACACCTTTAGGAGAAATCTATGCAATGGATTATACGAGCTGTAGATGATAAAGAAGTTTATACCACAGAATATTTGGGTTTATTTTAATTATGATAATTTGTCCAAGTGTGTAGGTACAAATATTATATTCTATGTCTATCGTAAATTAACTACGTTGCCGCTACAAAACAATCGACGGAAGCGTAGTAACTCGTCATAGTGGGCGGATAAATAGTTTGTACAATTCGCACTTAATTACACTAACTACAATATTACTAGCGTTGTAAGTAATTAAGGTACATACACTGTTAAAATCAGGGAATTGAAATCAACATTACTGCCAATCAACTAAGCATTTACTAGTGGTGGTAAGTCTCTTTTGGTAGGAGTCCGTCCGATATCATACCACCCTTTTAATTATTTGCTATCAGCAGTAGTGCGTTCAACGTACCGTAATAACGTATCTGCGTATTGAAGGAAGATATTCAACGTTACTTTTTAAACAACACTGACCAAACTGATTATCCCATTCGCTTATATAAGCTCTCATCCTATCTCAAGTGACACTTTTATTGCATATCAAATAATATCTCTTTAACCCTTTAATCCCGATCCAATCAAACTATTCAGACGTCAACGGGCGGGTAGAATTAATTATTCATCACTAATTGGCCGTTGTGTACGCTGGAGCGGCAGATCAGAGCGAGCGCATGCCGGAAACAGGAAGAGGGCAATCAACATTCCTAAAAATATCACACATTTGGTGTTCATCCGGCGAGTGAGGCGCGCCCCGACGGCGACGGCGACGATGTAGGGCTGGCTAGCAACAGTAGAGTATAAATGAAAAATTATTTTATTTGTCGACAAAAGGGCCAAAATAATATAATAATCTGTTCTTATACTTACGAGTACTTAAATTAGCATCTTGAAATGTATTTTAATTTATAGAACTGAAGAATAAAAAGTGAATTTATCCTTATTTTTCCAATATCAACCATACTACTGCTACAATCGGAACTGTGTGAAATTTTATAGATTTCTTTGCGAAACAATATGGAATAATTTATTTTTTCTTACTTTTTTACTCGCCCAAATTGTTAGAGCCAGTGCCAGTCGTCTGTCAGTGCGGAATCTTGTTGCTAGGTGTAAGTGCTCGTATAAGGGAGCGTCGATAAAATAGAGCGGGTTTGCTGGCGGGATGTTAACTGGAGAGCATACAGTAGCAGTTAGATGAGCAATAAATAACACTTCTTGAGAGTTTCTTCTTATTTTATTTCTTGATTCCTTATTATTACATTGCCGGATTTGGAATGTTTTACCACGAAAAACGCCCCTTTTTTATAAGCGGCTGTAACCAATCGTAATTAAGAAAAAATCGCACACGGCATTAGTGAATCTATTGACCAATCAGAGCACAGAATAACCCTTTCTAAGAGGGATTTACAATTTCCTTAATAAACGTGGTAAAACATATCTTACAATATTTATATTTATTCCTAGCGATAGATACAACTTATTTCTATTATTCTAAACCTAAATTATTCAATAAACCTTTATTTTACACTTATAAAAAATAAAAATAGCTTCGCGGTCGCTTCACGGTTTAGCTCCGGAGTAGGATAGTATTTTTTTGCCGAACATACAAGTAGCGCCGCCAAGAGGTAGGAATGTACAACACTTTTTTTTCAGGATTAATGCTTAAGAATCTATACAATATTTTTTCATAAAATTTAAATCTTTCTCATAATGAAATGACATTGTATAGTGATTAATTGACATATTAATGTTTCTTTTGAATTACTTTAAAGTAAAAAGAATTACATTAATCACCTATGTGTTAATAGCTCTTAAAGTTATGATAAAAGAAATCTTACTAGAAAATAAGCTTATACTTGCGTCTAATGTTCTAATCAGACCTAAATAATATTAAATAGATTCATATAAGTTACTTTTAGATAAGAATAGAAGTGTTTAATTTACTTTCCCGTTTTCAGCACTAATCAGTCTTTACACTTAGCTTTATTTTACGAATAGGAAACAATTAAGATTAAATACTATCACTCAGTTTTAAATCACTGGTAAGAAAATAATTAAGATTAAATGTTCGAATTCACTTTGTCGTCGCTAACATTCTCCCCCCACGGTGCGTAGCACTGCATCCTCTGGAGGCGACGACTCCGCTGGCACCAGCACGATGACACGTCGAGTTGGACGGCGAAGTATTCCACCTGATGTCCGCACGTCCAGCACCCTGGTTCTTCCGTCTGGTCCGGGATAGGTTTTGACGATTTCACCGCGAGGCCATGAGTTTCGCGGTAATGTGGCGTCTACTATTAGCACGATGTCTCCTTCCCTTGGGTCTCTGGTTTCTTTCCCTTCGAGTTTCCTTGGCATCAGGAGAGGTAAGTATTCTTTAATCCACCTTTTCCAGAAGTGGTCTGCGAGTCTCTGGGTGGTTCTCCAGCTTGCCCTTCCGATGAGCTCCGTGTCGCTGAACTCTCCCGGCGCCATAGCTCCGCATGATCTTCCCAGCAGAAAGTGGTTCGGTGTTAGGCTTTCCTCGTCTCCTGGGTCCATGCTGATCGGGGTGAGAGGTCTCGAGTTGACGATGTGTTCAACCTCAGTCATTAGCGTATGGAGTACTTCCTCGGGCGGGCTCTTCTCGTTGAGGACTACTGCTAGCGCCGTTTTGACTGTTCGTACGAGCCTCTCCCAGGCGCCTCCCATGTTTGGAGCTCCCGGGGGGGATGAACTTCCACTGGATGCCCTTTTCCTGTGCGGCCTCTTCTAATTCCCTTTTCGCTCCGACGAAATTAGTTCCGTTGTCGCTATATATTGTTTTCGGAGTTCCTCTTCTGGCTGCCATTCGTCGGAGTGCCATGATCATTGAGCTGGTGCTGAGAGAAGGTACCAGCTCTAAATGTACTGCTCTAGTTGTGAGACAGGTAAATAAGGCTCCCCAGCGCTTCTCGTTCCTTCTTCCGATGGTGACTTGCATCGGCCCGAAGTAGTCTACAGCTGTGCAGGAGAACGGAAATTGATGATGCTGCAATCTTTCACTCGGCAGATCTCCCGTTGGTGGTATCTCTGGTGAACTCTTCTTTGTCTTGCACCATTGACAGCTGTGTGCGACCGCTTTTAGAGTTGCTCTTAAACCCAAGATCCAGAACCTTTGACGAATTTCGTTCATTACCGTAGCGGTGTTTCCGTGAAGGAATTTCCTGTGATAGTGTTGTATTATTAGACGAGTTATTTTTTGTTTTCCGTCTAAAATGATAGGATTCATTATTTTTCCGTTTTGATCGTGGAATTTCATTGTTCTGCTCCTTAATTTAATTATTCCGTCGTCTCCAATGTAAACGTCGATTTTCTTGAGTCGGCTCGAATTTTCTAATGGCTTTTCCGACTTCAGTTTTCTTATGTCTGATGCAAAACTATCGCTCTGGCTTATTTTTATTAATATCTCTTCGGCCTTTTTTAGATGTTCTGCTTCTATGGGTGAGTATAGGCGTTTATTTTCACTTCTGCTGGTCGACGGGATTGAGGTTTGTGTTTCTTTCTTCTGGATTTTTTGTGGTTTCCAGGACTCATCCTTCTGGCGTGCGGCGTTGGTGGTCGCTTTACGGCTCTTCTTTAGTAGGTGTGTAAAGGCGATCACTCTGGCTGTAGTGCGCAGCAGTCGCTCCCAGCTCGAGAACCTTTCTAGGTTTAGTAGAGTGTCTTCTGCTGCCATTGTTGCCAACACCTTTTGCTTGCTTTTTTCTTCTGGCATAACAATTTCTGGCTTGAAGTCGTGGAATGGCCATTCTTCTTCTGGTTGACGGAGAAATGACGGGCCTTTGAACCATCTGGCGTTGTGGTCGAATTCGATTGGGGTTCCCCTCGTGGCGTCGTCCGCTGGATTCTCCTTGGTTGGCACCCATCTCCAGTCTTCTGGCTTGGACCTTTCTTCGATCTCGGCGAGTCGGTTGGCCACAAAAGTTTTGAACTTCCTTGGTTCTGACTTTATCCACTGCAGTACTGTGCTGGAGTCGGTCCAGTAAACCTTCTTCGATATGTCGAGCTCTGATTCCTCTTCGATTGTGGCGGCTAGTCTGCTTCCGAGTAAGGCCGCTTGTAGCTCTAGCCTCGGAATTGACACAGGTTTCGTCGGCGTTACCCTTGCTTTGCCGGCGATCATGGAGACATGGACCTTTCCTCCGGGCTCTACTATTCTCCAGTAGACTACTGCTGCATAGGCTTCTTCACTCGCGTCGGAGAACGTGTGTAGCTGTCCTTTTCTGCCTTTGGGTGAGACGCATCTCGGGATCTTCAGCCTTGTTAATGTTGAAACTTCTTCCAGGTATTTCATCCAGGCTTCTTTTTGATGTTCGTTGATTGGTTCATCCCAGTCTATTTTCTTTCGCCAGATGTCTTGGATTAGTTTCTTTCCTTGTATTAGAACTGGTGTAGCAAAACCCATTGGATCGAAGGTGGACATTACTGCGCTTGTGACTTCTCTTTTTGTTGGAGTCCTTCTGCCGTCTTGCAGGTCTTCCGGCGTGTTGCGTAGCCCGACGTTGAAGGCTAATGCATCTTCTTTCACCAGCCATCTTAGTCCCAGAGTCTTCTCTTCCTTGGTCAGTTGTAAGGAGTTTTCTTTGTTTGTGTCTTCTACCTCTGATATTACCCCCGAGTTGTTGCTGGCCCATCCCTTCAGATGAAAATTTGCTCTTGCGTGAATGTCTTTCACTTCTTTGGATATCTTCTTTGCTTCGGTTGTAGATGCGAAGCTCTGCAGATAGTCGTCCATGTAGTGATTTCTCTTAATTGCTTTCACTGCTTCAGGATGAGTGTTCTTAAATTCCTCTGCGTTCTTGTTCATTACGTATATTGCTGTTGCAGGTGATGACGCTGCTCCGAAGATGATTGAAGACATTCTATACTCTTCAGGCTTGCCGGTTCTTCGGTTTCCGCGCCACAGGAACCTGAGACTGTCTCGGTCGTCTTCTCTGACTTTTACTCGGAGAAACATGTCTTGTATATCTGCCATGACGGCTACTGGTCCCTCTCTGAAACGCAGCAGTACTCCGAATAGTGATTGTAGCAAGTCTGGGCCCGAGAGCAAGGCGTCGTTGAGGCTCTTTCCTTCATACTTGGCAGCTGCGTCGAACACTATTCTTAGCTTCTTCTTGACTGGGTGTACAACAGCGAAGTGGGGTAGGTAGAATGTCCTTCCTTCGTTAGAGGTTTCTGGAGCCTTCTCTGCGTATCCTTTTTCGATTAGACTCAGGATTTGCTCCTCGTAGTGCTTTCTTGCTTCTTGATCACGATCCAATTTTTTCTCGATGCTGACCAGGCGTCGAACAGCTTGATTGTAATTGTTGGGCAGGCGTTCATCTTCTTTTTTCCACAGGAGTCCCGTTTCATATTGACCGCTTGGCAGTTTCTTGGTAGTTTTCTCGAGGGTTTCTAATGCTCTTCTGTCGCTGTCGTTAGATGGTGAACGATTTTGGATCCCTAGAGACTCTAATTGGAAGTGTTCTCGGACGAGGTCTTCTATTTCTTCCTTGCCAGTGGTCGCTCTGCCATAATGAGTGAAGTGTACTGTGGCAGTTGTTCCTGTTTCACATCCGTGTAGCACCCACCCTAAGTTCGTGAGGGAAGCTACAGGATCTGATGGTTTGCCCTTCTTCAGTTTTCTTGTCACTATCAGTCCCCAATTGTCTTGGCCTATCAGTAGCTTGGGCCTCTCGGAGACGTAGAGGAGTTGATTTTCAATTGCCTTCAGGTGCTCACAGTTTCTCACGGTGTCCTTGTTTATGCATTGTTCGGACAGCTTCAGGTCATCGATGGTTCTTGCTACGATAGTTCTTTTTTCTTTTCTATGAGCCCCTTTTATTTTGAACTCGATCTTCTGTGAACTATCTTTTCTTAATACCTTTCCGCCGACGGTTTCGATCGTGAGTTTTTCTTTCTTTCCTTCGACTCCGATTTTCTCAGCGATTGATGCGTCTAAGAGTGTGACCGTTGACCCTTCGTCTAGTAGTGCCAATACGCGAACTTGTCCTTTTGGGCCATAGAGGTTCACGGGGATCATCTTTAGGTAGGCCTTTTCTTCTCCTTTGGCGTTATGAATTGAGGCGACCTTTTCTTCTGAGGTGCTATTGGTGTCTTTTGCTTCTTTTTCTATCGACGCCGGTGGTTTGTCAGAATGTAAGATGGTATGATGCCATCTTTTACACAACTTGCAGACTGGTGCTTTACAGTTGATTCTTGAGTGTCTGAATCGAAGGCACTTGAAGCATATCTTTGCTTTCTTGGTCATATTCCATTTTTCATTCAGATTGGCTTCTTTGAACCTTTTACATTCTAATGCGAAGTGTTCTTCCCCACAGAACGGACACGACTTCTTATATTTCTCTTTTGACGCTTCTTGAACCAAATGAACGGGTTTTCTTATTCCTCTTCTTTGTTCTGAGGACGCTTCGGGCGGGGCGAAGTCTCCACACATGTCTGCTTCTGTTTCTAGGAACGCTTCGATAAGTAATAGCTCCTGAATTTCCTCATCTCTTCTGCTTCTGTGGTAGGCGAACCAACGGAACTTCATTGACGTCGGCATCTTGTCTACTATAACTCTCAGCGTTTCAGGTGAACTGAGATACTGTGGTTTCTTCAGGGCTTTGATTGTCTCGACTGCGTTCTTTACTTTGCTTGCAAATATGCATATGTCGCTCGGGTTTTCGCCGACTCTTGGGAGGTTCTTCATTTTCTCTAGTTCTGCTAATGCTAGTGCTCCAGGTCTTCCGAATCTTGCTTCCAGTCCCTTAATTACTTCGCGTGGGTCTTCGGCGGTGAACAGCAGGCTTTGGACGGCTTCTCTAGCTTTTCCTTGGATCGCTATTCTAAGGCGCGCTAGGTTTTGGTTGCTACTGAAAGAAGCAGCCGTATCCTCGTATGATCTTTTGAAGGCTAACCATTCTTCGCAGGCCCCGTTGAAGTGAGGGAGTTCTAGGTGCTTCGGTGAAATGGTGTCACGTGATTTTTCTGATAGCTTTAGTATGACTGAAGCTAGTTCCTGGATGTCACTTTTCTTTTCTTCTGCCTCTATTGGTTTGTGGTTCTTATTAGGCATGTCTCCGGTCTGGATGAACCAGCGTTCGACTTCTCGAGTTCGTTCGAACAGCTCTTCTCCGGCACCATCTTCCTCTTCTGATTCCGCGGTGAGAAGTTCTAATTCCGCTTGAGCAACTTTTGACCGCGCTTCTGCCAATTCTAGTTCCCTTAATGCCATTGTCATCTTTGCTTGCGCTTCTGCTCTCTTCCTATGCGACGAGCGAACGGAAAGCGTGTCTGGATCGCGGGTCGTCTTCTTAGGGTGAGGCTGCTGCAGAGTCTTCATTGCGACACTTCTTTCTTGAATCTGCGGCGTTGGATGACTTTCTTCTTGGTGAGGAACTGACGCTTCGACGGTGCGTGTCGGGGGGGTGGTATGGGTTACGTCCCCCGGTGTTGATTCCTTTCCGGCAATGTTCTTGTTAAGAAGTACGGGTTGTCTGTGTACGCTGCTGGGCGATGCTCTTGTAAGCGTCGATCGATCTGAAGTCGACGTGTTAGTAGCCGTCGTGTTTGTAGAATCACTCGGCGTATTCATGCTCCAATCCGTCGTACTGGTACCCGTAGTGGCGTTACTTTCACTCGTAGTCTTCGACTGCACTGATTTTGATCTTGTATTTGAAGGCATCTTCCTAGTTTTCCTTAAACCCGATCCGGCTTCTCGAAGGACCAATTGTAAATGCTCGTATAAGGGAGCGTCGATAAAATAGAGCGGGTTTGCTGGCGGGATGTTAACTGGAGAGCATACAGTAGCAGTTAGATGAGCAATAAATAACACTTCTTGAGAGTTTCTTCTTATTTTATTTCTTGATTCCTTATTATTACATTGCCGGATTTGGAATGTTTTACCACGAAAAACGCCCCTTTTTTATAAGCGGCTGTAACCAATCGTAATTAAGAAAAAATCGCACACGGCATTAGTGAATCTATTGACCAATCAGAGCACAGAATAACCCTTTCTAAGAGGGATTTACAATTTCCTTAATAAACGTGGTAAAACATATCTTACAATATTTATATTTATTCCTAGCGATAGATACAACTTATTTCTATTATTCTAAACCTAAATTATTCAATAAACCTTTATTTTACACTTATAAAAAATAAAAATAGCTTCGCGGTCGCTTCACGGTTTAGCTCCGGAGTAGGATAGTATTTTTTGCCGAACATACAAGTAGCGCCGCCAAGAGGTAGGAATGTACAACACTTTTTTTTTCAGGATTAATGCTTAAGAATCTATACAATATTTTTTCATAAAATTTAAATCTTTCTCATAATGAAATGACATTGTATAGTGATTAATTGACATATTAATGTTTCTTTTGAATTACTTTAAAGTAAAAAGAATTACATTAATCACCTATGTGTTAATAGCTCTTAAAGTTATGATAAAAGAAATCTTACTAGAAAATAAGCTTATACTTGCGTCTAATGTTCTAATCAGACCTAAATAATATTAAATAGATTCATATAAGTTACTTTAAGATAAGAATAGAAGTGTTTAATTTACTTTCCCGTTTTCAGCACTAATCAGTCTTTACACTTAGCTTTATTTTACGAATAGGAAACAATTAAGATTAAATACTATCACTCAGTTTTAAATCACTGGTAAGAAAATAATTAAGATTAAATGTTCGAATTCACTTTGTCGTCGCTAACACTAGGTGTAGGCAGATCTATTCTGCGTTGCGGGAGGAATTATAAAAACAAAACAATTATATTTCTAAATATTGATTATATACTGTAAGCTGATGTCTGATGTCATAGAGTAGTAAAGTTACAGAGAGGTCACCAATGCTTTATTAGTACAATTTGTAATTCTATCAACCCACATTAAACCTATGTACATATGTTGTATTTTATTTTTTGAAACAAAAGTTTTTAAATATCTTTGTTGGCGTAACTTTTGTGTTAAAGGACAATGAGTAATTTTGTTTGGAATCCGTGCCTAAAAAATAAATAATTCTACAACATTATTTATTTTTTGGCACGGCTTCCAACAAAAAATAAATAATGCTACAACATTATTTATTTTTTGGCACGGCTTCCAATAAAAAATAAATAATGCTACAACATTATTTATTTTTAGGCACGGATTCCAATTATAACATATCATTCCAAAATAACCCTAAAATACCAATAGTGTTTGTTGTAGGGCTGAATGAGTGCATCGATTTATTTTCAGATAGTATATTTTACATTCACTTGAAGAAAAATTTATTTACGTTTCAAGATTAGTTAGATTAAGTGTGTTTAGTTGCGTGATCCGTCATACGTAACCGTACCTACGCAAAGGAAGAAAATGCGTGCGCGCTATCTTTAGGTGCGGTATTTTCGGCATAACAGAGGACCTTGCTACAAAAACGCACTTGCAACTACAACGGTCGGCCATTTGAGGTAGTATAGCCTATACTTAAACATCTAATGAAAAATCCACGCAGGCGAGGTCGCGGATTGTCTATCAAAATAAAGGTAATTATATTTTTTTTACGTGCACAAATAGTTTTTATACGTGGTAAGGCCTGCTGCAGTTATATTAGTAGTTTAGTTTTAGCACGAATGGGTCGGCTCGACCAGGGAAGGACCACGCTCTCACAGAATATCAGCGTAAAATAGTAGCTTAATGCTGATGAGTTTCTTATGGTGAGTGTAGAGAACCGGAGACCCTTTTTACTGGAAACGAGGCATTCCATCTTAGTCCTCACGGGTTACCACGTATCTGCATTTTGATTCGTAATCAAGGATATATGTCTATGGGCCACAGCAACCACTTACCATCAGATGGACTGTGTGCTCGTTTGTCACCCTATCCTATAAAAAATAAAAATAAAACTATTCATTTACAACTTCCCAAAAGCTTTTTTCTTACAAAATATAACTATTTTTCAGTTATTATGTGCCCTTTAATTCTTGGCCAGTGGTGGCTACACGTCCCACAGCCCACACATCTAAGATCGTTGGCGCCAGGACAAACCTTAACATGCAATGGATATCTGCCTAATAAGGCCTAGTTCAGTTATGAATTTAAAGTAAACAAAGTACTTATATACTACATACCTGTGCATGTTTGCCAGTGACGACATTTGAATCTGAGACGAGGTCCTTCACTGCTGACCCTATGAGGAAGCTCAAGGTTGCTCTGGTGACTTTGCGAGGTAGACTTAGAATTGAGGCTATTCGCAGTAGAACCAGTCCTTTACTCCGCTTTCTAATTGTTTTGTATGGTTAGTGTGAAGAACCACAGACCCTATTTACTGGAAATAGTATTCCTCAGGTGTCAGGACGAAGCATCTGTATTGATTTTTAATCGAGGATAAATTTAGATGTGTATGGGCCACAGCATCCACTTACCATCAGGTGGACTATATGCACGTTTGTCACCCTTATTCTATAAAAATACATAACTTATGATTGAAATAATACTAATTTTTACGGAATTTATCGCGTATATTTAACTTTTTTACCCGACGTTTCGAGAGCTTTACAGCACCCATGGTCACGGGAAGGACTGAGATGTTCAACGTCCAGCTGTCATAGTTAACCGCGGTTACCATAGATTAAGATTTAACTTTTGTTCCGATCTACACAGTATGAACTTATGGTATCATGGAGTCTTGCAGTTGTATGCTTGGGTTGGGATTTAATTTTATTTATTATAGGATCCCAAGCAGATGGTAGCACCCAGCCATCTTCTCTATTGAAATTAGGATGTTTTTTGATTTCAATAGCCTCGCGAATCATCCTTGGAAGGAATCGGTGTTCTTTAGCGAGGATTTGTGGTCTATCAAATCTGATGTAGTGACGGGGGCGATCCTGTACATGTTCACAGACTGCAGACTTCCGGGTAAAAAAGTTAAATATACGCGATAAATTCCGTAAAAATTAGTATTATTTCAATGTGTAGTGTTCGCGTAAATATAAGAAATCATTATAACTTATGATACCAAAATTTTATAATTTATTTTATATAAAATATAATTTTGACCAACCCTACCGACTCCCGCCGGAATAACTAGGTAAGTCCGATAGCTACTCCTGCCGCCTCAGCGTTTTCGCTCTTCGTAACATTAAATGAATGTTCTCATTAATTGGAAATGTATACACCTCCATTTCGGACAACCGTAATATGCGAGTTTCAGCCAAAATAAACACCATGTTGAATATCGTAATAAACTTGCAGGGCTGCCCACGAGTCTGAGTGTTCTTTATGTTTGTTACGATTATTAATTATAATAATATAATAACCTTATGTTTAGCTTACTTTATTTTGTCCTTGTAAGGTGTCCCTTGTTTTATTTGTGTAAAAACGCCTGTGTTCGCAGCTGTAATACCTATCAACCACTACCACAGAAATCTAAATAATATTATTTATATTCTTGTGACTACTACAGTTTTATGGGTGTATGTATGCGCGATCATCGAATGGTGAGAGGCACACTCACGTTAAGTTTGAGCGGTCACCCTAATAAAGTCAACTACTCAACCTTGTGCTATAATCCAAAGCTCTGAAAACTTTCAGCTCGAATTGCAAAATACTTTTTAGAGCCTAGAAGATTGCAAGAGAGTGGACGATATAAATGACAAGTTCGTCGAAAGTGTAAAAGTTGATCGGAGCTACGCGTAAGTTTTGCTGTGACAGCATACAGCCGATTGAATAGACATGGTGAGACTTACACAATTTCAAGCTTGCTTTGAAGAAGCAATTTTTTTTAAATGAGCCAAACCAAGACTCAAAACAAAAACAAAAAAGAAGTGAAATTTTTTTGATAAAAAAATCAACGTAAGATATCTTTTAATATGATAAACAGTTTTTTATCATTTTCTTGGGTAGTCATCCGAATTTGAGCTATATTCAAAATATCAAGTTTCCAGTTCAACGAGAAGTTAGAGGAACGACAGATAAACAAGAAAGTAACTTTTAAAAACGTGGTAAAAAAACAAACAGCTTATCTTATAATCTGCTTATATAGTGTTTAATATGCAAAATTAAAAAAAAAAACAAACAAACTCATTGTTCATCTGTTTCGAAGTTTATCTGTGTGTTACAATTATGGGCGGCCAGAACGACAGTTATTACGATTCCCGCCGAGTACGCGACTAGTACTCCCTGTCGCACAATTAGATAATTTCTATTATTTATATGCGCAGCCGGGACGTGTGCCGCGCATCGGAACGACTCGGTTTCCTTCGACGACGGCACTATACGAAGAAATCCGTCGGCGGGTTCTAGTTAAAGAGGATGTACGCATCGCTGTTGATAATTTAATTCACAAAAAGTTCCTGTCGTGACTCGTGGACGCTTTTCCTGCAGGTGACGATGACGCCCACCACATGCTTTTCATTTCCTTTATGGTAATATTGATAAACGTGTCAGCGTACTAATAAGTTAGAGACAGTTATCAGTTACAGTTTATCAGTGAGTCAGCAGGCATAGGTACCCAAGTACACTGAAGTAATGTAACTAGAATTAGTTAAATTAATTAAACCGTTATTTTCTCAGTACCGTTACATCCTGTCTATACAAAAATGTAGGTCTTCCAATACATTGCTTCAATAGTCGAATGAGGGGGGGGGGGGGGGTTTACCCGCTTAGCAAGCAGGACATCCACCAGACGATATATATGTATATGGTACATGGGGTAGTGGATATTTTACACCGCCACTACACATTTTTTTGAGAAAAAAGGTGGCAAATGAGCACACGATTCACGTGATGGTGAGTGAATGCTATGGCCCATAGACCGATCTACATTTATCCTCTATTAAGAATCAATATGGAGATACGTTGTCACCCCTGAGAACTAAGATTGAATGCCGCGTTGCCAGTAAAAAGGGTCTCCGGTTCTCTACTAGCATTACGCTGCTATTTTATAATGGTATTCTGCGAGAGCGAGGTCCTTCACCGGTCGAGTCTACCATATCTGCAGCGTAGCTCTCCTAAGATAGTAAACAAAATCACCGTAAACTTCCTTAATAATGCGCATGAGATTGTAATCTATAATCGTTTTAGGTACCTACGTAATTATTTTGTGTAAGCCAACCCGTGGTCTCCAGTTCTCTACATTCACATTCGTCATACGAAACATAAGCAGCATTACGCTATTATTTTACGCTTGTAATCTGTGAGAGCGTGGTCCTTACCCGGTGAAGCCGATCCATTTGTGCTGAAACCATAATACAACTGCATCAATGGCGGGTTCACAAATTTGCCGCCAGTAGGTTATAAAAATTTTGCCGCGCCTACCTACCGACTTCTACAATTCGACTAAGTATTTCTTGTGCAATCTTAAACTAAATCTTTGTGTTGTAAAAATAATCTGGGAACTGACGCATCGATCCGCTAGTTTTGCTACAATATTTATTAGATTTTTTTTGTCAAAAAATGAAATTGTAAGTTTATGATTTGTGCACCGCCGTTCTAATTACACCACCTTTTAGCCGTAATTAGATACCTATTTAATATGATTGTGAAGTAGGGGATCGATGCGTCAGTTCCCAAATTATTTTTACAACCCAAAGATTTAGTTTAAGATTGCACAAGAAATACTTAGTCGAATTGTAGAAATCGGTAGGCGCAGCAAAATTTTAATAGCGGCCTAATGCCTACAAACTGGCGGCAAATTTGTGAATCCGCCACCGGATAGGAATAGATTTCAATACAAATTTATTCCTATCCGGATATAAATTTGTTTTCATTTTTTGTAAAAAATCAGTGTCATAGGCTTCTACTCCGTTCACATGTTATACAGTAGTATTTGAACTTATGTTTAAAATTTGGCTACTCTTTGAAAAATAATACCGTAGGTATATTCTGTTCTGTGATAGTACATATTGCCTTAATGGAAGAAAAAAACTAAAGTTATGAATCAGCGTAATTTATGATGATTATTTTTACCTAAGTGGATCTTCTCTAGAAAAATAATATGGGTCTTTTTATTGTTCAGTATAAAGAAAAGCGCCATCTATGAGTATTTATAGAAAATACGGTTAGGCTACATAGTTGTACAAACCAGTTGTACGTTCGTGGTTCAAGTGCTATCCATTAGATGGCACGGATTGTTTCTTACTCGCGGTGTTGAGATTTTTGGTAAATGAATGACTAGAGCTTAGCGGGCAAAACAAAGCATACTTACCTGGCGTAGGGGATACCGTGATCAAGAAGGCGGTTCCCCCAGGGCGAGGCCTTTCCATTGCACTGCGGTTGGGTTGACCCCTGCGATTATCCCTAATGTGGATAACTCGGACGCGTAATTTTTGGTAGTGGGAACTGCGTACGCGCTGTTCCCCCATATTGTTATTGTAAATATTAGCGAAGGGAAACCCGTTGCGTTTGTAGACTGTTTAAACTGTTAAGGACGCGTTTGCAAATCAACCAAAATTAGGGTGTTTTTCGGTAGATTTTGTGACAAAACTAAACCAAATCAAATATAAGTAAAAACTACCATGTATAGATTGGTTCTTCATCTGCAAACGTCTGTAACTCTTTTGTTGAAAATAGTAGTTTTTTATATTGTAAAAACGAACTTTCGTTGCCATTTTCTACAAAATTAACGATACCGGCTTGTGTTTCGGTACATGTTTTGGTCTATTATCAACATATTTAAAAAATTTAAAAAATACTATAAGATGACAGACATATTCAATTAAAAAACCCTGGGTTTATTTTTTAACAAAATGTCACAAATAGTCGTAAAAAAAATAAAAACTGATGCACATTTTTTCACATATTTTGGTAATACGGATGAATCATAATCTATTGCAATAAGGGCTATTTTATTGTTGGTGCCTGCTTTGATTTATTGTACAAAGATTTCGATGAAACCACAGTCCGCGCTCGGCCGCCGTCGTGAGTGGACACTGTATCGCCTGTTTGCAGCGGCTCATTCTGAAAAGATCGCTGTACATACACAAAATATTAGAAAGAAACAAATTGGAAACATAAGTACTTGACAAGTGATAAAATTATTATTTTTATACTCACAGTTTTTTATTTAGCTAAAAATAAGTAGGATATATAAACTTACCTACTACTGCAACTCCTGGACGAGCGGAACTAGGTGTGCCGAGTTTGGGCTCGTTTTGTTGGTTATGATGAGACCTTACCTCCGGACTTGATGGCGTGACCTGAAGGTGTACTTTCGTGACCGCTATTTGAACTTCTTGCAGAGTAAAACTAGGGGTGGCGAATTTGGGCTCCGTTTTGTTAGTTATGACGAGTCCATACCTCCGGACTTGATGGAGTGACCTGAAGGTGTAAATCAGTGATTGCAACTTGAACTCCTAGACTGGTAGAACTAGGTGTGCCGAGTTTGGGTTCGTTTTGTAGGTTATTATGAGACCTTACCACCGGACTTGATGGAGTGACCTGAAAGTGTAGTTCGGTGATTACAAGTGGAACTCCTAGACTTGTGGGACTAGGTGTGCCGAGTTTGGGTTCGTTTTGTTAGTTATGATAAGACCTTACCACCAGACTTAATAGAGTGACCTGAAGGGGTAATTCAGTAACTACTGCTGGAATTTCTGAACGAGTAGAACTAGGTGTGCCGAATTTGGGCTTCGTTTTGCTAGTTAGTAGTTGAGTGACCAGGTCACTCCATCAAGTCTGGTGGTAAGGTCTCATCATAACTAACAAAACGAACCCAAACTCGGCACACCTAGTCCTGCAAGTCTAGGAGTTCCACTTGTAATCACCGAACTACACCTTCAGGTCACTCCATCAAGTCCGGTGGTAAGGGCTCATCATAACCTACAAAACGAACCCAAACTCGGCACACCTAGTTCTACCAGTCTAGGAGTTCCAGTTGCAATCACCGATTTACACCTTCAGGTCACTCCATCAAGTCCGGAGGAATGGACTCGTCATAACTAACAAAACGGAGCCCAAATTCGGCACACCTAGTTCTACTCGTTCAGAAATTCCAGCAGTAGTTACTGAATTACCCCTTCAGGTCACTCCATCAAGTCATGTGGTAAGGTCTCATCATAACTAATAAAACGAACCCAAACTCGGCACACCTAGTTCTACCAGTCTAGGAGTTCCAATTGCAATCACCGATTTACATCTTCAGGTCACTCCATCAAGTCCGGAGGTATGGACTCGTCATAACTAACAAAACGGAGCCCAAATTCGGCACACCTAGTTCTACTCGTTCAGAAATTCCAGCAGTAGTTACTGAATTACCCCTTCAGGTCACTCCATCAAGTCTGGTGGTAAGGTCTCATAATAACTAACAAAACGAACCCAAACTCGGCACACCTAGTTCAACTAGTCTAGGAGTTCCACTTGTAATCACCGAATTACACCTTCAGGTCACTCCATCAAGTCCGGTGGTAAGGTCTTATCATAACTAACAAAACGAACCCAAGCTCAGCACATCTAGTTCTACTAGTCTAGGAGTTCCACTTGTAATCACCGAATTACACCTTCAGGTCACTCCATCAAGTCCGGTGGTAAGGTCTCATCATAACCAACAAAACGAACCCAAACTCGGCACACCTAGTTCTACTAGTCTAGGAGTTCCTGTTGTAATCACCAAATTACACCTTCAGGTCACTCCATCAAGTCCGCAGGTAGGTAAGGTCTTATTATAACTGACAAAACCAGTTCAAAGTCCAGAGCTAACATCTCACTACCAGTAGAGGGCTTCCAGTACCAAGCAGTCTCTGGAGCAGGTATTCATACTTCGTATCGAAGTGTATTTCTGAGGTAGGTATAAGAAATGAAAAACAAATTCAATCTTTCAAATTATCAAAATAATTTCATTTAACTACGATTCCCACAGCCAACCGTGCGTACACTTGTGTGTGTGTGACTTTTGTCAATGTAGTAGTGCGATTCTATACCTATCCATTTTGTAAACGCGTCCTTAAATTAGGTTATATAATTATTTTTGCCAATGCAATGGCTAAATATATGGATTAGTGCACTATCGATCATCTATATTTCGTAAGATTGTGAAGTACCTAGCGGATCGATGTGTCATTTCCTGGATTATTTTTACAACCCAAAGATTTAGTTCATATTGCACAAGAAATAGTTTCTGGGTATATTTCTGAGCCAATAAAAGCTCAATTATGTACCTACTTATAAGGCGGGTTAAGGTCTTAAGATATGTGTGTATGTACTTACCTACATTCAGTAAATGTAAGTAATTTTTATTGCGCTTACAGTTTAAAAACAATATATTTAATTATCTGGTAACAATTCGGTTGATGATGATGAGGTTGAAATTCAATAACTTATGAAAGTTTGCGTGAATTTTTATTCGTAAAATCATCAATTATATCGTCGAATAAATTCTTGTTCACTAGCTGACTCAATGCATCTTTTACCTGTTTCGTTTAAAGAAAAGTTTCTCTCACCCAAACAATTTGTCGCTGGTGTACATAAAGCCATGCGAACTGCTGTATTAAAGTTAAGGATAAACGTTTTGAAAATTCTGCTTTCGCAGGAACGAAGATAGACTTTTCAATGATCCAGAAGCAGGTTTCACAAAAAGAAAAAGGCTTTTTCCGTAAGAGTTGATGATATTTCACTCATTTTGCTTCAAAACGAAAACTTTTATTGAATCTGTAGAAGGCCTCCTGCCGCTTTTCTAATTCAAATAAGTCTATCAATGAGGAAAAGAAATATATATCCTGAAATTATAACTCGTAGTTATTCTCACTTTTTCATCGGGTGTTTGAAATTTTTTTCCTTTTCGATTGTCTTTTTTCCCATGTCTTTTGTATACTGAATCGACACGCCTATCTCCATCGCCTTTTCTGCGAAATACTT
The DNA here is from genome assembly GCA_907164705.1 of Parnassius apollo. Lineage (NCBI taxonomy): Eukaryota > Metazoa > Arthropoda > Insecta > Lepidoptera > Papilionidae > Parnassius > Parnassius apollo. The sequence goes on along the minus strand of CAJQZP010001030.1, from coordinate 4,594,506 downwards.
AAAATTTTCTCGTTTAGCTACGAAAAACTTGCAAAGAGATTCGTAAAGATCAAATCTACTATAGAAATATAGTATGCCACACAAGTTTGGAATCCCTTTTACCAAAGATATCGTGATTCACTAGAATCGGTTCAAGCTAAGTATCTACGCTCTATAACTATAGATGTTACTGTTCTTGGTCCTCTTATGATAATCTCTTTCATAAATACTATTTAAAAATTTTAAGTAATAGGCGATTACTGCTTGATTGTACTTTTCTTTACAAAATTTGTCGTGACTTTTTGATTGCTCTCAATTCGTCAATTGTATATACCTTCGTGTACCAAGTCGTTCGCAAAGAATATGAAACACTCACGTGCACTGTTTGTTTTCCCTTGGGCAAGCGTGCGCCTTTGCGTCGTATAATGGAACTGTTTAACAATAACAACAGCTTCTCCGATGTAGACTTATTTACCATGCGTCGTTACCTCAATTTAGAAAAGCAATAAAACTTGTATTGAATAACTTGTAATTTTTAATTTTATCTTTATTGTTTTTTTTTTATTATCTTATAACGTTAATCTAAATTGTTTTATTTTTTCTACATAATACATGTGTCAATGTAATATTCATGATTCTGCTGTTAACGGCTAGGTATGCATTGCTTCCTCTAGTTTCTTTATTTTATTTTTTTATATTTGTGTTCTCCGTGCCTTATAACTTTAATTAGTACGGTAATTTTGTGGATAATGGTGTTGGTTGTGTAATTAGTTTATCTATTTACATAAGGTTTGAATTGTAATTTTTGTTATACAACTGTTTGTAGTCCTCAATAAAACAAAAAAAGCCTAAATTTGAACATTCACCTCAACAACCGCCATTTTCAGTTTTTCTAAATTCAAAAGTATTCCTAACGATTCTTTTCGCGTTACAGGCTTTTCGGAATTATTATATTATCACCCTTGATTGATTTATTCCAAAGTTTTAAGGACATCGTACCAAGAATCTCTCAAACTTTCACATGCGTCCTCTTTAGCTGACCAACGTGTCAGATCTACTCTCTTTAGTGTTTCCCTTTCTTGATTTAAGTCATTATTTTTCCAGCGTTGTGTTAAAGTTATAAAAAGACGTTAATTTCTTGAAGCAACATGAAGAAACGACAAACTTCCATGTAACATTCAGCAGCCGCAGTTGCCACTAAGTTTAGAGTGGGCAGGACAAGGAACGAAAAGTTTTTTGAGTTCTGAAATAATGGCGGAAAATATTTCTTAAGCTTTCCTTTTAAAATTTAAATCTATTTAATTTGTGTAAGATATAAAAAAATTGGCTGAAATTTGCCGCCCCAAAAATCTGCCGCCCTAGGCTCCAGCCTACTAAGCCCGCTGGTAAATGCGCCGCTGAACTGCAGCATGGCTCTATAAAATACAAGTGTAAGGAACAAGGATAATGGTTTATATAGATTTTGTTACCTTCAATATCGTTCGTATGATTTCCCAATCCCAAGTATTTCCATCCTTACTTTGCTTAACTAAAGTCGATCGGATCCAACTATCGCTGTTTCGTTCGAACAGACTAAAGAACCGCCGATTTTGTCGATTTTGACACTTTATTCACGGCGGAACTAGTTTGAGAACTGACACTTTTGCTCTTTACTAACGCAATAACCTATGTAAAAACATAATAAAGTAATTCTTATTTAGAAAAAACATTATTTTTTAAATTGATGGCCAAACCGATTAGTCACATTTGCTACAACGATTTATTACACCAGTTTTGAAACAATAAATTATTTTAATTTTTTTTACAGAAGAGGCAAATGAGCATGCGGCTCATCTGATGGTAAGTGATTACCGCCGCCCATGAAGAACTGCAACACCAGGCAAACTCTGTTTTATTTGGTACGATTTTTTAATAGATTTTTAAAAACAAACGAAGTGACAATCGAACCAACAATATAATTGGTGGTAAGTAGCTACTACAGTCAAAGAACACCTTCAACCAACTTTTAAATAGTGAGGCCTATAGATAACGTTGTCATCACTGAGAATTAAGAAGGAATGCCCATCAGCGAAGCGTTTTAGAGGCTTTCCTCTTCAAGTAACTGCGAAAGTATACGTCAGAAGCTCTTATAAGCAACAAGGGGAGTGCCATGATAATTGGGTAGATATTACGAAGGCGTCTTCTAAGGTATAAGCTGGACTTTATTTAACAAGGACTCGACTTTGAGACACATTTTTGTTCCGACGACATGCTTCCGAAAATATTAGCACGGCCGGTGCATAAATCATCTCCAGTGTTGTGGTCTGCATAGCAATGAATGTTATTAGCTAAACAGTATAACATTGATAAGCAGAAGGAACAGGGCAGGCGATAGCACGCAGCCTTGTGGAACACCGGCATCCACCGGCTTAAAGTTGATACTGCGGTGTGCAAGTAAACTGATGAACCTATTGCATACTTTCTTGATAATTTCATGTACAGATAGCTTCAATACGAGCGCTTTGAGCAAAACCCTATCGAAAGGTGTCCAAGCTAACCGCCAAAACCTCCCCCCTAAGTACTAAATTGTCTGTTATTACGTATGGAATAACATTTTAAACAATGTAAGCTTTTGGCTACTAGCCCGTCACAAATTTAGAATTACGAGTAGACCATTCAGTCTTTTTGTCGTAAGTAATCCCGGGTGTGGCTAGATTCGTCTGGTACATTGCCAAATTCGTGGGGAATTGCAGTTCAAGTTGCCTTGGAGCCATACTGTCTGGTAAACAATGTATTTATAGTCAATACTTATGATGTGTTGCATGAATGGAATTAATCAAATAATAACTATGTTTTTAATTGTTTTATAATTCCTAAAAGTATTAGAACAGTAAATTAATCTTGTTACTAAAGCAAAAAGGACTCAACATATGAATTAGTTACAACCTACGTAATTTTTTTTAATAAGATTCGAAACGCTGATTTACAATACTATTTTTACTTGTTCATTTTTATACGTGGTAGAGCCATGCTGCAGCCATATTATGGTTGTAGCTCAACCGGGGTAGGACCACGCTCTCACAGAATACCAGCGTAAAGTAGCGCTTAAAATAAGCGCGTAAAATAGCTTAATGCTACTGTGCTGTTGAATGTAGAGAACCGGATACAATTTAACTAAAAACGAAACATTCCATCATCTTAGTCCGCAGGGGTGAAAACTCATCTGCATTTTGATTCTTAATAGAGGATAAATGTAGATATCTATATACCCCACAGCATACTCTTACCATCAGATGGCTTGTGTTCGTTTGTCAACATAGGGTTTGGTCATGCTTGTCAAGTGGGTTGGCAACCGCAGTCCTTAATTATTATAAGTTGTTATAAGGAAAATCCTGCAGTCCATATCCTGTTCCACTATCTTATGTCGTCTCTTGAGACGCATACAAGTACAACCTAACCTAAGACAAGTACCTATTCACGAGATTTTCCTGCACCATAACCGAAATGTGAATCAGTTAAGCTACTTCATCAGCCTATAAAATCCAGACTTAACTCTCTAAACATCTCTCTCCCGTTGTAGACAAATGACCAATCCGACATAGTTACATGGCAGCCGTATCAGCGAACGTAATGCCTACACCGTACCTATCTACACAATATACTATAGTTCATAAAAGATAGCTTGATCTCTGCGACAGCTGTCAGTAAAATCACGCCTATGAAGTCCTATCCTGTCCGGTACTGTCTGTACTACTAAGAAATTCAGGACTTCACAGGCGTGATTTTTACTGACAGCTGTCGCAGAGATCAAGCTATAAATTTTATGAACTATAATACTAGCTTGCCAGGCAGACGTTGTTCTGGCCTATTCAACGACAATTTGTCATGTCCTATTAAAAATCCTTAAATCCGCAAAAAAAATTGTGGGTCACTCGTGGGCAAAAAAAAACCATCCATCTCTCAAGTTGAACCAAACTGCACACGGTGTGCCAATTTGATTAAAATCGGTTAAGTAGTTTAGGAGTCCATCGCCGACAAACAACGTGACACGTAATTTTTATATATATATATATATATATATATATATATATATATATATATATATATAAAGATGTATACCAATATATAGTCACTGATCTGTGTACAAGATGGTATATCGCCAACTGTCTGAAGCATAAGATCTTGCATTTCCTAAGCATCCATGTTGCTGTGTGTTCGTCGCACCGTATAGTCCCGTGGGTGTCGTGAAAGTTGACTATCGCCACCACGCGACCAAACACTAAACTGCATTTTACAATTTTCGAAGGTCAAATTCAGTATGGTTAAATATTTGCGTTCTGTTAGTATTTTAAATAGTACGACACTTATTTTCCTAGCAATTTGCCGACTGTATTGACTTTTTGACAAAAATGTAATACGACCGTCTCGAGCAGCGTGTTGGTGCCACGGTGGCAGCCGTGCTTCGGTCACTAACGGTAAAGTTAATAGGATCCCATAATAACGACATCAATTAAAGAGGAAGCCCAGTGACTTCAGATTGCGCTTGCTAAGCCCATTAAGGTTGCGAGTTACCGAAATTCAACGAGAGAAGTGGCCTCTTTATTGGCTTCACAATCAAGTGCGGGGAGGAATACTATTGAATTATTTTTAAGGATAACTTTCCTTTTAAAATGGATAGCTAGACTTACAATTTTTTTTAGCTACAATTAGTTGCGTCTATACTAGTTTTGTTTATACACATAGGTCCTTATAAGGCGAAGTTCTTTAGACGTATTCTAGTTGTGCATGTTTTAATAAAATTTAAGGGACAAACGAACGTACAGTCACAGAATACCAGCATAAAATAGCAGCTTAATGCTGCTGTGTTTCGTATGGTGAGTGTAGAGAACCGGAGACCCTTTTTACTGGAATCGCGGTATTTCATCCTAGTCCTCATGGGTGACAACGCATTTCCATTTCGATTTGTAATCGAGGATAGATGTCTATGGGTCACAGCAACCACTTACCAACAGGTGGACTGTGTGCTCGTTTTTCACCCTTTTCCTATAAAAAACATAATGATAAGAGGTTTTTGCAGCCCATGGACCTGCTGCCTTGACCTTAAAACAAGGAAGTCTACGGTGCGTTATCACCTCTGAAGACTAAGATGGAATGCATTCGTAGTTATTTTGGTTTAAGTTTCTTAGGATTATGGAACATATAGCCTGCCGCGCGACTCCAGCGCATATGCCACACTTAACATATATCGGAAATGTTTTTATTCCTCAAACATGCAACTTACCTCACGTTCTCTTTCACCGCCTAGCACCTAGTACATTAGCACTTTGGTTGCGGCGGGGATTGAACCCGAGTAACTCGCGTATTATGCAGATTACGGCGATCGCTCAGCCCCTAACCTATCATGGTTACATACATATTATACCTTAGTATAATCTCGAATAACATATCTCTCCTCGTGCAGTCGAATGAAAAAGCCCAAGTTGTAAGAAGTAATTAATGCAGTTAGTGAATAAAAGAAAATCATTGCATATATTATTATTTATTACAAACTAGTAATACTCACATACAACCATACATGTGCATTATCCACATGTTTGTTTCCTTAGTAATGGAAATGTTATACAACCTTTTTAATTAAACAAGTTAAAAGATCATATTACAATCATTAGGCAATACACTTAATTAAGGAAACAATAAAAAATAAAACTACTTTGATATTCACATTTTTCTATTGATATTTGCTAAAGTTATCAAACGTTGATGATACTGAGTAGGAAGCCACAAATCTATAGACAATGGTAGTGCTAAAATAATTCAGACAAAAATGAATTATACACATTTTTTAAGGTCTAGTAACCCACCTTTGCTTAGCTTAGGTAAGTTTCCTACAAACACCGCTTTAAAATTTAACATGTTCAGTTAATAGATAACTTAGGATCTAAAAGTGCGTCTATCTGTGACTACCTAAGCGATTTACGATTGAAAATTATTATTACAATCAAATACGGTTAGTAAATTAATTAATTAATTAATTTACTACACATTTTTGTCATAGCCATCAATTATTTCCAAGCACCAACAAAAATGTATTGTTTATGGAAACACTTGTCTACAACATGACGTAACCTCCGAAGAAAGAAGAAGTTATTGTATGAAACTTGCAGTAATTTTTAAAGTTGATACTTTGTGCTATTCTACTCCTCCGCATCTGCAACTACACGTATGTTTGCTTTATAAAATTATAAAAACCAGTGTCGAGATGGAATCTTGTGTACGTGCTTGCCTTTTAATACTTTTGATGTTTTCCTAATCGAATACCACTACTTTAAACTTACAATACATTACATTGCTGTGCAGTTTTCTTCTTTTTCTTTCTTTTTTTATGGCGGTTTTGATCATTCGCCAATGTCAGCGTGTTTATTGAGTAGAATAGCTCAGCAGATACAAATACTATGCACATATACAAAAGAAGATTGTGATAATACAAGTATCTTATATTTCTTTAGCTGTTCAGTGTTCTAAACTTATCTTAACGAAGTTGTTGACAGGTACACATCCATAAACAAATATTTTTAAAATAAAATAAATAAAAAATATTAAGCTTAAAATCTTGTGATGGCTATGGCATTTTGCCGTACAATAGCTTAGTAAATAAATACATTAATAAATACTTCTTTCAGCTATTAAAACCATAAGTTATTTATAAATTATAAAACATGTATGACTATGATAGACGCCATAATTTTTAGTTATCGACGGACATCTCATTTGTATACTTTTAATAATAAAAAAAATTAAAATGTATAGTCGATCGGGGCAATTTCATAAACAGGGTAATTCCAGTATATAAAAATCTCATCGACCTCACTCGACAATTTTGTTTATCCTTCAGTGTGCAACACTGTTCCTATCTTTTTAATAACATGTTTTTAATGCAGAAATATTTTAGTTAAATATTTCTTACCGCTTGCAGAACATTGACTGTTTTTGCTAATTTGTTGTATCGTAACATGTTTATTGATTTTATGCAGTTAGATCAAATAACCCCCGTTACTCAATACGCGGCGTTTTAATGCAAAACAATTCTAAAACTTCGTCTCTACTCTTCTGAAAAGCTTGGATTGATGAAACCAATGAAACCAATAAAACACAATTGGGATGACGAAATGATACAAGTTCATATGGGGAAGAAATAATTCGAAGATATTTTCACATTTTTTTATTATTATTTTTTTTTATAGAAGAGGGGGCAAACGAGCATGCGGCTCACCTGATGTTAAGTGACTACCGCCGCCCATGATCAACCGCAACACCAGGGGAATTGCAGGTGCGTTGCCGGCCCTTTAGAAAGGAGTAAGCTTTTTTCTTGAAGGTCCCCAGGTCGTATCGGTCCGGAAAAATCGCCGGTGGTAAACTACTCCACAGAGAGGTTGTACGCGGAAGAAAACTCCTTTTGAAACGTACAATGGTGGACCGCCAAGCATCCAGATATGTCTCAGAGCACTACCCATGGTATATGCGAAAGAAAATTTAAATTACTCATTATTTATTATTTTTATTATTAATTAAGTGGCAGAGCCACGCTACAGCTATATTGTGGTTATATCACGAACAGGTCGGCTCTACCCGGGTTGCAGCTTATCAGAAGTGCGTGGAGGAACTTTTAAGATTGTAAACCTGAAACCGCATACTGAATTACCCTCAAATCTATGTGATTGGACAAATACATCATATGTGAGACGGCATAAATAAAACAAACAACTTTGATTTTTGAGACTATTTAGAGCAATATTTGCGTGGTAATTAATTAATGATGGTGTCGATTACATAATTTTAAAAACATCTCCTTCTAGAAATTTCGTGTAATCGTTACAAAACTTAAGTTAAGGTTAAATAAGTTTAGGGTGGGTATTTCAATTGTTTTATCTATCAAATAAATTATAACCTGACCGAATATAAAAGTGAAACACTTGAACTATTTTATTCATACAACTGAACTTTTTAATTTATTCATGTTGTATTTTATACAATGACTAAATTTTATTTAATGATTGAAAAAACGGCCTTTAGGGTCTACCCACACGTACCACAACCACAACCACAAAACGTGGGCGGGCGCATTATGTATTGGAAATGAATAGTATGACCAATGTTATGTAAATTGTTACATGTACCACATTTTGCCGTCATTGTCGATTGCGTGAGTGATACCGACCACAAGGCAACCATGACGCAACTACTACGGAACTAGCTGCCGGCCACATCGCAAACACAACATTGCGTTGATGCCACGACTATGGTTGCAGAAAGGTAGAACGAAAGGGGACACTATTCACACGTGACCACATTTTTTCGCTGCGATGTGGTGTGGTTGTGATACGTGTGGGACGACCCTTAATCACATCATTATACTGGATACTAAACAGCTTTTTAATCAGCTTGTACTTATTATCACAACGTTCCTATAAAATCAAACGCCTCTTCACAAAACTTTCCAATGTCTGCGCGCTCAAAATTTAGTATCATCACTAGGTTTTCTTATGTTATTTCTTTTTCCTTCTGTAAATCATGTATTTATTATCTGTGTTTAGCCTTTATTCAAATATGTAATAAATAAGAGATCATTATATAAATTTTTCAAATGCTCTAATCATTTTAAATCATACAAATATTTTTCGCAACACGACTAGACACATGATATAAGCAGTGCAAGTAAAATCTAATTTCATGCATTCTTTAAACTTTGAAACTAAGAAATGTTGCCACATACAAACAAATTAAATCAAATCAAAATTGAATGTTCCCATTAAATATAGTAAAATGCATTCCGATTTGCCACTTTCAATTATTTTCATAATTTTACTAAATCACAGTCAAATACCTTGCATTTTGTTTGATAAAAAATGAGCATCGGTGAACGATTATAAGCATAGAATAATAATAATTGACATTTAAAATTGGCCCCACACAGTTGAGTGGCTGGGTTTATATTTATATTGCATAACAATCTACTATACAGGGTTATTTTTCAAAGAGTAGTCAAATTTTAAACTTAAGTTCAATTATCTAAATAATGATATGTTTTGCATTTGCAGTTTTTGAAAATACAATAAGGACAAACCGGCTGTTTATTAATCATTCATTTTTTATTTTTTTGTTGATATATATATATATATATATATATATATATATATATATATATATATATATATATATATATATATATATATATATTATATTATATACTATATATTGGCTGTATCCGAACGAAGCTTCAGCCTCGGCCAAAATGGGTCGAAGTCAGGTGTTTCTAACAAGTGCCGAAATTAAACGAACTGTTATGAACTTGTGAATGAGCAAGGCGCAATTTTCATTATATATCCAAATCAACTTCTAGAGATGATTACAATTACATTTCTTTTTTAAACATTTATATCATTAATTTTAGTCAATCTTGAACTGAATTTCTTAGCGTTTTCAGGCCTTCGAATTAGACTTCGGCTTGCCGACTTAACGGCCGAAAGTTGTGGAGATAGTTAATTAATCGGCTTTGGCTTCGGCCAAAATCCATCTCCGGTCGGATACTTTAAATTGTACAGAAAAGTTCTCGAGTAAGCCTCGTACTGGCAAGCAACGTGTAGGCTGTCTCCCCCACCAGACGGAGACCAGATATAACATACAGGAATTCGATGGACGCAGGTGGCTCAGGAACTTGTTACGTGGCACTCTTTTGGGAGGTCTATGTTCAGTAGTTGACTTCTAATGGGCTGTAATGATGATAAGAATGATGACGACGAAATAATTAATCTAAGTGTGATTTAGTTTGCGTTTGTGGTCCCAATTTTTATTGCGTCTTTATAGAAAGCGCAACTTCTAAGACTTATAATCGTTCACTTCAATAATTTAAAGTTATTCAATAATATAAACAGAATAGGATAAAATCAATGATAAATAGTTAATACATTATAAAGTTATTCTTATCAATAAACTTATACTTACCAACTTACATTTTTGGTGCATTCTAGAGTGAAAACACGTGGAAGGTGGTAATAGCTAGTGATATTACGCAGTACAAACAGACATTTGTTACACTATTGCATTAATCATTTTTATAAAACAAAACCACGAAACGAGAAAAATCGGTGGTGCACAAATGCAACAAGATCATGGATTACATCCATTAAATGCTTAAATTTTGTAAAACTAAGCTAAACATCAATTTACACATAGAACAGTCTCACTTTCGAAGTTGTGATGAGCAGATCTCCATCGAAGAACTTAGTCTCGATGACAATGTTACCACTGAAAAGTAATAATAATTTTTATTTTTAAATAGTATTCACAAAATTGTAAAATTTACGAGGGGGTAGGAATCCTTTTTCTTTAGATACCTTCTTACCTAATTCTGGTGCTAAATAGTAATATGTGCACTACTGTGTCCAGAGGTGTACTTATTTTAAAAAAATAATTTAAAAGGCTGTATGGAGTAATGGTTTTTGACGCTTCGCTAGCCATAGCACGCTCCCCTCCTCGCTTTGATTGTCAAGTAACCTAGTATGCTCCCACTCTGTTGGAAGCGATGACACTTTAGTGATATTTCATCCAAAAGTTATTTTATTTAATGAAACTTTACACCTGTTGCTTTGGATTTTCACCTGTATCGTGGGGCAGTTTACATATAAGGCCGGTAAAAAAATTCTTCATATTTTGTATACAAATTGAAGACATTTTTTTCCAAAGCTTAATTACATTTAATTATGATATATATGTGTATCTTGAAGGTAGTGAGAAAATCCCGTTGCTGTAGAAAACTTGAGATTTTTGATCAAAAAATGTGACAAATAGTTTTGACAGTCCTCTCTTGATGTTAACCTAACACTACCTAAAGAATTCTGAAGAGACCGAAACAGGTGAAAATCTGAGGGTGCAAGATCAGTACTATATGGTGGATGCATTAACATTTCCCAAGCAAGCTCTTAATTTTTGCTTGGCCAAAGATGTGTGCGGCTGACGTTAGCATGATGAAAGACCACTCATTTTCTGTTATTCAAATCCGGCTGGTTTTTCTCAATTTCTTACTTGAGTCTCATTAGTTGTCGGGAGTGGAGATCCGAATCGATGGTTTTACCCGGCGGTTAAAGCTCATAATAAAGGACGCCCTTCAATGCCCACCATACACACACAGCATCACCTCATTGCATGATAATCCGGGTTTCGCTACGGTCTGTGGAGCTTGGCTATCTTTTGACCATGAACTTTTCCGCACGTTCTTGTTGCAGGTGATCCACTTTTCATCATCAGTGATCAACTTTTCAAAAATGGTTCTGTTTCATTACGTTTCAATAGAGAATAATAAATAAGCTACGATTCATTAGGTTTCTTTCATTAAGCTCGTGTGCTCGCTCAGCGAGCTATGAAGAGGACTATGCTCAGAGTTTCTCTGCATGATGACTTAAAAATGAGTATATCCGCAGTAGAACCATAGTGACCGACATAGCCCCAACGGATAAGTAAGCTGAAGTAGCTGAATAGGCCGGCCATATAGCTCGATGAACCGAAAACTGATAGGGAAAAATGGTTCTCAAGTGACAGCCTCGTACCGGTAGGCGAAGAGTAGGGCGAACCCCGACACACTAGATGTAGTGACGACCTGGTAAGACATACAGGAAGTCGATGGATGCAGGTGGCTCAGGACTGTGATTTGTGGCATTCCTTTGGCGAGGCCTATGTTCAGCAGTAAACTTGTACTGAAGAACTAGAAGTTATGCAATGATGATGAAGATGATGTACGAGATAGTTGTCACTGCTAACTTATATAACCTGACGATGGCATGATATGAAGTCAAATCACAAAACTTAACCATTGTAGTTTTGTAATGTATATTCAAAGTCCATATTATATTAGATTTTGTATCAAAATCTAACCATACCGTAGTTTCACTTAATTTTTTAAAAGAAATGCAACAACACTCACTTTAACACATTGGCAGGCATCATCTGTGACTCAGGCGCGGACTCTATAGTGGATTGCCACGTGTTAGTGGAATTAGATATAACATATCCAAACTCAAAGAACCATTCCTCAAGGCAGCGCCCTTTAAAAAGCACCTTCTGTAAATAATTTTTAAATTACTGAAATACATAATACATAAAAAATAGTGCCGTTATGTAGCGTTGTAATAACATCCATCAGCATAAAAATAATGACAGAAAAATCTAATAGAGAATAAAAATAATAGTGCAGTATAATAATAATAATATCCTCCAGACCGAATTTCGGTCACGGCGGCCTGCCTCAACGAAGACTAGCCATCGGCGCGGGACAGGATTATAGTGCCCAAGTGTATGCGCAAGCACAGGTGCACTCTCTATTCCCTCTCTCTTATGGTCCAATGGGACGGTAAACCGACACGACCGGAGAGAGATCAGGCGCAGGACCAACGGCTTTACCTGCTTTCCGAGGCACGGGGGTGAGACACCGCCAACTTCTTGACTCTGGGCAGCTACTGAGAATTTCTTAAGGGTAAAACTCAATAACCAATTTTTTTCGCCCCACCCAGGATTCGAAACCGGGAACTCATGATCAGCTATCGCATTACTACAACCACTAGACTAACGAACCAGTATAACCATATTTTAATATCAGATATGACACAGACCAGCCACTGCTTATTTTAATAGTGAATTGACAAATGAACTAACAGTTCACCTGATTAAGTAGCTACCGTAGTCCATAGCTGCCTGCAACCAATTGCAAAGAAGGCTACAGGTGCGTCGTCACCTCTTGAGGACTGAGATGGAACACGTCACAGCTTGTAATATACTTCAGACCGGAAAACAGCTATTTCGAAGAAGAAATAAGTAAGGGGGTGATGCTTACCCAGCTGTCAGGCATTTCTACCTGGGAATTGGGTATGACGCCTAGTGAATTGTGCGGGACACATAATACTGATAATAATATTTCGGAGACATGTGAAGTTCGCCAACAAGCATTGCAGCAGCGCGGCGGATTCTTCCTTGCCCTAAAACCCTCTCAGAAATGACAGAAGGCCTGTGTTGGAAAGGTGTCAATGAGAAGGAGAAGTGTCGATCTGTCAAGGACTTTAATTAGACTACTCTTAATAATTACAATTGACAATATATATATATATATATATATATATATATATATATATATATATATATATATATATATATATATATATATATATATATATATATATATATATATATATATATTAGCTAGCCAGGCAGACGTTGTTCTGCCCTTTTCGGGGTTACCCATGGGCAAAAAACTATCCTATCTCTCAAGTTGGATCAAACTGCACACAGTGTGCAAATTTGATTAAATTGGGTTAAGTAGTTTAGGAGTCCATCGCGGACAAACAACGTGACACGTAATTTATATATATTAAGATTACATATTATGCTGTGTGGACTGTACAACATCACAGTTCTTTATCAGCGCTATTATGCAGAAACAAATTATGAAATTATCTAATCTAAATCTCATATATATATCTAAATCTCATTATAATTTTAAGAAATATAATAAAATAATCTTAAACACATTTAAATCAAGACTTAGTTTATTCAGGATCTATGAGTATCTGTTTAATTATTTATATTATATGCGGTATTTTTATAAATAACTGTTGCAAAAGACAGAGTATTTTTTCTCTTTTTTTTTTGTATCAAATACCTGTTCAAGACGAAACCGTTCCATGGACTCCACGGAACTAAAGTTCATTTCGCGTGAGACCACCCGACATTTCAATATACGTTTCGGTACTCGTGCTTCGTGCTCCACGTCGGGATTCGACATATCATCATTATGTTGCCATAGTATCTTTCCTGTAAATCGTAAAGTATAATGAATATATATATATATATATATATATATATATATATATATATATATATATATATAACACTCACCGGCACGGAAACTTGGCCAAGCGGTTATCTCGCGATAGCAAAAGCTTTAAGTGTTTCTGATGAATGTTTGTTATGCAAGTATGTCAAAAAATGTTTACCCTCATGTTCAAGAGGGTAATTCATTATGTTTAAGTGCACCATGACGAATTCTTTAATTTTTAGTTGAATCGGGTCATTTGAGCGACTAAGTTCACATTTTAAATTTGTGTGTTGTGAAAAGTTTACTGTAAGGTTATTCAATTATTGTGATCTTGTTGTGTCTTAATTAAATAACTAAAGGTGCTTTAAAGCCAATAAAAATGCCATTAACACCAGCACAAGTTGCACAAGCAGTAGCATTAATTGACCAAGGGCTGACACAGCGTGAAGTTGCTATTGTGCTTAACGTACCACGGTCCTCAATGCAGTATTCACTGAAACGATACCAGGAGACAGGCCGCTACACCCGCAGGCCAGGCAGTGGGGGCGTAAGGTGCACATCGGCCCGGGACGATCGTTTTATTGTTATGGAGATTTTGAGAAACCGCTACCTGACCGCTGTTGAGATACGCCAGCGGCTCCAAATCGCAAGAGGCGTTAATGTTAGTGAGCGTACGTACGGTGAGAAGACGAATGGAGGAAGTGAATTTAAAAGCTCGTAGACCAGCACGAGGTCCAGAACTTCTCAGACAGCACCGAGTAGCCCGACTTCAGTTCGCAAGAGAACATGTCAATTGGACCCACGAGCAATGGGCTAGAGTGTTGTTCACAGATGAGTGTCGAATAGCTTTACGTGCTCCAGACGGACGAGAACGAGTGTGGAGAAAAAGAGAAGAGAGGTTTCTACCCATTACCACCACCCAAACTGTGAGTTTCCATGGAGGCTCAATAATGGTATGGGGAGGTGTAAGTTCCGACGCACGTACAGAGTTGGTCATCGTCGATAATCGGCTTACAGCTACTCGATACATCGAGGAAGTTCTTCAGGAGCACGTAATGCCTTATTCGGGATTCATTGGACACGACCAATTCCTCCTCATGCACGATAATGCACGCCCGCACGTCGCACATTGTGTAGAGGAATATCTGGAAGAGGTTGGAATACAAAAATTACAGTGGCCAGCTCGTAGCCCGGACTTAAATCCAATTGAGCATGTATGGGGTATGCTCAAAAGAAAGATAAAGTCCAGCTCCAAACCGCCACAAACTCTAAATGAGCTCCGAAATGCAGCGCTGGCCGCTTGGGACAGCATACCGCAAGTTGATGTCAGAAACATCATTCAAAGCATGCCAGATCGAATGCAAGCGGTTATCAGGGCTAGAGGAGGAAACACCCGATATTAAAACTGATAGACAATAAAGAAACAGACTTAATTTTTAACTTTGTAGTGTTTTTAAAGTGACAATGGAAAGATGTTAATTTTAGTGAAAACATGTTATCTTGAAAAGAAAAATTTCGGTGAAGTAAACATTAAATTCTATGTTCTAAAACCATTAGAGACACTTATTGAATGCATCTACCCTTAATTTACTGTTAAAAAAACGTTTCAGTGCAAATAATCAGCAAATTCACGAGTGGCCAAGTTTCCGTGCCGGTGAGTGTATATCGGTAACTGTAAATCCTCACTATTAAATAAAGGCCCATTTGAACTTTTTTTTTTTTATGAAATCCCCCCTATGAATTAATCTATGGGCAGGCCTTTGTTCACCAGTACACTTTTGATTGGCTGTAATAAATGAAAGTTGGTAAGAATTACTTCGCCCATATCCATATAAAAGGTAAATGGGACGAAACCTTCTTCATTGTTCAACAGGACCAACTTTGCCCCTTTCCATGCTGTGAGGAACTTGGTAGTCCGCAAACAGCCTGTAAAAAGATTTCTAAGCCTGTCCCTCAAAGCAACCAGACTGAGCACTAGAGCCCGATCTGGCTTTAGTGCTGAGTCTGACTTGGTCCAGTTCCTCTACGGTTACCACCATCTCATCTTGCCACTCCCATGACGACAGGTGACCTGAGAGATACAGGATACACCTCGAACAGAGCCGCCGCTGAAAGCCGCGAGACTGCTACTGCTCCACCTAAGCCAATGGAATCCACTTAACCGTCAGGGCCTGAGCCATCTAGCGTGTAACCTGCCATAGAGCTGTCGGCCGATTGAGTGATAACATCGTGACCCGCGCCGGCCCTGAGACAGGGGATGCAAACAAAAAGTATATCCTACGATACGTGGTAGAGCCATGCTGCAATTATATTAGTAGTATAGTTGTATCACGTATGGGTCGGCTCGACCGGGGAAGGACCCCACTCTCACAGAATACCAGCGTCAAATAGTAGCTTAATGCTGCTGTGTTTCGTATGGTGAGTGTAGAGAACCGGAGACCCTTTTTACTGGAAGCGAGGCATTCCATCTTAGCCCTCACGGGTGACAACGCATCTGCTTTTTGATTCGTAATCGAGGATAGATGTAGATGTCTATGGGCCACAGCAACCACTTACCATCAGGTGAACTGTGTGCTCATTTGTCATCCTATCATATAAAAAAAATCCTTCATCTCAAATTAAAATACTACGGGCCAACCTCCACGACAGTGATACCGCCACGGCTCAGATTTGAAAGTGGTTAGAGGTACAACACGCCGCCATTTCTGTGAGTACCATAATACAGGAGACAATGGTTAGGGCAAGCTATTTAATTTAATAGGTAGATTTATAACACACCATAGATCATAATAACCTTCGGGTGTGCATCTTTTTAATGGGCAACATTTTGACCGGTTACAGCTTTTTGTTCAAGGGAAATGCACGCTGTTAAGAGATAAAATGAGTCAAGAATTGTCTTTGCTTCCGTGTACATATAAAGGAGGTTTATGCACCATCACCACATAAGCTCATCCAGCTCATAAACTACCGCGAGAAGGCTGGACTACAGGTAACCACAACCATTCACCACAATACAACGACAGAGATAAGACTTTAATTGAATATCTTTTCGTAACTAACCTAACTCATAACCATATAGGTTCAGAACTCCCTTTCGTAACTATTTGCAGCCAAACAATTATTGTATATATTGTATCATTAAAAAAGGAAGAGGCTTAAAAATAAAAGCTACTTATGGTTCTTATGGTCTCTTCTGTAAATCGTACGGTTATGGCTAAATAATGGAGAGTATTTTAAAAACACAGAAAATTAATTAATAAAATCTTACCTGTATCTGCATCGCGAAGGTTCATCCAATTTCTAGTTTAAATATCGGATGTAAGAAATTATTTTAATTTAAATTTTACAAAAATACAATTCAAAAGTTTAACTTTCAATAGTAGATTAAAGTGGAACTTATAAATTATTAATAAAAATCAAGGAACCCTACTGTTTGCAATCATTTAATCGATATACATTAATTTATACAAAAATTGAAATGTAGTTATTAATTACTATATTCATGTCATATCAAACATGATACATAAATATAGATTAAAGTATATTATATATAATATGTGGAGGATGATATATTCCAAGTTTGGCTTCATGTTGATGATGACCAAGTATTTTCGTTTTATTTAGCCTATAAGTTCATCTGTAACTCTGGTTTATGTTAAGAAATAAACAATTATTATGGGTTATCTATATAGTTTTATCATCTGGTTGGGTTCTATAAATATATAATTATAAACTAATAAGAAAAGATAAATATACATAAATATCAGTAAAAGAAAATAAATACAAAAAATACATAAATAAATAAAAGCCCAACCAGATGGAAGCCGTCTCGGTAAGGGAGACCAAACAGCCGAGGGTTAGGGGAAAGGGAAAGAAACCGGCGGACAATGCGGGCGGTATCGAGGAGCACCGCCTTCTGCATTTGAACCCGGAGCGGTCCGTCACGGAGCCCCAGTCGCCTCAGATGACCCGAGAGGATAACTGGGATTAGCCCATTCGCAGAGACGACTACAGGAATAATTTCGGTCGGCAGACCACCCCACATGTTGGCCACCTCGTGAGCCAGATATTTTTTTTGCTTATCTGTATCGGCTTTCACGAGGTTCTCGTCACACGGAATGGCAATATCGACTATAAATATCCTTAACTGTGTACGGTCCATCAGCACAATATTAGGCTTATTCGCAAGAATAGTCCTGTCTGTGATGATGATCCTTTAGGATGTATCTCCGATAGTTGTTGGTCTTAATAACCTAATCCCGTATTGTACAGCACAAACCCTCGGTTTCCCCGAAGAGGTCACCAAAGCGTAGCCAGTGGAGGGAGGCTACTGTGTCTACGAAAGGTTCATGTAGAGCCTTGTAGAACCTCCCGTGGAGTTCCTTCTCCTTCCATACGGTCTCCTGGTCGGATGCTCTGCACTGCCGGGTCTTGCCATTGCTCGTTGGCTAAGGATAGAGGGGTAAGTCCTATATCACAAGAAATGACGTCATTATAGAATGGATCATCCGATCTCGCCAGGAAGTAATTACGGAGGCTGCACACTTCGCGATTATGTATGGTGAGCGCGCTCAAAAAGCCACGCCAACCATGCTTTCGCGGCAAGTATAGCCTCATTACCAATGATCTCGGATGATGCATCCTATGGGACGTCATAGTAGTGCGGACTTTTCTATCCAGGGCGTTAAGTTCAATCTGAGTCCACTTGAGTATGCCAAAGGTATACATGAGGACAGGCATGACCCGTTATATGCGTGTGTCTCATTCACACCAGACAAAAGGCTTTTAAGCACTTTGGTCAAGCGTGCATAAAACACGTCGCAAACTGACTGCTTCATACCAGCCCCATCAATACCGATATTCTGTGACATACCCAGGTATCGGTATGATGTGACATACATTTACGGACATAGATAAATCTATGCCCTTAGAGTTAGCAACCCTTCCCCTTTCAACATGGAGGACCGCATACTTATCCGTTCCCAGCTCCATTCTAATAGAATTTCTAAAATCACAAGTGATGTTTGGCAATTCCACAAGATGGGAGGGACTGGAGGCGAACAACTTGAGGTCATCCATATAGAAAAGGTGGGTAACTTTTGTACTTCCTTTCCGAAGCTGAAATCCCTCCCTGAGCCCTCCAGTAAAGTACTGAGAGGGTTCAAAGAGAGGCAGAACCAGATTGGAATCAGAAAATCGCTCTGGAAGACACCCCTTATTATCCTTATGTGGCTTTCCGCAGCCATCATCCGCTCGCCCAGATGACAAAAGATCGTTCTCCACTGCCTCATACACTGCTCGAGGAAGTCTCTAACTATACAGTCAATCTTGTACAGCTCGAGGACCCTCTTTAGCCATGTATGGGGCACCGAGTCGAATGCCTTTCTGTAGTCTATCCAGGCAGCGAAGAAGTTCCGACGGTTGCGTTTCACCACTTTGCCAATGACCGCGTCATGAGGAGTGGTTCCTTGGTTCCACGACCACTGCCCCGACATCCATTTTGAGCGCCCGACATCACCTAATTTGAGTCCAGGTGACAAGTGATTCTCGCACTCAAAATGGATGTTAGTGTCTTGTATATGGTCCGTAGACACGTGATGGGGCTGTATTTGCTTGGGTCTGTGGTACCCGGGTCTTTAGGAACCAAATGAGTGTGAATACTCCCATTAGTGAACAGGCTCGGGAGCGACTTCTGGTTGAGAGCCTCTTGAAATGGTCGGGCGAGCACAGCGTGACGCTCTACGAAACCCTTTAGCAAGTAATGATGCAGCCCGTCGAGTCCCGGACTTTTCCAGTTCGGGGCTCTACGGACCGCCTCAGCTACGTCATCCGGCGTTATAATGATGGGGTTCATGGGCGTAACACTCGCACACTGACTCGCCACAATTTCCGTCCAAGGGCCCTCGCTGTGGGTTACGGGCTCTGACCACATGCCAAGGCAATTATTATTATTATACATAATCTACTATTGGGCTTCATCACTATCTAGCAAAAATATAATGATGTATGGAAATAACTGGTGGCTTAAGTATCCTGTGACACTAGTGTATTTGGTGACTTTGGTCTTAATTGACGTACAACAATGCTTGAAGCACACTAGTGGCTTTTTATGCAAAAATATGTAGTTTTCGAAAAAAAAAGAAGTTAATTGGGATTTTAAATGAGCAATATAACATATTTATTGCCTACCAAAAAATCAGTTTTTTTTTTAAAGAGATATAAGTCATATTTAGCAAAGGTAACAGATTTTGGTCTTAATTGATGTACAATAAATGCTCTTTATTCTTATTTTAAGTATTAATCACAGTCGTTTTTTACAGATTTTTGATTAAAATTGCTTAAAATGGTAATGGCATGTCAGAAACAGCAGCAGGTTTTACAAGTTTATTGGAAATATGGATCAGCCTAATAAAATTAATAACTTAAAAAAAGGATCCACACTGCAAAGTTTATTTTTTAACATATTTTATTCAGTTTTTAACCCCTCAACTGCTGCGGCCTACGCGCGCCTTATCCCCTCGTCTGGAAGACTGCTGGGCACGATACCGGGCAGGGTGGAATCAAATACATTCTTTCGCAAATTTCTCGATAACTTTGTGTAAATCTCTATTAAAATATTTGGATTCTCCATAGAGTTCCCTTGAAACTAGTATGTAAATATTCTAGTTTTTTACAACATGTTGTTCTAATTGATGGAAATTAAGAGGGAAGAAAAAAATTCGATACAGTTGTGTAAAATCAGGTATGTTTTTGAAATTTGAAGTTTCATTTACAGTTTTCTCTTAGTTACTATTAGGCATGGCATATTAATCCTTACGATCATCATTAAGAAAATTTTGTAGAGGTAAGCTTTGCATCATATGGAATGTTATTTGGACGCATAAAAAAAGAGATAATGAAAAATTTAAATAAACTAAATTCACAAAAATCATTTACTCCTACTAGGCTTCTCCGTACGTAATCCTCCGTAAAATATAATATTGTAGTATTTTGCAAAAAAACTAGGTAATTTTATACTATCGCGGTCCTCTCGTTTTTTGGCTTTAGAAAATCGAAAAATCATCCGATTTCGATGATTTTTTTAAATCCTCGTTTTTACGGCATTTACGAAAAAAATTACAGAAATAAAAAAAATTTTAACTGATATTGGTTTCAGGACTTTAAATGTATGTATAATTGTTAATAACTTTTTTACATATAATGAAATGAAGTTATAATTTTTTTTTTGTAATCTACACAAAAACAAACATTTTAAAAAACATTGAAAATTTTTTGTTTATAAATTTTTTATTTTATTGAGTGTAAGATCGAGTGAAGAGGGAGAGAGTTGGGAGAGGGAAGCACCACGCCACTCAACGTAGCACAGCCGAGAGAAGTGTGGTAGACGGTGCCCCGCGAAGCGGGGCTCCTACTTCTGAGTGGTTTAAAAAAAACCACGAAGGAGATGGCGGGGTATATTCGCTCGCTCTCGCCCCATCTCCTTCTAACCTAACCTTTCCGAGTCGGGATGCCCTAAGTCCCGATCCCGAGCTTGCTTCGTTCGATCTCACACTCAATAAAACACCAAAATATTAACTTATATAATTATTTTGATTTTTTTAGAGTGTTTGTGATTACATTTAAAGTCTGAAAACTTTATAATAACTTTAAGTGAGATAAAAAATTAATAAACAAACCTTTTTCAATGTTTTTGAAATGTTCGTTGTTTGTGTAGATTAACAAAAAAATATATAAACTAAGTTTAATGCTTTGCAAAAAAAAGTTATGAACAATTATATTGGAAGAAGTGCATTTATGACCACATTTAAAGTCATAAAACTATATGAAATCTTTAGGTGAGGTGATTTTCCATATTTTTTTTCATAATGCCATAATAACGATGATTTAAAAAAAACATCGAAATCGGATGATTTTTCGATTTTCTAGAGCCAAAAAACGAGGGGACCGCAAGGCATAAATTACCAAAAACTATGCAATTACAACAATAGAAAAAAGGATTGCAAGATATATCCATACCATTAACTTATCGCACTGATCGGCCCCTGATGTGACGGTGATGTCGACGCGTAATTCGAACCCGACTGGCGCAGAGCCTATTTTGGGACGCCACAACCATCTTTACTATTTACTTTAATTTATTAATTCATGCACCAATATTCCAATTACGGTTTAGTAGTCACAAAAATTATAATATATCCTCGTAAGGCCCAAGAAAATTTTTGCTTAGTTTAGATTACGACCCGAAGGTCCTTTTAAAAGGATCAAATTTTATTGATGTTCAGACCCAAACAAAAAGATGCAATGTTTTCTTTTGTTGCAGTTTTTATTTTAAATGTAGTTTATTAGTATCTTTATAACTTACCAAAGGACCGATTTGTAAAGTATAGACCTCATATCTTTGGTTCTTTGTAAAGGCCTTTGGGTTAATATTAGATAAGTAGGTACTAAAAATTTACAAGCTAGTAGTAGCAGTAGGACTTTGGGTTGTAACGATATAAATAAAAACACAATTTTTATGAATAAAATCAACATTTATTACAAATTTAAGTAATAATACTTTTCACAAGAAGAAGATATTGAATGCATAACATGGCTAAAGTTATGCCAATATATAGATATATGCAATTCATTGGTAGTGAGACCAAGGCACTTGCCATATTTTGATAAGAAAGTTTGATTAGTTTAGTTTGTCAAAACTATTAGCTTCATTATTTCGTCATCGATATAGAGCTTAAAGTAATCAAACTTATCAGTAAATGCATCTGCATCAATCGGTAGATATGAGGGATATGCGAAATAACGCAGATTAAAATTCTTCATTGACCACTCACAATGTCTCACATCAGATGAAGATGACGCTGGCACATTCCTATTATTGGTTACCTTTCGCGATGTAATTCCGCGTGAATGTCGCATGGCTCCATGTTGTTGCGTGCCACAATCTCGTCCTTTTCTTTGTAATGAAGGTGCGGGTGTCATATCTTTGTCGAAAAGTTCAGGCTGAGAATATGAACCACTTGATTCCAATTCCAATCTCTTGACACTCGAGGACCCTGAATCTGACAAATCTTTATCTCGTGATAACACACTAGAAATACCTGCCATCAGACAATCATCAATTTCATTGATATCAGCTGCTTCATCTTCAAATTCTGAATCAACAAGTAAATCTACTATTTGTTGGCTATTTACTCCTGAAAAAAAAGTTATTTTTTTGTTAATTAAATATAGACTAGAAACAACAATAATATTTGGTAAGTACCTACCTAAATAAATTTTCAAAAAAGTATTTTAGTTTAACTCATTAACTTAACGTGCACTTCATCTTAAGTAAACATAATAACCCAAAGACCTTTGTATAGGTCTAAAATAATACGGGTTTTTTGGTATAAAAGCCCGCGATACTTTTTAAAGTATCAAAAAGTTTGGTTTAATTAAATGCATCATTTTCGATAGTAAAATGAAAAAATATTTAATATAATTACGGAAAACATATAGCCACACATATTTTTGTATTCAAAACCGTGCTGATATGTCTGATCACAAGGATAAAGAAAGATTTACTTACCCTGTCTCCTAAAGTCAGCCATTGTGTCGAAAAAGAAATGGTGTCACGAGGTCAATTTCTAAATCAATGATTACGACTTCCGGTAACAGATTAAATAAGTCTTCCAGGTTTGTCTTAAATGTCAAATATTTATTTGGAGGTCCATTTAAATTTGAAAAATGTGATTTTAAAATTGAACCTTTTTAAAGGACTTGGGCCTGCATGAAGAAGTAACCATATTTGATGCTGGGTCTGAACACACATATTATTTATTCCTTTAAAAAGGACTTTGGGCCTTAGGAGGATATTACTCACAATACAAAATAGTAAACAGTTTCCATAAATATTTGTGTTAAAATAATGTAGGTTTGTTTTGTTATGGTAGTCCTTGGTATTTTTACTTCTAATGAAATTTTGGATACAAACATCCACAGAAATGCAAACAGAAAGTATTTGATAGTAGATTACTAACCCAGGCATTATTATTATATTACATTAAGCACATAATATACCTTTAAACACCTTAAATGTTTACTCAAAACACCAGTATGCTTCAAATATACTTTCGGTCACTCCGCCAAACTTAGCTGTCGACCGTTTAAATAAATTCTTCCTGTAAGCCGATATTATTGGCTCTTTTGTTAGCCTATTCTTTCCCATACACACTGACATGTTTGGGAATAAGATAGAAGATAGTAATAATATTTTCACTTTTGTTTAATGTAGAACTAGAGGGAAGGTGATGCACCAGACGGGCTAACCACGGACATTAAAACAATGTTAAAGTAAACGAATTACTATGAATAATGGAAAAAAACATCGCTCAACACAAAAACTTGAGGTGAAATTAATTGCTTGCGATTTGATAATCTGCACATGATACACATGCACAAACTGCTGCCTAGAACGCATCGCTGCTGTTGCGTACGCAAATATACAACTTTAACGAGTCGCATTGGTGCATATTGAAAATAAAATAAGAAAAGATGCGATATAAATTCTCATCGCCCTTAAAACAACGTAAACGTTACCTATTAATTTTATTAAAACTTTAGCTAAACAAAAAGGATACATCTGAAAGCCTCTCAATATTGTTTCCACACGCTCTTGTATGCCATCTTCAACAGGTAAAACTTCTGTCATTGTTGCTTTTCCCTTTTCTCCTTTTTATATTATTAATTGTCTTTGATTGTAGCTCTATATTTTGTGATAGTAAAATTTCCAACAGCTTTGCATAAAACTAAAATTTTATTTATTTTAAGTTAACAGGAATTCATAAAACACACTGACACCTGACAGTAGTGACAGTACAGTACACAGAACACTATGGGTGCGTTTGGCAGAAAAAAGCGCTAGCAAGCGCTTACAAGCGCTGAAATAGTTTTCGGCCAGGACACGGTTACTACTTCAGTAGCGCTGACACAATCCGCCATTTTGCTTATTTAATTTGTTTGTTTTGAAGTAGAGTTTTTAAGTTGTTTTGTGCAATATTAGTTTTAAGTAATATAATAACGTGAATAAACATAAGCATGTTATTAAAAATTCATGATTGGTAAGTTTTTAATATGAATACTTTACAAACATATATTTAAATTAGGTTAGGTTCCCCGGTTAAAACTAACATCGTGTCCTGGAGGAAAATAGCTACTTACGATTTGACAGCGCTTACCGCTTACGATCGCCATTTTGCTTACAAGCGCTTGCTAGCGCTTTTTTCTGCCAAACGCACCTTATTACTACCCTACATATTTATTTATCTATGTATAGGACCATAGATTACTGACTATATACTAGAGAATTACTACAGTAGGGAATAGGGATCCACAAAAGTATCGAGTAACAGTAGTATCGATACTTTTAGTTCGACACTTAGTAATTTTGAACTCGATTCTTTTATTAGAGTATTTTACTAAGTATCGATACTTTCTTAGTTACTCAATACTTTAGTCACTCCATTAAACTATTAGATAAAAGTCAGTAGATAGTACTTCCTTTTCCGATATATAGTGTCATCCCTCTCGATGGATTGAGGATTTCGAAGGCAAAGCCTATTATAGTTGGAATAATGTAAGTTGGACCAAGTAAATATATTTTATACATTTAGTAGCAATATCTCGTAATTTTGATGAATAAATAATATATAAAATGGAATCATAACGCGAAATATTTGGATTTAAATGTGTTTCATTTGTTGTTTAAGAAGAGTCTACCTATCAGTTATATATAATTAAAGTAGAAGACTATTTTCATTAAGCAATGTGCCAATATTTGTTATTATTCAATGGTAATATTGTTCAATAGGTGATAAGTTCGTCGTCGGAACGAAAAAGTTTATAAAAGTGAATTTTATTGTCTTTAATTGCGGACTTAGATGCTCTGTTTGATTTGTTTATTCAGAATGCCACCTCCCGGCAGAGGACAAAGTGATGTGCGTTAATATTTTATTAAAGCTGATCAAAATTCAGCCAAATGAAAAATTTGTCTAACAGTAATACTTCTAACATAAAAAAATTAAATATACACACACAAAGGTAAGAAAAATAAATAACTAATAAGATTATCAAATAGATGTGTTCTTACGAAAATAAGTACCATATGGATAAAGCCTGATAAATCCAAATAAAATACGATATTTGATTGGAAGTTATGATAAACTATTGTGTTTTTAAAACAGCAATTCCGGATACTTACAGATTAAAAAAATTGGTTAACGCTGCAGTTCATCCCTGGAACTTCTCGCTAATTTCAAATGCAAAGCGCTCCAAATTTCACTAAATTATGACATTGAATATGACACACACAAACACACACACACACACACACACACACACACACACACACACACATACATACAGACTTACAAACACCATCAAAAATTGTCAGGCTGGCTTCCTGTGACCTCAAAACGTCAATATTTGATGAAATCTCGATTTTCGAAAAACGGGGTAAAAACAATAACTACCCGATTTTTGAAAAGTTACAATTTTCTTAGCGGGAAGTTAAAAAAATGGATTCATTGGATTTTATCTGGTACAGGTACGACAAATCGGATTGTATCAGTATTCCCAATTAATTAGGATCCAGAATTGCGGTACTGGAATTTACCGGTAGAATGAATAATCATATTTTAGCCATTTTTTGTCATTTCGCGTAAATATAAGAAATCATATTTTATTGATGATTTCTTATATTTACGCGAACACTACACATTGAAATAATACTAGTTTTTACGGAATTTATCGCGTATATTTAACTTTTTAAATACCCGACGTTTCGAGAGCTTTACAGCACCCATGGTCACGTAAAGGACTGAGATGTTCAAGTCCAGATGTCATAGTTAACCGCGATTACCTAGA
This sequence comes from Parnassius apollo, assembly GCA_907164705.1. NCBI lineage: Eukaryota > Metazoa > Arthropoda > Insecta > Lepidoptera > Papilionidae > Parnassius > Parnassius apollo. The sequence continues at coordinate 4,567,787 of CAJQZP010001030.1, read as the reverse complement.
TTAAAATTTAACTTTTGTTCCGATCTACACAGTATGAACTTGAGCTCGTTCTGGAACCACTCTTTAAATGTAGTGGCATTCATTTCCTCGTGGTAGTCATTTGTGGTTTTTGATTTAAATGCTAGTAACGCATTCTCCACAAAGCCGTATTTTGCAGAACCTGCGTGGCATATTATCAGACGGGCCCCCTTACCCATTGGTACTTTCGACGTCGACCCTTGTGTATCATCCGTCCAAGAACGGGAAACCGTGTGATTGGCGTTTAGCCATGTCTCGTCAATGAACACGACATTATCCCAGTTATCAATATTTTTTGATTCTCTCAAAAAACTTATCCGTTTTAAAATTATGTCGTATCGTTCTAATAAAATTTTTCTTTTGTCTGTTTTTTTATACGAAAAACCAATATCTTTTGGTTATAAGATTTTGGTTAAAGCAGTTTTACCCCCGCTAAACAGTCCAGCTTCTCTTAACAATGCCAAAAGCTTCTTCCTGTTGAGATATTCATTTCTGGAATAGTAACCATATTTATGATGTCTGATTGCATCGGCGTCAAAGGTGTCAATATCTGTCACGGGTTTAGTTCTACGTTTCTTCTTCGGAGTACGTAAAATATTATCTTCCGTGCCAGTAGAGCCGAACTTTTCTTTATTAATATTTGTTATCGTTCGTTTGCTAACTCCAAGCGCCTGAGAGACGCGTTCTTGTACTTGTTCGACAGGTAACAGGGGTCCGCCAGTTTGCCGCTCCCGCTCAAAGAAATCTTGCAGCTTGATGATTAACTCACGGGCTCCACTTTTCAATGTTTGTCCACGTTTAGGATTATTATGCACAAAAGTAAAAAGAAGGGAATACAATCAACACAATCGAAGTCCGATTTAGCGACGATGTCAGTTTGAAAAGCAGAAACAGTCTATTAAACGAAAGCCGGGTAATCAAATAAAAACAGATCGAAAACACTTGAAGAACGTGGTCTATGCGCACGAAACGACAACAGACGAATGTTTTAGCGTCACAAAATGGCGGCCCATAACGCCATTTGGAGTTACCATTTTCAACCTAAATATAAAAATGCTACTTTCTTTCGCGCGTTCGGTTTGGTCGTAGTTTTATTTTTATATTTAATAAAAGTTAAGTCCATTATTTTAAAACTCTTAAAAAGAAAACAAAACGTATTATTTTATAAAGTATAACTGTATAAGAACAGATTACGATACTGTTATTGCCCGTTATTGTTAGCACAGCACTACAAATATAAAGCGCTGACATAACCTTGTAATAGCGCAGTATAGATTTAGAAAAATATTGTTTACCAAGTTATTTGACACTCAGTTTGGCACAAAATTATAAATTTCATTAATTATTGATATAATAATGTTGTTTTAATGCTCATCAATTGTTAAAACGGTAAACAACCAGCAAAAATATTTTTATCGTAACTGTAACGCCATTACAAAGTTACGTCGTCAGTTCAATCGCGACGTGTCAGGAACGCATTCTCTGAACGGCCGAACTATAGCTTCCTTGTGTGTACTCTTAGGCATAGATTTAGAATACACTGGTGGCTTAGGTGTTTCTATGATTAAAGTTAGTTTGTGGTTAGTAAGCATAGACTTATTATACTACTGCGTATTAGTAAGTAATAAGATAAATATTCTGTTTCTGTGGTTTGTGAATTATAGTCACAAACTAATAAGAGTACTAGCGAAATTATAGTTGGCGGAAAATTGACCGTCGACAGATTGTTGCTCCTGTTTTATCTTTCAATAATAGTTTGAAGTTAATTTTGATACGTAAAAGTAATGTAATTGTGTTTAAGCGCCAGAGCATATGAACTATTAGAGGAAATGACTAAGTGATTCGATGTTGATTGTATAATCAATTACCGAAAAAATCAAAGAAACATAATCAATGCCAACAATTATAAAGCACTTAAAATATTATTTAACATCTAACCTGAGCGTACCTTGATTTCACTATTTCACGCGTCGCTTCTAGCTACGCTCGGTCTGTGTAAGGTGCGCGTCCAAGCATAGTTTGCTCCTTAGCTATGTAAGTTTTTTAAAAGTACCCTGTATAATGTTAGTTTGTTTGTTCTAGAAATAAAAATTGCTAAAAATGTATAATTACAATTGAGTGTGTTTGAGTGAAATTTATTCGATATATTAGTGTACGCCTCGGCTAAGACTATTAGTTGTTTGTATGTAGTTAAAAATTTTCATGTAAATGAATTGTTGTAAATTTTTATGAGATATAAAGATATCTCAAATCTAAAAAATATATTAACCTTAAGTTACTTTGTTTCATAAGTTATATCGGTGGCTCTTCACTGCTGGCCGTATGAGGACGCTAAAAGTCACTCAGCGAGCTGTGGATAGGCCTATACTCGGGGTTTTTCTGCGTGATAAACTTAGAAATGAGGATATCCGCAGAAGAACCAGAGTAACCGACATAGTCCAACGGATAAGTAAGCTGAGGTGGCAATGGGCCGGTCATATAGCTCGAAGAACCAACAACCGTTGGGAAAAAAAGTTCTCGAGTGGCAGCCTCGTACCAGTAGGCGAAGTGTAGGACGACCCCCCCCACTAGATGGAGTGACCTGGTGAGACATGCAGGAAGTCGATGGATGCAGGTGGCTCAGGACCGTGCTTTGTAACATACCTTGGGGGAGGCCTATGTTCAGCAGTAGACATGTGAAGGGCTGTAATGATGATGATGATGATGATGATAAGTTATTTTGATCACTTGGGTTCCCTAATTAACTTGAATGACTGTCGCCATCGACTGTCCACTGGGTTGAGTTGTGGTTAAAATCTCCCAAAAATTTCGCGATGTGACGCACCAGCATGTTGTGCGGAAAAACCTATAAAAACGAAGATCCTGAATGAGTTAAAGACGTGACTTATGGGACAAACATCCAAGCTCAAATCTAGACACGCGGTAGCGTGTCAAGCCAAGTTGGAGCAGAATTGCGAGCAGCACCGTATGTAAATGAGAACTAGCCAAATCAGACCTTAGGCTACAATATGTTATTATCCTAAGTTATAAGAAGAAATGATATTTTATGTTGTTATAAATAAATTTCAGGACTGACTATTGAACTTGGCACCCATTTAGATCTCACTTCTTTTGTCGTTGAAGTCAACAACCAAGGCATATATCATAATATTGAACTTGGCTCTCATTTCATATTTATGTTTTTGATGGGATCTTAATTATTAACAAAATGTCGTAGTATGTAACCCGTAGACAGAGTGTCTCCGATGTGACCGTAGACCACTGACCTCTACCACCACTAGACTAGGTAGACTTCGGATTATATGCAATAACAAAGTGCCAAAATATGCATACAAATATGCCCTAAAAAACCGAAAGCACTTAAAACTGTTGATATGCCCAAATATGCACAATGCATAATCAAAAAACCATTTTTATTTCAATTTTTTAATTAAAAACGGTACAAAAAAAGCGAAACGTTCTTAAAATTATTCATAGTATTTATGACAATATACAATTAAATATTTTTCCAAATTTTCGAGTGCAAATTTGTGAAGTTTGTCACCAAGTATCAACTTGTACGCGGAAAACGACCTCTCTATATCTACTGACGAAATTGGACAAAATTTACTTAACCACTAGCCAACATGGTTTCGTTAAATCTAGGTCTACGAGCACTAATTTGGTACATATTACGGAAATACTAATTGAAGCACTTGATGCGGGGAAATAAGTCGACGAAATATATACTGATTTTAGCAAAGCATTTGATCGGGTTCCACATGACATATTGGTTTGTAAGATAGCTGCCTATGGTATTACTACCACATGACATATTGGTTTGTAAGATAGACTATGGTATTACTGGTAGTATGTTAAAATGGCTAAAATCGTATTTAAAGGACCGAACGTTTTTATAGGGGTGAATGGATATCGGTCAGGATTAAAAAATAATAATTCCGGTGTGCCCCACGGATCTCATATCGGAACGATTCTTTTTGAGGTGTTCGTAAATGAAATTCCAGAATTGATGAAATGGTCTCATGTCTACTTGTATGCGAAAGACTTAAAATTTTGCAAGACGATTGTGGAAGAGAACGATTCAATAAAGCTACAGAACGATTTTGATCGACTGATTAAATGGTGCAAAGTAAATCGTATGTACTTAAACATTAGTAAATGTTTCTATGTGCAATATGCGAGAAAAAGTAACACTATCGACTATAGCTATCACATTGGATATAATAAAAGTAGTAGTAGTTCGACCAAATTAGAGACCTCGGGGTTATATTCGATAAAAAATTAACTTTTGTGCCCCACATTGAAAACATTACTAAACGTGCATCTAGGGTGTTGGGTTTTATCATAAGATATATCAAGTCTTTCGTAAGTATAATTCCCGGCGCGAATCCTGAACACACTTTTCATTGGACGATATGACGTTCACCACGCTGACGTTCAACGTAATTGGTTCGTCTGTCGATCACAGAACACTATTACCTGTCGATGTTCGTCGTCTATTGGGTCCGCACGTATCATTCGGTTACCGTACACTTGACAGCAATTTTAGTGAAAACTTTTTAATAAAATTATATTTGTTAATGTTTTTTTACCTCGTTGTTAATTGTTGTTTGTGTATTCCTTGTTTTTGTTTTTTCTTGTTGTTAATTATTTTTGTTGTAATAATTTGAGTATTCAGATTTTGGTCTAAATATGCAGAGAAGAAAGAATTCGGTGTTAAATAGACAATGGAGAAGATAACCATTTTTTGTTTTATATGCCAAAAATTCTACAAAAAATTACGAGAATAACTGTGTTTTTAATTTTTTTTCTATCTTCAAAACTGACCGAGATATAATGGCGCAAAGTTAACATTTTCGGTCTAAGCCGCGAGCCGAGCGAGACATCGTCGATGACGTCACGATTTCCATCTTCGTGCGAGCGACCCGACGCGCACTTAGAAAATTAAAACATTTACTCGAATGTGTACTACTAAGAAATTCAGGACTTCATAGGCCTGATTTTTACTGACAGCTGTCGCAGAGATCAAGCTATCTTTTATGAACTATAAACACTAGAAATTTATTTTATATTTTAAGATAGGCTTTTAGGTTTTTTGATCTGAATAAACAGTATACAAAAACTCCTTGAAAATGCTATTGTGAATAATGTTGTAGATTTTATTCCCGTCTATAAGTTAAGTCAAGATCATCTGGAATATTTTTAGCACCGTCAGAGCTAATTTCACGACCGCACATCGCGTCATAATTCACGATACCTTCCCCACCATCTGGATGCTTGGTGGTCTACCACTGTGCGTTTTACTAGGATATTTTTCTCGTACAACTTCTCTGTGGAATTGTTTACCACCAGTGATTTTTCCGGACCGATACGATTCAGGGACCTTTAAGAAAAAAGCTTACTCTTTTCTAAAAGGCCTGCTACTGCAATTCCCCTGGTGTTGCAGTTATTCATGGGTGGCGGTAGTCACTTAACATCAGGTGCGCCGCATGCTCATTTGCCCCCTCTTCTATAAAAAATGCTAAAGGTGGATTTAATAATAACACAACCGCTATTCAATTTAAATCTGCATACAAACGGCTTGTTAGTCACTGGGAAATAAATAGTACTGAATCTGGAAATTGTGTTGATGTCAGATACGAAAATAAAATAAACGGAAACTTGCCAGATTTCCGACTGCTTGATGAAAAAATCCAAGATACGTTTCCTCGCGTTAATAACGCGACCTTTTATACCAAAGAAATAATAAAATACATATCAGGTTTTATTTTAAGAAAATTGACAAAATGCCTTATGTGCGAAGGTTGCTTGCTTGCATTATATACTAATGATAAACACGTAAGTTTTATTTTGAAAATAGATAAGGGTGGTCTTATTTATGCCTCCAATTACATATTTAATATATGTAATATTTATGAAAAAATATTCCGTTCTAGGTGCGTGTTAATTTAAATTTGCTTGGAAAAAACCATTTTTTGAGTGATGATTTTAATTAGTCGCCTTATATTGATAGTCACAGAATGCTCCTTATTAAGAAAACTCCGTGAAAACACAAAATTTAGCGAGCTTGTCAAATAATTAGGAATGATCATACTAAATTAGTTTTATTTCAAGGACAATAGTAATTTAATTGTAATTACTAATAGCTATAAGTGTAATTATTAAGATTTTGTAAATAAAATAATATTTTTCAATATTTGATATTAATGTTACCTATTTGTTTCATTTACTTCAATTATTCTATCCTAATTACATGTGAATAAATTGGTCTGAAATTACTGACGTACGCTTCAATAGAGATATAATACCTATATAATACCTATGGAGGCGGCGTATTCTACTATAGAAATAATAGTTATACAAATATCTATAATATCGACACACACTTGTCAAAAATACTTTTGTTTTCTTTTTAACAAAGCAGTAGCTACATTAGAAAAGGAAGACTACAACAGTTTGTCAATTGATTATTTTGACAACACTTTCGTGTGACGTCGTTAGCTCATCCATGCGTGACTGCGTCGCCATGTTAAGCGCTGAGTTTTGTGGTAGATCTGCTCTCAAACTGTTGAATGCTAAAAGTTTTTTTTGTTGTGTAGTGCAGTGCCTTCATCTTATCTTATAGTAGGTGTTTTTCTTCTATTTATATTTTATTATGTCAAATAAGTGTCTTACAGTTTATTTCAAGTGTTATGGTAGTGATGTATTTTTTAATTATTACTTTATGTAAGATGCATAATTTTGTAATTTATTTAGCCAATAAAAAAACTGCTAAGAAGTTTTGTAATTATTAAAAATCGCAGTATATGTATGATTGTCGGTACTAGGTGGGGGAGAAAAAACAAAAACTTTCAGGAGTGGTCTTCAGTATGCCTCTATTAGAGTCGTTATTTAAATTATTAAAAAAACCTTATCAATTGCTGTATTAGAATATATTGCGGGATTTGTGGCAGAAAAAGGTTCAGATACCATGCAAGAAGAAACAGTGACAAACTGTCTTATAGAAATTATATTAAAAAATAATTTTGTTCAGAAATGAACAAATAATAATAATAATAGTTTATATAAATAATAAAATCTATCATGATCATAAAACGGTGGATGAAATATGATATCCAGGATGTTATCCTGCATATCATATTTCGTGATCATGCCAGATTTTGAATTTTTCGAAATTTGATAATATTTTTCATTTAAAATCCGAATGAATAAATAAAATATGATATACAACTTGCTTGTATAACTTACTATTTGTGATGAATTATGTGCAGAAAAATTAATAATAAATAAGTATTGATTTTTAAAACAGTTTATTTCATTTTTACTCAACTAATCATTATTATTTTACATTAATAATATGGGATCTGGGATCACCATCTCAGTAATACTTTCAACACAAAAGAAGGATTTAATTTCTATCTACACAAAAGTCATAAATCAGTCAGTCATATTTATTCGCCAGATTAGTTATTGGACGATTGAAAATTCAGCCCTGTATCAATGTAAATACCTACGGAATAAAGTAAATTAAGCAACAAATCCAATTATATAAAATGAGAAAAAAATTCATATTAGTTAAAATATCGATATCAGCTGCGCATATTGCAGAGTTACAACCCTATAAAAGGCGGCCATTTTATGCGCCAGATTTTTGTAGGTAGTCACGCTAATTTTGTAGGTATGCCCAGTCCATATACTTCTAAGTCAGTGGTTTACTCATTGTAATTTGTCAAGTTTGTGCACTTATAAATTTGGTGCCATTTTTTTTCTTACCTTTTCTTTGCGTGTTGATGCAAATTACGACGTGCAAAGTGTTAGAAATTAGTTTATTCGTTGAGTAAATAACAATAATAGTGAATAGTTCAGTGTATTTAGTGTAGGTATATAAAAACTGATCTCAGCCATTATGGCAATATATGACAATATAAGTAATAATAAGCGACTAAATATCAAATCGTGTATAATCACATTACAAAACGTTCCAAATACCTATTCTGTTACCTATCCGACGTGATCGACGTGACAAAGTCACAGTGATTTTTCACCGTGAAATTTTTATAACTGGAACAACAGTCACAGTGATTAACGACTTTGCCCATGTCTATTCCCTAAAACCCTCTCAGAAATGAGGGGAGGCCTGTGCCCAGCTGTGGGTCCTATATAGGCTGTAACTTTAAGCGGGCTACATACGACACGATATCGGTGGCGATCTAGGGTGGAAAGAAATCGGGGCTTTTATCGGGGTAGACCTTACACACGGGCCTGCCTAGCCGTACGCGTTCGGACTTGGAGCGGAATGCATATGCGGTAGAGTTCTTCAAAATACCTCCGACTCTCTTAAAACACCACCGTGTTGGTTTGGCATTAGCCATCTCGGTTAATTTATTCGAAAATAGAAAAAGAGAAGTTGATGGGTGAAAAAATGGCTCTAAAAGAGATAAAAATTAAGCCACATAAACGTACTAAATGGCCTGTAATCCAAGGACGTGATTAATTTTCTCCGGATGGATGAAGACAGTTTTTATAACCTTCTAGAAATGATTTCGCCACTTATATAAAAACGTCAATTTCTCCTACCTATGCTACTTAGTTATTTCTTCTTTTTGTTCATTTCTGCTTTGGTCAAAATCTGGTTATGTATTACACACAACAAACAAGGAAATAAAATACTTTTGTATAATAATATGTATACTTTTTTTTTAATGTAATCTTTATTTATGGAGTAAAACTATCAGAAAATAAAATAGCTTATATCTTTTTTTAAACATAAAGAAACCTTTAATTTCGGACATACTCTCCCTTTTATATAACTTGTTTGTTGATGTGGAGATGGTGAAGGAGTAGAAGTTAGTTGTTGATAAGAGGATGAAGGCACGTAAGAGATCGAAGTGTGGTCTTGTGGAGTTGTAAGAGATATGAGTGCGGTCTTGTGTTGATAGCGTTGGAATAGGAGTTAGTTGTTGAGGAGAGGCTTTATCTTCTCCTTACTTATATCATACACTCTACTTTACGAACGGCAATAAAAAAATTAGTTTAGTAGGCATTCTTGACCATGTCACTTCGCAACGTCACAGGCTAGGGTGGATATGATTTGAATTTCGATAAAATTTCAATTAATTAATTTATTTTATTCACTTTTTTTTTTGGTTTTTTGTAAAATATCAGTGCCATAGGCTTCTACTCCGTTTATATGATTAAAATGTAAAAATTTTGTTATATAAAAAAGGTCATTCAGTATCACTGTTTTGTTAACTTCCTTCCGCGAGGGTTGCCGGCAGCGACTGCCAAAAGAAATCGGGCCGATGCGCCTACACACACGCAGTAAGGAGGGGCGGTGCCCCGATCTAGGAAGCATCGGCTGATCTAGGAAGCATTTTTGCTCCTGCCAGCCGATTAAGGAGGCGATATCGGTCACGACTTAGGATGGTACTACATACGACACGATTTAGAGGCAATCTAGGAGGCATCCCCACTACTCCACCCTAGATCGCCACCGATATCGTGTCGTATGTAGCCCGCTTTACTTTACTTTACATATTTACTCTCTGGCGAATGTGACCATAGATTACTCACTATATACTAGAGACAAGCTAATATATTCGGGAGGATGTGATTGTGACTGTATTATTATTTTTTGTCAATGTTATAATTATTTTTGAATTTATTAAATTAAAATGTATAAAGGATTTTCTAGAATATTGGCTATTTACTGCACTGATAAATTACAACCTTGTTTTTCTCCGTTTTTTAACTCAGTTTTAAGTACTCGTAAATGGTATCTCGGTAGTATAGGTTATGTTTGTAAGAGAACGAAAAAATATGATAAAGGCCCTTCTGCTCTTTTTACGCCGGTACCAGTTAAACCAAATCCCGATGACATAAATATAGGAGAAGAATTTACGGGACGACTAAAGAAACAGGATTTGTTAAAAATTCTAAACAAATTTTATCAGAAACCGGAGGTTAGATTGCTAGCTTCAGAAAATGGTTTGGATGATCAGTTATTGCATCAGGCTTTTTTGTCATTTAGAAGACATTGCTTGGAACATGATTTACCTCCAGACTTGCACATAACAATAAGTGACATTTTAAATGGTAAGATGTATAAAATTTAGTGATAGAGGTTTAATTTCTCAATTTTGCTTTATTATATACATTCTATCAAATACTTATGCTCCAAAAGCATGAACGCAGAAATGTACAAAACCTACAATTAGAATGTGTAACCCCACAGTTTTTTAAAAAGTAATATAACATTTATTACACACTGTTAAGCATTTCTAAGTATCTTGCTGTGTAAAAATATTGCTGTTCCTTACTACCCTCTGTTGGCAACCGCGCATACGTGAAGTGAGCGAAAAGGTCACTAACGCTGCATTATGTGTATTGTCTTAAGAATTTTTTACTGGTAGGGACTAAGTCAATGTCAATGCAGACACTAGTGTTGTCTATTTTGGATTAGGCAGATGTTTTCTATGCTGATGCCTCACAGGAACTTCTAAGCAAAGTGGAGCGACTTCTTAATAATTGTATATGCTTAATTTTTGGTTTACATAAATATGACTACATTTCCTCTTATCATTCTTATCTTAAATGGCTACCAGATCTACCTACCCAGATATTTTAGAATACTGCGCACATTATTTTTAGTTTTACATGATCCGATTGTCTCTGAATATGTGAAATGCAAATTCCAGTTTCAGGGTAATTCCCATAATCATTGTCTACATTCTGCGACAAAGTCTAATTTTCCTGTCCCTCTCTGTCACACTAGCTTTTTGTTCAAATCTTTTACTTCCCATGTGGTAAGATTGTGGAACAAGTTACCGAGCAGTGTACATGCAGCCAAGAGCAAGGCATCATTCAAACACTTGCTCGGGAACCATTTTCTGGAGGAGTAGTTTGTGGCTTTGAAAAATAATGAGATTTTTCTTTATTATTGTATTCATTATATTATGCAGTTCATAACAACACACAACTCGAAAATAGTTTACAATAATTGATATAAACAAGGATTTTAAAGGGTTAAAATAAATTACCATATGCATGCTTAGTAAAATGGCCGTCCGGAACAAAGTGAACAATTGTTTGCTTTGGATTATTTGTTTTTTACTGATGTACATGGCACATATATCACTTTTAGTTATGATTACATGATTGGTCAAGGCTACCAAATATAAAAAATTTAAGAGACATTTAGAGGAAATTCAAAACAACATTAATATTTATAAGAGACATTATGCTCGCACAGTCTCTTCTCCTTCCGATTCTCGACTATGCTGACGCAAGCTATGTAGACATAACTGAGGACCAGCTAAATAAGCTTGAGAGACTTCAAAACACTAGTATTCGGTTCATATTTGGATTGCGCAAATTTGACCATATTTCCCAATTTCGCTCACGTCTCAAGTGGTTACCTATCCGACTTCGCCGGAATATGCATATTCTTTCTATTCTGTACTGTGTATTATTTCACCCTTCTACACCTCCTTATCTAAAGGAGAAGTTTAGTTTTGTAGGGCTTCCAGGAGAACCTCTACGTTCTTCAAGAAAATTCATTTTAAGGGTTCCAACTCACAATACTTCCTTTTTTAATAAATCTTTTACTGTCCAATCTATCAAGCTCTGGAATGCCCTACCGTTGCGTATACGTGAAGCACAAACGATTGTTATATTTAAGCGACTACTTAAAGAGCATTACTTGTCTCAGTCGTTTTAACACCGTTAGAATAAATTAAGTGATTATGTATCTATTGTATTTATCTGCTTTATATTATTGTTTGAGGAATTTTTTATGTATATGTATATATATATATCTATATTTGAGTAAATGTGTAAGTTTGTTTATATATTTATATATACGTATGTATATTTATATTTATATATGTTTTACTTTATTTTTATTATATTTTAGCAATTTATATAATTTCATGTATTAGTTATTTGTATGTTATTTTATTGCATGTATTGTCTATAAATCGCTATTATATTATGTATATTTATATTGCACCACCTACCTAGTTCTCACTGTTCTAATCCTTACACCTTTGGTTGCCTGGAAGAGATCGCTATGTAGCGATAAGGCCGCCAAATTGTACTTACATAATATTATAATCTTTTTTTGTGTTTTGTTAACTGTATATTTGTTTGTGGTGTACAATAAAAGTAAAAAAAAAAAAAAAAATAATATTTAGCTTTGAAAATTGAAATGGTCTTCTACTGGTTTCTGGTGTGAGACTGGCACACCTACCCTATATCTATATAATATATTTGTGTAATTATGTTTATAATATGTGTCTTAGTATGTAGTACTAGTTATGGTAATATTATGTATTTATATATTTTTAACTCAGTTGTACTTTGCACCCACAATATTTTCTCTGCTTAGCCTGGAGGTAGACTGGTAAAGAATGCCCTGTTGCATTGATTCTGCCTTTTTGTACTTGGTGTGTAAATAAAGCGTAAATAAATAAACAAATTAAAGTGTGAAGAACAGAAAAGGTAGGACAATATAGCATAGAGAGTAAGCCCCTTGAGAAGGAATTGACTAGAAAACCAATTGTTTATAATTTTTTGTAATTCATATGTTTTATATTATGTTAATGTTTGCTGAGCTGATTTTAGGTGCACAATAATCTGAAACTTAATGGGTAGTGCTTTTGTATTTTTCAAATTTAATGGAAATCATAGTATTTAACTATAATATATCATATTTATGGTTAGCAGTATTAATTCTTTAACAGTTTTTTATAATATGTGGTAGAGCCGCACGCCACATTCTTCACACCACATTCTTAACCGCCACTCCCGTGTAGTGGCGGTTAAGAATATCCACTACCCCATATCTTCCCGTGGGTGTCGTAAAAGGTGACAGAGGGAAACAGGCAGGAGATGGGCAGCAGCATCTTCCTGATAACAGCAACTGTACGAAAAAAAAAAAACTGCAGTTGCCAACCCGCTCGCCAAGCGTGGCAACTATGGCAATATACCCCCCATGAACAATTACACAAATAGACGGCCCCCAGTCCCCGGCGGCCCCGCTATTCCTGGCTACGGTGGCGACCATGGTAACGGCGGGGCAGGGGGTGCTAAGAATCTCCGGTGGAGGTTCGGTTGCCACCTACGACGACTCGACCTGGCAACATTTAACGCACGCACACTGAGGACTGACGAGAAGATCCTGGAGCTGGAAGAAGAGATAGACAAGTTGCGCTGGAGTATTATAGGATTATCCGAGGTCCGAAGAGAGGGGGAGGACACGGTGATTCTCGAATCCGGCAACTTGTTCTATCACCGGGAGGGCGACCATCTGTCCCAAGGAGGTGTCGGATTTATCGTCCACAAGTCTCTCGTCAACAACGTTGTAAAGATTAGGAGTGTGTCGACGAGGGTCGCGTACCTGATACTCAGAATCACCAAACGGTATTCGCTGAAGGTCATACAGGTTTACGCACCAACCTCGGCACATCCGGATGAGGAGGTAGAGGAAATGTATGAGGATATTTCCAAAGTCATGCATTCCTCCAAAACCCACTACACAGTGTTGATGGGAGACTTCAACGCAAAACTAGGCACAAGAGAAAGCGGTGAGCTGAAGTTAGGGAAATTTGGAGTAGGGCAACGGAACCGAAGGGGCCAGCAGCTGGCCGACTTTATGGAGAAAGAGGGACTCTTTATGATGAACTCTTTCTTCCAGAAGCGGCCCCACAGGAAGTGGACCTGGTCGAGCTCCTGTCCTGGAGGACCGAGGTCGAGAGAGTGATTCGACAAAAAATGAGATTGACTTCATTATGACGACCAGACGCCAACTGTTCAGTGATGTCTCAGTGATCGCAAGGGTGAAAACTGGCAGCGATCACCGAATGGTTAGAGGCACACTGAACCTAAACGTTAAGTTGGAGAGGTCTCGTCTAATGAAGTCAACGCTCCGTCCCCCCTCGTGCTCTAATCCAGAATCCCGAAAACTTTCAGCTCGAGTTACACAACCGCTTTCAGTGCCTACAAGATTGCAATGCAGTGGACGATATGAATGACAAACTCGTGGAAACTGTCCATGCGGTCGGAGCTAAGTTCTGCAAAACCCACCGCAGAAGAACACAAAAACTCTCCGATCACACTCTTAATCTCATGGCTGTTAGACGGGAGATGAGGCTGCAATCGTCAACAGGTTTGACAGCATACAGGCAACTGAACAGACAGATCTCCAAATGCATGCGGCGAGACTTACGCAACTTTAATACTGCTCGTATTAAAGAAGCGATCGAGCGGAACCAGGGCTCCAAAGTCTTTGCCAGAGATCTGTCTGCCAGAAAGAGCCAACTGTTAAAGCTGAAGACTGAATGTGGCAGCATCGTTTCCGGGACACCTGAGATGTTGAGTGAGATTGAGAGGTTCTATGGGCAGCTGTACACATCATCGTTGGAGCCACATGCAAGTGTGAGTAACGATCCAAGAGCAAGTCTTATCCGACACTATTCCGATGATATCCCGGAAATCAGTCTAAGCGAGATTAGAATGTCTTTTCAGCACCTTAAAAACGGCAGGGCCCCAGGCGAGGATGGAATTACAGCGGAGCTTCTGAAAGCGGGTGGAACACCGGTACTGGAAGTCCTTCAAAAGCTCTTCAATTCCGTCCTCCATGGTGGCACTACTCCAGAGGCGTGGAGCAGAAGTGCGGTGGTCTTGTTCTTTAAGAAAGGCGACAACGCTCTCTTGAAGAACTACAGACCGATTTACCTTCTGAGCCGCGTCTACGTGCTGTTTTCGAGAGTCATTACGAATCGTCTCGCACGCAGACTCGACGACTTCCAGCCTCCCGAACAAGCCGGTTTCCGAAAAGGCTTCAGTACCATAGACCACATACATACCCTGCGGCATATTGTACAGAAGACTGAAGAGTACAATTTGCCACTTTGCCTGGCGTATGTGGACTATGAGAAAGCCTTTGATTCCGTCGAAATTTGGGCGGTGCTGCAGTCCCTTCAGCGGTGCCAAGTTGACTGTCGGTATATCGAAGTGCTGAAGTGTTTGTACAGTAGGGCTACGATGGCTATCCGAGTACAGAACCAGAGCTCGAAACCTATCCAACTGCAGAGAGATGTGAGAAAGGGTGACGTTATATCCCCGAAACTCTTCACCGCTGCATTGGAAGACGTTTTCAAGCTACTGGACTGGAAAGGATACGGTATTAACATCAATGGCGAGTACATCACTCACCTTCGATTTGCCGACGATATAGTCCTTATGGCAGAATCGCTGGAGGACTTAAGCACTATGCTCAATGACCTCAATAGTGCCTCCCAACGGATAGGTCTTAAGATGAACATGGACAAAACAAAGATCATGTTTAACGTCCATGTCACACCTATGCCGGTAGTTGTTGGGAGCACTATGCTCGCTGTTGGGAGCACTATGCTCGAAGTTGTTGACGAGTATGTTTACCTGGGACAAATAGTCCGACTAGGTAAGTCCAACGTCGATCGAGAGGTCAATCGACGGATTCAACTCGGCTGGTCAGCGTTCGGGAAATTACGACATATCTTCTCGTCAGGTATACCTCAATCTCTAAAAACTAAATTGTACAACCAGTGCGTGTTGCCAGTGATGACTTACGGATCTGAGACGTGGTCCTTCACTGCTGGCCGTATGAGGACGCTCAAGGTCGCTCAGCGAGCTATGGAGAGGGCTATGCTCGGAGTTTCTCTGCGTGATAGACTCAGAAATGAGGATATCCGCGAGTAAAACCAGAGTGACCGACATAGCCCAACGGATTAGTAAGCTGAAGTGGCAATGGGCCGGCCATATAGCTCGAAGAACCGATAACCGATGGAAGTACCGGTAGGCGTAGTGTAGGGCGACCCCCCACTAGATGGAGTGACGACCTGGTAAGATATGCAGGAAGTCGATGGATGCAGGTGGCTCAGGACCGTGCTTTGTGGCATTACTTGGGGGAGGCCTATGTTCAGCAGTGGACTTGTGAAGGGCTGTAATGATGATAATGATGATGAGAGCCGCACTGTAGCCATATTTTAGTTGTAGCGTGAATGAGTTGGCTCAACTGAGATAGGACCACACTCTCACAGATTGTGTTTCATATTATGGTGAATATTGAAAACCGGAGAGCCTTTATACTGGAAACAAAAATCTCAGTCCTCAGGGGTGACAAAGGTAGTCAAGCTTTACAGACTGTATAAAATCCCGGATTAACATGCAATAAGGTGATGCTGTGTGTATGGTGCGATTGAAAGGGCATTTTATTTTTATATATACAGTTTATTATGAGTTTTTGCTGCCGTGCAAAGCCATCGATTCGGATCTCTACTGTACAAAGACTAATGAGACTCAATCAAGAAATTGAGAGAAAACAGTCGGAATTGATACACAGAAATGGAGTGGTCTTTCATCATGATAACGCCAGACCACACATTTTTGGCCACTCAGTAAAGGTTGAGAGGGCTTGGTTGGGAAGTGTTAATGTATCCACCATATAGTCCTCACCTTGCACCCTCAGATTTTTACCTGTTTCTGTTTACACTTTTACAATTTATTAAATTTTTTGCTTATTTATTTCTTACAACATATGTTAACAATTTCACTGTCACGTGAGTCATATATGAATATTTCGAATGTTTAACTATTGTGTTTATTTTGTGGACAGAGAAGTTGTTAATATATGTAAAATAAAAACATAATTCTTTGTAAGCTCTTACAATTCAACTTGATTCTTAAATTCAAGGTGCTGGTCATATTGATGATTTATTTCCATATTTTCTTCGGCACGCCAGATTAGCATTCCCACATCTGGACTGTTTGGATGATTTGAAAAAAATATCAGATCTGAGAACTCCTGCAAATTGGTATGCATTTTATTTTAAAATATTTTATACTTAAAAATTTTACCGATAAAAATAGCAAATACAAATAATAAATTCTTGCTAAATTGTTCTTATTTTCAATCAACTTCAAAAAAGAAGGAGGTTCTCAATTTGATGCAATTTTTTTTAATGTATGTGATAATTTTTTACCAGTTTTATTTGTTAGAAAGGAGGTGCATCAGAGGTAGCATATTAATTTGGTCAAGATCTGATAATGGGATCCACTCTTTAATTTTCAAAAGCATCTGCATGACACATTGGTGAATAATGAGGACTAATAATATTTCTCTCACCAGATGTCGCTAGTTGACACTGAGGTGAAGATTTTTACTACACAGTGTCATTTAATTGAGAAGTTAGTTTTAAATAAAAGGTTAACAAAAAAATAAAAAACATTACCTTAGTTGTTTATTCCTTTTAAAAAGTAAAAAAATTATTTCTACTTTTATGAATATCTGTGGTTCGGTTTATTTTTTTTAATCAAATTAATATAAAATGTAACTAATAGTACAGTAAGAAACATTTACCTTAACATTTTTCAAATAAATTAAGTTCTCTGTTTTGAAATCTTTTAAATATTACACCTCATTTTAAGTGACGCCGCCCTACTGGCAGAAAAAGTCGTCGATGTAATAATTTTACACCATCATCCAACTTGATGATGATTACATTCTTTCCAACCGACTTCAAAAAATGGAGGATTTTATCAATTCAACAGTATTTTTTGTGTGTTTTATCTCAGAGCTTTTAATCTAGGTGAACTGATTTTAATAATTCTTTTTTTTATTTGAAAGCTGGTGTTTCTTATGTGGTCCCATATAAATTTGATCAAAATCTGACCAGTAGTTTATGAGTTATCCTTAATAATCCATATTTAATTGACTTCGAATACATTGATGATGTTCCCATTTTACAAATATTGAAGTGGATTGTACAATTTTTTTATTTTACCACTTGTTAGTTCTTTGAAGTCAGTTGTTACTTCCGTAATATTTAATTGTTAAGCATATTAAACAAAAATAAAAATTTAAACCTATTTTTCAGGTATCCTCAGGCTCGTAATTTAAATAGAAAAATTATATTTCATGCTGGACCTACTAATTCTGGAAAGACTTATCATGCTATGGAGAGGTTCCTTAAAGCAAAGTCTGGTGTTTATTGTGGACCATTGAAATTACTTGCTACTGAAATATATCATAAGTCTAACAGTAAAGTAAGAAATCATCTTCATTATTTATGTAGAAATTATATGAAATTGTTTTTAGGGTTATGCTTAAACTCTAAAAACAATTTCTTTTAATTAATTTTTTTCTATTTTTTTTAAATAATACAATTTTTTTTAAACGCTTATTATAAGCGGTGTATTTTTAATACATCCATTGTAGCAAGAAAATAGTACAAATATTTTAATTAATCAAATAATTCACTTGAAAGTTTTAACACATTCAACACCCCCTATGTTATATAAAGAATGTTGGTGTACATTTCAAGGGTGTTCTTAGAGAGGTGTTGAGGGTTTTGTTCTGAAAAATAACTACCGTTACAGCCTATTAAAGTCCCCAGCTGTACATAGGCCTCGTCTACATGAGGGGGATATTTGCAATAGTTGCCACATTTGGCAAGTGGGTTGGCCACCGCAGTTTTTTTTAAGTTGTTATTAGGAAGATGCTGCTGCCCATTCCCTGATTTGTTGATCTCTGTCGCTTCCGACGACACCCTCGGGTTGATATGGGGCATGGGATATTCTTACACCACCACTACACAGTAAGAATATTTCCTACACACATTAATTTATTTTAGGTAATTGTGTCAAATAATAAGTAAAGAGATTATTTTTGCTTATAATATTCACTTTTAAAATCAAAATATATGTTTAGTTGTAATATTTTTTTAGAATAAATTTCTTAAACTAAAATATTATATATATTATATTTTTAGGTGTTATTATTTAATAATGAAATATTATTAATTAATTATCTTTAAAAACATATGATTGCCTAAGACCTCATTACATTATATATAATGCCAGTAGTGACATGAACTTCTCTTAATGGTACCAATAATAGAATATAATTTTATAATACTTCAGGGTACGCCATGTGATTTAATTACTGGTGAAGAAAGGCGGCATGCATCACAATACCAGACAATAACAGAAAGCTTAGACAATGAAGACAATCCAGAGACTGAAAATTATCTATTAAGCGAACCTGAGCTTACTCCGTCTAGTCATGTTGCTTGTACAGTTGAGATGACTTCTCTAAATGATACATGTAAGTTCATTGTACACAACAAATCAGTCTATACAAATGGTTCTTTTCACAGCTTTATTAATTAAAAGAAAAAATATAGTTGTTGTATTTAAAAGCACAAATCAATATACATGGTAGAGCCACGCTGCAGCTATTATGGCTGTAGCATGAATGGGTCGGCTCGACCGGGGAGGGACCACGCTCTCACAGAATATCAGCGTAAAATAGTAGCTTAATGCTGCTGTGGTTCGTATGGTGATTGTAGAGAACCGGATACCCTTTTACTGGAAACGAGGCATTCCGTCTTAGTCCTCACGGGTGACTGACAACGCATCTGCATTTTGATTCGTCATCAAGGATAGATGTAGACATCTATAAGCCACAGCAACTACTTACCATCAGGTGGACTGTGTGCTCGTTTGTCACTCTATCCTATGAAAAAAAATCTCCATATTGGCATGAACTGTTTAAAAAACGCGTCACAGTCTTTTCGTCGATTTCCGATAATCTAAATCGCCAACCTGCAGCAATGGGCCCATATTCCTTTTAATAACTCCTATTTTTTTTAAATAAGGGTGACAAACGAACACACAGTCGTCCTGATGGTAAGGGGATGCTGTGGCTCATAAACATCTACATATATCCTTGACTAAGAATCAAAATGCAAATGCGTTGCCACCCCTGAGAACTAAGATGAAATGCCTCGTTTCCAGTAAAAAGGGTCTCCGGTTCTCTACACTCACCATAAGAAACACAGCAGCATTAAGCTACTATTTTACGCTGGTATTTTGTGAGAGCATGGTCCTGCCTCGGTCGAGCCGATTCATTCGTGCTGCACATACAATAATTAAAGAAAAACATTCAACCATAAGTCTTAGGCTTAGTTCTCAATACTGCCAAAAAGATATTAGGAATGAGATTATTGGTGTAGTGGCAGCATAGGTGATCCATCATACCATTTCGTCTTGTGCATGTTGAAAAAAGCGATAATGTAGAGAAAACGCGCTAATACATGCTAGAAAAGTTCCTCCATATATCACATTACAGCTGTATTATAATTGTAGCAAGATTTGGTTTGCTCGTCCGGGAAGGACCACGCTCTAACATAATACCAGCGTAAAATAGCATTCGTATAGTGAGTTTATTGAACTAGAGACCCTTTTGTACTGGAAACAAGGCATTCCATTTTAGTCTATAGGGATGACAATGCATCTGCATTTTGATTCTTAATCGAGAATATCTATGGACTTCAGTATTCACTAACCGTCAGGTGCTGTGTGCTTGTTTGTCACCCTGATTATATAAAATGGCCTAATGATTCCGTTTACCGTTCCGTTTTCGCCAGACAAAATAAATGCAGTATTAAAAAATTTCAGCCCGACTACGGACAGCAGCGTCAAGTACGTCTTGTATTGCGATCAGACTGCATGGCGATTATGCCAAACGGGCATAATGGAAGAGGCTGGCTTCCACAAGCCTGCGCGCTATCACCAACGCTGTTTCTTCTGTAACATTGGTTGCTATGCGGAAAACAGCACTGGTAATGCTTTATACACCGGCCGTGCCAATATTTCTTGGCAAAACGTTGCCGACTTTGTTGAACAAAGTCTCCGAATGGGGGCGACTAAATCTAGTCCAGTTCAATTACTAAAACTAATTCTAGTTCCCCGAAGACAAGTTTGCGCGTTTACCGCTAAAAAAACCCCTTTGTCGTATCTCCTCAGTTTCAAGGCACTCCCCTTGTTGCCTCAGTCAATATCGGAATCTTCGGCGTCGATACATCGAGTGACGTGCAGTTTCATGGTCACTTGGAAGAGAAGGCCAAACTGGCCTCTAAAAAGCTTGGTATGCTCAGCAGAGTGGGACAATATTCCTGCAACTTTACAAGACGCAGGTTCGGCCGCACATGGAATACTGTTCCCATCTCAGTGCTGGGGCTCCCCAGTACCAGCTCCTTCCATTTGATCGCATCCAGCGCAGAGCCGTTCGAATCGACCGAGCTCTTTCCAATCAGCTTGACTCACTGGCACTGTGAAAGAGATGTTGCATCTCTGTTTATTTTATCGCATTTACCACGGGGAGTACTCTGAGGAATTATTCGGACTAATTCCAGCTGCCTAATTCCACTAAAAATGGGCATTTTTAGTGGAATTAGGCAGCAAGGAAAGAGTATACAACAACTCTGAATTTAGTGAAAATTGAAAATGGAAAAGTTTAAGTTAAAGTTACAGCCTATATAGTGTGTAAGTGTAAACACCGTTGTCACTGAAATCATAGGCTTTAATATAAAAATATTTATCCGAATTAAAAAAAAACGCTATTTTCTTTCATAAAATTAAAAAAGTTTCTGTCCGACACCGTCCGTAAATTCATGGATACCCTGTGCGCCCGATACCGAAAATAAAGGCCGCCCGCTTGGCACTCTCCTCTGGGTTCTCCGCGAAGAAATCCAAGATGCGTTCTTGAAAGGTAACTGGAAGCTGCTGGTTGCCACGCCCCTGAGCATGAGCCGGCACGGTAAATTGTCCGTAGCTACGTAACCCTTGCGTGGCTGCCAACAAAGTTTAACGGCTTGGCACAGGTTGTCCAGGGAATAATTCTGCGTACATTCGTCGAGCTTCGTTCTCGTTATCACCAGCTGCGGCATAAAGCCGTACCATTTCGGTCCACTGCACGTTTGTGTAATTACAAACTCGCGTAAAAACTACAACTACCTAAAACACAAATGAGCGGCGTGGAACATCGGCACGGCGCGCGGTGCGGCGGGCGTTGCAAATCAAATTTATACGTCATTTCTGACACTATGGACTGATACCCCCGGCTTTCACCCCCGAGCTGCGCGCGAGATCCCGTGCGTACCGCGGCCGCTACTATGTATTTACTGGAATTTAGTATGCCTACGCGCCTAGGATGAAATAATTGTAAGGAAAAATTGTGATTTTACTAAAAAAAAAATGTTGTTATTTTTCATTAAATTTACGTTCTATAAGTGAAACTAAACCACTGGTTTCAAGGATAACGGTGTTTACACTAACACCCTATATACGTCCCCGTTCTCGGCATAGGCCTCCTCTCATTTCCGAGAGGGTTTTAGGGCAAGGAAATGACTACCACGTTGCACCAATGCGTGTTGGCGAACTTTACGTCTTCGATTTTTTTCATTTTCAACCCACTTCAAAATAAGTAAGAGGTTCTCAATTCAACTGTATTTTTTATGTGTTACCTTAGAACTTTTTTCCAGGTGAACCGATTTTGATGATTCTTTTTTTTATTTGAAAGCTGGTGCTTCTCATGTGGTCCCATATAATATAATAATAAAAATTTGATCAAGATCTGACCAGTAGTTTTTGAGTTATCCTTAATAATGCGTATTTGACTTAGACTACATTGATGATGTTCTCATTTTATTTATATTGAAGTAGGATGTGGGAAATTTTTAATTTTATTATTTTTTTTTTCTTATTTCTCAAACATGCCGGTTTTCTCACAATGTTTACCTTCACCCGCTGAGCTCGTGGTAAATCAGCGCTTAAAATTGCAATTAACAATTTCATTTGTCAAGAGCCGTGGTAGCTCAGAAGCTTAGCGCTCGATTTAAATTTCACAGTATGCGAGCAACCCGGGATCGATCTCGCCGGCACCAATGAAAATGGAAAGGTCTATTCCAATATATTTTTTTTTAATTTCTATTATTATTGTTTTAAAAAACATTGGCTCTGTTTCGAATTCAAATCCAGCAATTGCGACTCAGAACTATTATAAATTATCGCCACGGAAACATGATTAAATTATCACTAAAATATACTTTACTTTTTTTACAGATGAAGTTGCAATTATTGATGAAATCCAAATGATTGGGGACAGAGGCAGAGGCTGGGCGTGGACAAGAGCTGTGTTAGGTATCTTTTTGTCATAAATCAGTTTAATTTTTTTTTATTTTTAAAATTTTATTATTATTTTAAAAAAAAAAAATTTTTATTTTTTTCCCGCCCGAGAAATTTTTTTATTATAAAACGAATTTTTGTAAATGAATTGGTTTTAAATATAAGTATTTTTCTTTTAGAGCAATGTTTATTCAAAAGATTTGTAAGGCTATGGCTATATGGTTATGCTAATCATTTTGAATGAGCCCCGCAATTGAAAATAATTGTGTTACTTAGAGATGGGCCGAATATGGATTTCACCGCATACGAATATTCGGCCGAATGTTCGGTAAAATTTTTACCGAACCGAATACTCGGCCGTGTATATATATATATAAACGGCTGAATATTCTAAAAATATTTTATCAAGATTTCTATTTACTATAATTGCAAATAAAGTAAATACATCGTACATTTAGCCCATAAATAAAATATACTTTTAACAGTAAAATTATGAAAGTCATGGCATCACTCATTTCGTACATTTCAATAGATTGGACACTGAGTACCACTTAAATGAATGTTCGGTGATTTAGCCGAATATTCGGTAAAGCAGCCGAAAATGCTGAATACCGAATATAAAACGAATATTCGGCCCATCTCTAGTGTTAATGCATTATTTTAACTCTAACGTAAGGGTCGATCTGTAGGCAAAAACGTTGTTGCCCATAAATCACATTCAATTTGCGATAATTTCAATTAAAAGTAGAAGCCTCAATTATTCGTATTTTCAAAGACTGCAGTAACGATATATTATTACTTATATATTTGAACTTAACTTTAAAATTTGGCTATCTTTGAAAAATAACCCCTAATTTATATATTATACATACTCACGTATATATAGTGAGTATGGGCAATAATTTTAATAATTGTATTCACAGGACTACAAGCTGATGAAATTCATTTGTGTGGGGAAGCTGGTGCAATTAATCTCATAGAAGAAATTTGTTATACTACCGGTGAAGAAATAGAGGTGAAATAGTTTAATTTTTATTTTAATATATTTAATTATATATATATATATATATATATATATATATATATATATATATATATATATATATATATATATATAATATGTCGTAGAGATATATATTAATTAGATATATTCGCTTCTTACGAAATCTTCGGAATGAATGGGGTGGAGTATTCGATTCTTATGCTGCTGACACACATATCCAATTAATTGAAATTAAATATATTATTTGTAATTTTATTTTCTTGCTTTGATATTTTGTACATTCAGCATAGTTCTAGAAGTTAAGAGCGACATCTGAAGTTAAATGTCACTTTTATAGGCCAATTGAGTAGTAAAAGTTTGCATCTATTATAGTAAGTATTATAGTCTTTGATCCAATACTTTGATAAAACTTTCCTTTATACTTTTGCTAGTTACTCGACTCCACCGAGTAAGAAATTCATTCTTGCGCCGATGTATAATTTTGTACAACTAAGTCCCTCAAAATGTACAAAACTTGACCCGCACATTGTACAAAAACTTTACCAAACAAAGTTTGTATAAAAAGGGTTATTATAATATTAAAGAATTTGTGGAAAATTTTCTGTTTCTGTTGGAGGTAGGTCTCTAGTATTAAGAATATATTATTACATATTTATTTTAATGGTGGGTGATTTAAATTTTTTTTTAAATTAATAATTATTATTGCTGTAGAACTTTTTATGGTAAATAATGTTTAATGTATTGTAGGTACGTACATATAAAAGACTAACAGAGCTCAAAGTGGAGGATAGTGCATTGGGCTCTTTGGACAATGTGAAGCCGGGTGATTGCATAGTATGCTTCAATAAGAACGATATATACAGTGTAAGCAGAGCCATTGAACAGAGGTCAGTCCCATGAGGCAGGTATCCAATGTCAAAAGATAATAAATAAGAAATAAACAGTAATTTTAAAAAGCATCTAGTAGTGAGGAAAGGAAAAATATAATTAAATGTTTCTTGGGTTTGCTATTTTAACAAATAAGCTATCCTTTAAACGAATAAGCTATATAACAAATAAGTTCTTGCAACGGTGCGGTTGTGCTAAGATTTGTAAGTCGTGATAATAGTAAGTAAATTATGTATTTATGTTGTGATGAACAAAAATGATTATAATGATTTCTCAAACATGTAATGTCTCTCACATATCTCTCATTTCATGTTACTTTTTTGGTTACTTGGATATCATTTATATGTAGTAGAACCACGCTGCCTCTATATTATGGTTGTAGTATGAATGGGTCGACTCGGCCGGGGAAGGACTACGCTTCAACAGATTACCAGCGTAAAATAGCAGCTTAATGCTGCTGTGTTTCGTATGGTGAGTGTAGAGGACTGGAGAACCATTTTACTGGAAACCAGGCATTCCATCTTAAACCTCAGGGGTGACAGCGCATCTGCATTTTGATTCTTAATTGAGGATAAATGTAGATGTCTATGAACCACAGCATCCACTTACCATCAGGTGAACTGTGTGCTCGTTTGTCACCCTTATTCTATAAAAATAAATCAGAAAATAGTCATAAGTTGTCACGTTCGTCATTTATGTAATCTTAAAATACATGCGTCAGCTTTCGTAAAGTTGGCCGTCTTACTGAATGACCGTTTTAGTTATTAAATATAATACCTGCTTTAAAATATTTCTATGAACCTGCAGTAAGAAGTGAAGTAACTAAGTAGCATGTGTTACGTAAACTGATAGATTAGTTAGTATAGTTAGTTATATATATAGATAATATGGACAAAACAAAGGTCATGTGTAATGTCCATGTCACACCTATGCCGGTAGTTGTTGGGAGCACTATGCTCGAAGTTGTCGTCGAGTATGTTTACTTAGGACAAATAGTCAAACTAGGTAAGTCCAACTTCGACCGAGAGGTCAATCGACGGATTCAACTCGGCTGGGCAGCGTTCGGGAGATTACGACACATCTTCTTGTTAGGGATATGTACCTCAAAACCTGAAAGCAAGAAATTGTACAATCAATGTGTGTTGCTAGTGATGTGAGACGTGGTCCTTCACTGCTGGCCGTATTCAAGGTCGCTTAGCGAGCTATGGGCTATGCTCGGGGTTTCTCCGGGTGATAGGTTCAAAAATTAGGATATCCGCGGTGGTTCTACCACAGCAATGGGCCGGCCATGTAGCTCGAAGAACCGACAACCGATGGGGAAGGAAGGTTCTCGAGTGGCAGCCTCGTATCGGTCGGGAAAATATGGGGCGGCCCCCTACTAGATGGAGTAACGACCTAGTAAGACCTGGCTCAGGACCTTCCTGATAACAACTCAAAATAATAAAAATAATGCGGTTGGCAACCCGCTTGCCAAGCGAGACAACTACGGCGAATATCCTCCATATGTGCCAATGTATGAGCAAAATTATTATTTACGTGGTAGAGCCACGATGCACCTATATTATGGTTGTAGCTCGAATGGGTCGGCTCGACGGGGTAGGACCACGCTCTCGTGGAATACCAGCGTAAAATAGTAGCTTAATGCTGCTGTGTTTCGTATAGTAAGTGTAAGGACCCGAAGACCCATTTTACTGGAAACGAGACCATCTTCTCTGATCCAGGGCCGTTTTCTCATCATCATGTCAGACGATGGATGCAGGTGGCTCAGGAACGGTCTTTGTCATATGGCGGTTTCTGCGAGTTGGTTGCATCCGGTCAAATACACCCATTTGTATTTGTAGTGTATCGAAATGGCAACTTGTATGCCTAATTTGGTACAGAAGACCAAACCATCAAAAGGTTACATTTTTCCCAAGATCTTTCTAATTGTCACTTTGATGCCTACGCTGATGCCGATGGTGATAATAACTTTGATGAATGTCAAATAGCCAAATAGCACGGGCTTTGTGGCATTCCTTGGGGGAGGCCTATGTTCAGCAGTGGACTTGTGAAGGAAGGGCTGTAAAAATGAACGAGGCACGAGTACAAACATGTAATCGCCTTGTTTGAGTGTGCTCACAATATTTACTGGCTCGCGTATTTTATCTGTTCTACACTCGATGTCGGTTTTTTAGTAGGAGTCAAAGGAATGTCCGTATGTGTATACACTAAACATAATGTTCACAATTGTTTTACGTTATTGTTGATAAACCTTGTGAAATTAACATTTCTAAATAAAAATATATATCAAAATAATAAACTACATTTTATTTTCATTAATCAATTTCGTGTTACTTTATTCTTTTACCTTAAGAACTCAAATTTTTACAAGCTTAAAACAAATTTATAGCTAAATTTATTTAGATTTTTATTGTTAATATATTTTTGTAGAGGTCATGAAGTCGCGGTTATATACGGAAGCTTACCTCCTGGAACTAAATTAGCGCAAGCGAATAAGTTTAATGATCCGGAGAGTTCCTGTAAAGTAATGGTTGCGACGGATGCGATCGGACTTGGTATCAATTTGTAAGTTGTTCAAAAATTCAATAACTTTAATATTTCTATTAGTTACACTATTTAGTTTAATTCAACAAAATATTCTTAATTAAAAACGTATACTTAGAGTGATTTTACGGTATACCACAGCATACTAACTTTGAAGTTGTAAATAAATTGTATGATTTTGTGTTATTATTTTGTTTTGCTGGTTTATTTTGTATACAATATATAAAAAATATTAATTAATATTGGATATATATAAAATATATAAAAATAACCTGTCCAAAACGAATGGGGCCGCAATGGCCTTGACAAAAAAAAAAAGAAACGAAAAATGGCGTTATTTATATACGTTAATTATCGTTTACTTAAATAATTTCTTTTTTAATATGTGAATATATTTCAGGAGTATAAGAAGAATAATCTTCTATTCCTTAATTAAGCCTATTGTCAATGAAGATGGTGACAAAGAAATGGATGTTATCAGTATATCTCAAGCCTTACAAATTGCCGGTAATATAGTTTATTTATTAATTAAATGTACTATCATTATAACTCAATTATTATTATGGGCCATGCGATGATTTCAAAAGAAAGGATGCGCCTATCTAAATATTTTACTCATAACTTCTTCGTACAAGAAAAAGTAGCGCATCTGTCATAATACAAACGTCATAACACGACGTAACCAGGGTCGGATTTCGAAGTATAATTATTCTATTTGTACCATTATTTCATAGTGTGTAGTATGTAGTACCGTAATAATACTAAGCGAAAATACCATTATTTACCTTAAAGTCGACCGACTTGTATTATTATTGGTTCCTTTTATTTATTGATGTTAACCCTACGATATCGTGAATTTCTATATTGTACATGAGTACCGAGTTTTTTTTTTTAAATAAAATCAGCATTAGCTCCCTTTCTGGTCAATCAGTGCTCGATCGATGCATTTATGTTACATTCTTGATACAACTATAATGTGGGTAATCACGATAAAAACTATGCCTCAGAAGCTTATTAATTAAGCACGAATACGAAGAAGATTATTAATTAAGTACATATTAAATGGCTAGCTAAAAACTAAACATGATGTTCATAAAATGTTAGAAAGTTTTGGTCATATTGTGGATAACTCCAATATGTGAATGAGTTAATATTAAAAAAATCGTTGTATGAGTTTATATTTGGTATACGGTCCATTTCTACGGTTAAAGTAATCTTTTATTTGGTTTCATTATAAAGTTTTTTACTAGTGTTCATTATAAAAGAGGAAGGACGTAGTATATCGTGGGTAGATTAATATTGTATGTCGAGATTGTACCTTCATAAAAATGTTAAAAATAGTTGTTGAACCAGCTAGCGTTTATTCACACTTATTTACGTCGCTAAATAGCTGCTGTGTTACGGCATAGTGTAAACACCTTCAGTTGACAAACATATTTGATGTCAGGCAGGTTTGAAAACAGAATTTGTAATATTTTATGAATCAGATTTTCAGTTTCAATTAAGTAGGTATCGTTTCTTTTGTACTCTTTTCGTTTTACCCTTATTCAATATAAAATAATTTAGGTACCAATATTCAAAATTTAACTTATACTAATTTCTTTAGACAAAATAAAACAAAAATAAAAATAAAACCGCCAAAAAAACGAAACGATAGATAAGCTAGACGCGTGACGCCAAAATCCTGGCACATGGGAAAAAGAAACATGAAACGTCAAATTGACAAATAGTATAATTTAATTTTCCATGTACAATACTTTTGAGGATCTGAATCCAAGCCTGGCCTAACCTTGGTAAAGTAACTAAACTGACTAACTGTAAAATAAAACTTTAAAAAGGTGTTTATGTAATAATTTCATTATAACAAAATTAATATAAGGTTATTTACCGATGACACGATATCTCATGTTCCTTTTTAACCTTTTTATCGTAATTTTTGCATCGTTTTACCACGCTAAAACTAGGCATACTTATGACAGGCAAATCTGACCTGCGCACGCACCACTGTTGACCGAGTTGCGTTGGCCCTAAACTGTCATTTTAGGGCCATCGCACTGGTCCGATTTAGTTGCGCGGTCGGCCCGGTCTTTACGCTAGTAATATATAAGTCAATGGTGCTATGGGTTTGTGTTATTATCTGCCTTTTTTATGACACTAATATGAAACTATCGTCATTACAAACGAATTTCAGCCTTAACATTCCCACCTTAAGGTGGATGCGTCGACCGTCCGCCCATACATTTTTTAACCAAAATATACACTAAGACACTCTTTCTTTAAAACTGATCATTTTATCACTTCTCTACAATGAAATGTGTACGCGTCTGGCCTTTATAGGCAATAACTTATATACTGAGAAAAACAATAGTGAAATCCCGGAAAAATTTGACACTTCTTTAGTAGTGTGCGTGACTTTTGACAAGCGAACGAGAGGCGACGTTTAAACATTGGCACGCTAGATGGCATCCAAGTAATCTTAAATAATTCTGATAAATCTATATCTTAAGTTCAATAATTGTTTAATTTCCTTTCCAACCGTTAAAAAAAACAGTATAAAATAACATAAAACTAATGACCTTAGACACCTATATTTTTTGTAAACAATTTTATTATTATCGTTGTGTGGCAACATAAATACCAAAAGTCGTAGGTAAAGCGAAGTTGCCGTCCTTCCTGACAACAAACTGATAAGAGTGCTAACCGTAGACAGAGAAGTCTACGGTACTAACGTATTCCTGACCTTGAATTGACGAAACAAAAGCGTTGCCAAACTTACGTACGTTCACTTGTTTGACTTGTTATAAAATATAATATTCTGATTTCGGTTGTCATGCGCTATGATTTGCGCGCGGAATTTCTTGTGTATTATACATATTTTGTATGTATGTTTTCATTGATTCGAATTGCAATATTTCTCTAGTATATATTTGAGACTATATTGTAATTTATCGTAGGTATAGTAATTAATTATTCTAAAAACGCAATTATGTTTTCGGTAGTATTATTAACAGCAGGCTGGCCCGTGATTTTTCTGAAATATCGTCACATGTACTGATTACCTACGTCATACGTGTCAGTGTTTCATATATGAATGTGTTTGAATATGTTTTTGGTGAACAATAAATACAATTATTATAAATCGGTAAACTACCAAAGTAGTCACAAAATTAAACTTGCAAACATTTGCTAAATATGGTTTTGCCGGGTTACATTAAACACCTTTACGCATTTTGCAAAAAGTTTCAGACAGATACTCATTATTAGTTTGTTATATTTTGTAGAGCTCAAGTTCACTCGACACTACGTCATACCTTATGGTGCGTTCAGAAACAAATATAATTAACTTATATAAAATCCTTTTTTCTGTCCCGTGCTTTATTGTTTATAAATAAATAGCTTATTCTAATCTGAGTTATATTTTTCTTATTCGTCGGCCAATTCTACCAGGAATATAAAGATAACATTGAAATAAAAAAGATAAGTAATTTTTTGTACATTTTAGTGTTCTAGATCTTGTGTTCCGAACGCAACCCTATTCATATAGAATTGAAGGAAGATTTGTATATTTTATATTGTATAGTACCTGGATGACCGAGCATTTCTCGGTATTTTTTTAATCGTGTGTTTTGGAAGTTATATTTAGATTAAAAATACATACTGATAACATATGAAGAATATTTTTTGATCTAACCGACATAGTAGAAAAAAACTGAACTGGTTATTAAAATGAAAAATCATGAGTGCAATAAAATTTTCGTATTTTCTACAAAAAGGGCTCGAAATAATAGATTTTCTCACAAAAGAAGGAAACTTGAAAAAAAAAGGGAAAAAAGTCAATCCTAAGACAAGACGCGAACCAGGGAACTACGATTTCGCGACAGTGCGTTATCCACTTGAGCTATTACGATCATCATTATAGTGTTAAAATTTACCTTCTTATATTGTAGCAGTTTTTCATTGCCTGAAAACGGGGACAAAACGACATTTTATGAAAATCGTTGGAGCCGTTTCCGAGATTCCGATTATATATATGTATATATACAAGAATTGCTCGTAGGTATAGGATTTATATTTTTGTTTTACTAAAAGCTTTTGTTGAGTGCTTCGAAATGAGGAAATATTATTTTCAAACTTTCTGGTTATTATCACAAAATAAATTCTGTTATAGATTTGTTGTAATCTCTTGTTTATGAATTATAGTTTCTTACGTGTTGGTTATGAAATGTCTAATTATTGTAATAATTGGTACTGTTACAAATCATCAGTGTTATTAGTTTTGAGTGAATAGGCATGTATCAGTATAATTATGTTGCTTCAAATTGGTAATTCTGTTTTTATAAAAAATTCAATAGTGTAAAGTAATAAAATAAAACTGCGTTATATTGTAATCAATGTTGGCATAATTTATTTCCCAAAGTTATAAATCAATTAAATAGTTTACGCCAACAAATATAAATTTTATTTTTATAACAATCGTACATAGCGTTTTGTAGTTCTGCCTACCCAATCTGCACATACACAAAAATTAAAAACTTGTTTTTTTACATACACGCCATCTAGTGTTCTAGCTTCGTAAACGTAGGGATACGTCTGTGTGTGTAAACGACACTATATTCAATGATAGATGTTATAATTAAAATTAATGTCGAATTGGGTGGATTTTGAGGTAGTGATATGACCCATTCCAATAAAATGTAATATCCGATAACCGCTAAGTAGGAGTAGCCTATGACTTAATAATTTTCCAATTACACAAAAATCCAAATAAACTAAAAATGTTGACTTCAGCGCCATCTTGCTGGAGAATGGCTGGGAACAGTCCGTAGGTTTCACCTTAAATTCCAAAATAAAAACATCTTAATTATTATCATTTACTTAAATGCTTTCCATTGGAGTTAAAAATATTACTGCTAAATGTAATAATAATTCAATAAAACAGTAGTCTCTTCGCCTTTAATATGTACTGAAAATGCTATTCTTTTGTTATATGAGTATATGTAGTAGCATAAGAAAAATCATCGTATAGGTGTCGTAAGCATCAGATGGTAACAAGGTATGATCTTCCTAATAACAGCTCAAAATATTTAATAAACTGTGCTTACCAGCTCGCCTACCCATCGTGGCGACTATGGCAAATGCTTAGCAGTGGTCCTTGATAGGCTGTAATGAAAGAATGAAAAAAATGCTCGACGAAGGCTATCTTTATTTAATACCGCAACATCATTGTAGGCAGAGCTGGCAGATATGGCAGCGCTTGGGAGACGGGTTACGTAACGGCGTTCAAACCGGAAGACTTGGCTACGTTAAAAACTTTGTTATCTAAGCCATCTGATCCAGTGACGCAAGCGGGATTGCATCCGACCGCCGAACAAATGGAGTTATATGCGTATCACTTACCTCACGCGAGTCTCAGCAGCCTAATGGTTAGTAGTTATTATCTCTATATATAAAAATTGCTGTCCATTAGTCTTGCTAAAACTCAAAATGGCACGATTGATTTTGATGACATTGTTTGTTTATGTTGTAATAGGTCAATAGGTATTTAAAGTAAAAAGTAAAGTTACAATCTATATACGTCCCACTGCTGGACACAGGCCTCCCCTCATTTCTGAGAGGGTTTTAGGGCAAGGAAGTGTCCGCCGCGCTGCCTCAATGCGTGTTGGCGAACTTCACGTCTTCGAAATATTTTTTTTCTTATTCCTCAGACACCCAGGTTTCCTCACGATGTTTTACTTCACCGCCGAGCACGTGGTAAATCAGCACTTAAAATTGAAATTAACAATTTCATTGGTGCCGGCGGGGATCGAACCCGAGTTACTCGCGTTCTGTTATATTTACAGCGAGCGTTAACCATCTGAGCTACCACGGCTCTTAGCTAATAGGTCTCTAGATGGTTTAAATTCTCATTTGGACCAGGTAGGTGGCGCTGTTGTCGAGATCCAGAAATCGCCAGTGTGAAGCCGGGACGGATCGCTATTTATTTATAACGCCATACTCTTAGAAGATTATATATTGAAAGATATTTGCAAAAATTACTTGTAATATTTTGTAAAAATAAAAATGTGTCTTGCTTAATTTGATCTACTTATATTAATATAGATAAGCCGTGGTATAGGATATGGAATAGAGAGCCGTGGTAGCTCAGATGGTTAGCGCTCGCTGTAAATTTCACATTACGCGAGCAAACCGGGTTCGATCCCCGCCGGCACCAATGAAATTGTTAATTGCAATTTTCAGTGCGGATTTACCACGTGCTCGACGGTGAAGAAAAACATCGTGAGGAAACCTGCATGTCTGAGAAATAAGAAAAATAAAATTTCGAAGACATGTGAAGTTCGCCAACACGCATTGGGGCAGCGTGGCGGACACTTCCTTGCCCTAATACCCTCTCAGAAATGAGAGGAGGTCTGTGCCCAGCAGTGGGACGTATATAGGCTGTAACTTTATATTAATATACAGTCGCCTGATTTTATTAATAGGATATTTTACACCATGTAAAAAAATTAAAGAATATATATTTATGATGTATTTTATGTAAAAAGTAAACGAGAAATATTGATTTCTATTTATAAAATTGCATAATAAATTTTATATTTCAATTTTAAGATTATTTTGTGTGCCTCAAATCTGTAAGACGCTGTCCGCCACATTAGAAACTGTCGGTAACGTCACTAATCCGGCCTAAGGGTATTAGTGTTCTGTGTCGCTGATTAAGAGAACTATATATGAGATGTGTTATTTCGAAATTTTTCAAGTTATTACGATTATCGAGCATTCAGGCACAACACAACAATGATATGATGATAACTCATTAGTAAACATTAAAAAGTATATAGTAAAGAATTCCTTTGCAAAATCGGTAACATTCGAAGATAGTGACGTCACAAGTTAATCAGCATGGCGGCTAGCGTTTTCACGCTAATATTTAAAACGATATATTAAAAGTAATTTTTATGGCACTATTCAGTTTTAAAAAAATTATATAAAAATTATAGTGGTTCATTATCACTCTAGGATTTATTTAAAATACTCTTTAAAATAGGTGTAATAACCCTATTAAAGAAATTAATTAATTCAAAATCATTCAATTGTTTCCGCTTTCGCAGGACATATTTGTGCACCTGTGTACAGTGGACGACTCGTTATACTTCATGTGTAACACGGAGGCGTTCAAGTTCCTCGCGGAGATGATACAACATGTTCCTTTACCCCTGCGAGCGCGATACGTGTTCTGTTGCGCGCCCATAAACAACAAGTTCCCTTTCGTGTGCGCCACTTTCCTCAAGGTATTGTACAATGAAGACGTTTAAAAAGTTAAAGTTGGTGAAAGAAGTAAGAAACAAAGAAAGAATTGTTGCATGTGTGTGCGCTAGCTGGTGGAATTCCTTACTAGTAAGAGTATGTCGGAGTGTAGACCTCTTACTTATTTCTGTCGCTAAATAGCTTCTGTGTTATGGCACAGTGTAGAAACCTTACAGTTGTGAAACACCTTTTGAATTCAATTTTACTTAGTAACTCATATATAATTAACCATTATAGATATTATATTTTTCGTAAACGGCACTTAAAATTAGTTAAATAAGTACAATAAAACATACTCGCGCCAACCGCATGTGTTGTCTTATCTCTATATAATCAGTGAAGTTCGCTAGCACAAGATCGTCCCGCCCTCTGCCCCGCAAAGCCCCCACCGTTGCTCTGCACATGTAGGTACATTACTTTCCCAACTGTAAGGTATTAACTGTGGTTCCGGTCTAAAAGGTATACACAATCAGTATTGCTGATAATAATGTCCTCCAGACCGAATTTCGGCCACGGCGGCCTGCCTCAACGGAGGCTAGCCATCGGCGCAGGACAGGATTATAGTGCCTAAGTGTATGCGCAAGCACAGGTGCACTCTCTATTCCCTCACTCTCATAATCCGATGGGACGGTAAACCGACACGACCGGAAAGAGATCAGGCGCAGGACCAACGGCTTTACGTGCTTTCCGAGGTACGGGGGTGAGACACCGCCAACTTTCGGGCAACCACTGAGAATTTCTTGACGGAAAAACTCAATAATTAATTTTCCCGACCCGGGATTCGAACCCAGGACCTCATGATCAGCTGTCGCACTACTACAACCACTAGACCAACAAGGCAGTCTATTAGTATTGCTACAGACTGTGAGGCATTCCTTCTTTGTCCTCAGAGGTGACAACGCATATGTAGCGTTCTTCGCTTTGAAGTTAACTGCAGGTGCCAATGGACTGCAGTAGCCAGCATCAGGTGTACTGTAAGTTTGTTTGTATGAGATGTTGGGTGGCGATATAAACCCCGCTATGCGATTGGTTCACTGTAAGCATCACAGAGTTCTACGTGTACTGTCGTGGAATTGGTTAAAAATTAATCTGTGTAAATTAAAATTGAAAATAAATTGCTTAGAAAAATAAAATCCTCTTTCGCCTCATTTCATCTCTGGAAGGGTTTTAGACCAGGACAGAGTCCGCCGCACTGCTTCAATGCGTGTGGACCGAGTTCACTTACTCTCGAAACATTTGTAATTTCTTAGATATGCATGTTCTTTACGATGTTTTTCTACACCACGGCGAACGTAGTAAATGTGCACTTAAAATTGCGATCAACCATTTTATTGTTACCGATGGGGATCGAATTTTGGTTTCTCGCATACTTAAGGCGAGCGAACAGTCTCTGAACTGCCATGTTTCATACAACACATCATGATCATCATCATTACAGTATTCACCGGTCCACTGCTGAACATAGGCCTTCGATAAGAAATGCCACAAAGCACGGTCCTGAGCCACCTTCATCCATCGACTTCATTCTTACCAGGTCGTTACTCTATTTAGTTGGAGTCTAACCTACACTTTGCCTACCGGTACGAGGCTGCCACCCGAGAAGTTTCTTTTCCCAGCTATACATCATTCATAAAAAAAATCCTCTGGTTACTAGTTGGTTTAAATGGTAGTTACGAATTTCATTACCATAATCATTTAACATAATAACCGTGTATTCTTAATTATTAGATGGTCCGTCAATACAGTCGAAATGAGCCAATCACAAAGAGCTGGCTCAGCAATGTAGTCGACTGGCCGCTGCCCTCACCGAAGACCATAATGGATCTTGTCCATTTGGAAGCTGTCTTCGATGTTCTTGAACTTTACCTCTGGCTAAGGTGAGATACGAAACAATATACCAATGTTCTAAAATATAGTACATACTTGTGTGTGGTGCATAAGATTGTATTTTATTATAACTACTAATCGATATATATATTTTTATATTTTTTTTTTTTTTTATATATCGATTGGGACATACCTATACTAGTTTCGTGCGGGAGTCGAACTCACAGCCCACAGTGCGACACCGGTATATTTAGCCACTGTACTTACTACTGAGCCATCGCTTGTCTTGCTGAGAGCCCACTTTGTCGTAATATTCACAGTTGGCTACTCCCGATTATAATGATAGTTCCGTATTATGTTTTCACTTGTGTATGACAGTTCACAGTCCCAAATGACTGCTGACAATTTCATATTATTGTTGCTATATTCAGTTGGTAGATTTTAACTGATTTCAGAGGTACAGCTGTAAAGCTGTAAATAATGTTTTTTTTTGTTTTTTTTAAGATAGGGTGACTTACCCTCAGGTGGACTGTGTGCTCGACACAGTCCACCTGAGGGTAAGTGGTTGCTGTAGCCCATAGACATCTACATCTATCCTCGATTACGAATC
Organism: Parnassius apollo; assembly: GCA_907164705.1. Taxonomy (NCBI): domain Eukaryota; kingdom Metazoa; phylum Arthropoda; class Insecta; order Lepidoptera; family Papilionidae; genus Parnassius; species Parnassius apollo. Next base: position 4,530,585 of record CAJQZP010001030.1, on the reverse strand, counting down.
AAAATGCAGATACGTTGTCACCCGTGAGGACTAAGATGGAATGCCTTGTTTCCAGTAAAAAGGGTCTCCGGTTCTCTACACTCACCATACGAAACACAGCAGCATTAAGCTACTATTTTACGCTGGTATTCTGTGAGAGCGTGGTCCTTCCCCGGTCGAGGTACTTATGAGCATGTATAGAAAATAGAGATAATCTCTTTAGTTATTATCTAGACTAGCTAATAGGAATGCTGCAGATGCCATATTCTTATGTGGTAGAATCAACTATATTATACTTGTAGCACGAATGGGTCGGCTCGACCGGGGCAGGACCATGCTCTCACAGAATACCGTCGTAAAGTAGCAGCTTGATGCTGCTTTGTTTCGTATGGTAAGCGTAGAGTACCAGAGAGCCTTACTACTTGAAACGAGGCATTCCAATTTAGTCCTCAGGGGTAACACCACATCTGCGTTTTAACTCTTAATCGAGGATAAATGTAGATGTCTATGGGCCACAGCATCCACTTACCATCTGACGGACTAAATGCTCGTTTAGTACTCTTATTCTATAAAAAATATACATCTACTATAACATTTCTTCTTTTTCTTGATCAGCTCGTATAAGTCGACTGCTGGATTTGCCTTAATCATCACATTTGTCAGGCATGTTGTAGTTCCTAATGCAACGCACCTTTAACGTTGCTACCCGCTGCAGGTCTGGGAGTTTTACGTCTGGCGTACACGATTTTATTATAATACCGCCATCTAGCCGAAGCCATTATCGTCCTATTTTAATACATCGATGATTGTAGGCCTTTCTAAGCTTGCCGCAATTAGCATTTAATTTATACATTGTAATCTTTTCAAGTTTGTGGCGGCGCTGTCGTCGCGCCGCAAGCTAAACACACCGAAGCCTAAATCACGCTATCAATATTCCGAATCATAAACAGTATATATAGAACATCTCCGAACTATCACACGGAGTGTTGGCCGCTCCCCGCTGAACACCTTGTCCGGCGGGAGATTTCCCTTTTTCATTCTACGGCCACATGTTCCTTGCCACCCAGTAAAAGTTCATTGCGTTATACGGTCATCTCCCGTGGAAGGGAAGATTGGCCTTAATCCTCGCTTGGCAGACAGATAGACGATCGAAGTCCCAGACGTTTCACACTCTTGATGCTGCTTCCTGTTCCGCCAGTTCCGTTTAGCCAGACCGGCGACAGTAACCATTTATTCGTATCCTTAATGTTTTCCTGGTATTTTCAATAGTCGCCTATTATGACAGCCACGAGACGAAATGGTGTTATAGATCTTGTTAGGCTGGTACCAAACGTCTCATACCGCCATCTTACTGTACTAGAATATTTATGGTTACCGTTACAGCCATAGAATACTATAATACGCAATAGAATGGCTGTCAACCTTATTTTGTACCGAGGTTCGGCGACACCGGGAGCACACATACAAGTAATTAAGTCGTATTATTAGTTAATCACTACTACAAACCCGATTCGCTGTATTGACAGACGGATTTTAATACATATTTGTTTGTGAATAGCGTGCAATTTGGTATTTTCTAAATAATATGCATGCGAAATTTGGAAACGATTGTAACGTCAAAACACATCTCGTGTTGACATTTATACGTGTGAATTGACGTCTTGTGGCATTATAGTGGCTATACGGGCTCCGCCCACACCCCCGTTCTATTATGTATATATTATAATATTCTATGGTTACAGCCTATTAGAGTCCACTGCTAAATATAGGCCTCCCGCAAAGACACTTTTTTATTTTTAGTCGTTTTTCGGACGACGCTGCTGCCCATCTTCTCATTTGTTGCCCTCTGTCGCCTCTGACGACACCCACGGGATGATATGGGGTAGTGGATATTGTTAACCACTACACGGTTATATTTATTTCCACCTAAATAGGAGTTCATGTTCAGCTGTGAATATTCAACAACAGTGAATATTCGCAGTGAATATTCGCAGACCCTCCATTTAATTGGTATTGTCCTTCTACCACGTACGACAGCCACTGCAGATATATTACGGCTGCAGCCCTGATGGATTGACTCGACCGGGGAATAAACACGCTGTCACAGAATACCGGTGTATTTTATTCTGCAGTATATTGCATCAGCTTGCAGTATAACGCTGTTGCTTCGTATAGTCGGTCGGACATTCCATCTTAGTCCCCGGGAAAGACGACGCATCTGCATTTTTATTTTTAATCCATGAAAGATGTAGATGCATATGGACCACAGCGTTGTACTTATCGTCAGGTGGACAGTGTGCTCTCGTTTTTTCACCTTTCTATAATAACATCCCGGCAGCAATGGTGATGATAACGTATGATTAGGAATATTTTACTTTTTATCGAAATATGTGTATAGTCAAATTCAATTTAATGATTTTATTAATCTTTACAGTTACCGATTCCCGGATATGTTCCCCGATGTGAAACTCGTTCGAGAAATGGAAACTGAATTGGACGCGATAATACAGCAGGGTATCTTCCAAATAACGAGGTATTTTTGGCAAATTATATCATTTACTGATGAAAATGCAAGCTTTTACCCTTACACTTCTCGTGGAAGCAAAGACGGGCTATATCGGACTCTCACCGACTAAAACCCCATGGTGGTCCACCTTCGCCGTATATTAGTAGGGTCACAGGAACGCTTTCGCACACATCCCACAGTCCGTTACGCTAAAGCCATGGAGTCAGGAAAAACGTGCACCCGGAAGCAACAGCCTTTCTAGCCCCAGTGGCGGATCTGATCTATGGCTCCACCTCTGACCATATTTCGGCCGGGAAGGGTGGGGAGAGTGACGCATGGTTATAATGTCACTACGCTCCCTCCAACCTGCGGTCCCATCACAAAAAAAAATGAAAATGTACCAGAACAGTTAGGTGAGCCAAAGCTTGCGGGTGTACTCGTATATAGAAGTAGAATGACAAACGAGCACACAGCTCACCTGATGGTAAGTGGATGCTGTAACCCAAAACACACTCGAAATAGAATGATCTCCAATTAAGAATCAAAATGCAGATACACAGGCACGTCTAAAGACTAATACGGTATGTCTCATTAGCATAAACAAGTGGTAAATTAAAAATTTTGTACAACAGACTTCAATATAAATAAAACCAGAACATCATCAACACGGTAATATTATCTATACAGTATTGTAACTCGGCCGTATCTTTGAAATAAACGCCTACAGCCGCGCGGTACGTAAACATGCGATAGGGCTGCCTGCCTCCAGCGTTTTTACATTTGCCTGCTTTGAGTTTTTATTTAGTTTTATGATTGTAAATATACTTTTTTTATATAAACAAATATAATAGGTACTTTGTGCGTGTGTGTCGTCTTTTGATTGTTAGATTTAATTAAAAAACCATGTTTATATTTGAATAACAAATCGGTCTTATGAATTAGCAACCGAAAAATATTTGCGCCTCGGCTGGGACGTACGAAATGCTTTATTATTAAATTTTTAAGTATAAAAAATCCGCATTCTAATATGAAGCTTAATTAAAAATTGTTTTGGGAAACATGGACAAGGTGGAGAAAAGGAATATTTTTTACTTGATTATAGAGGTATCTATAACCAAGTAAAAGATATTTTATAATTTATATGTTTGGTTTTAAATGAAGTTCGGAATATTTTTTTTATATATTCCACAAAATCATCACTGCGGCACAGTCACGACTACCTGCATGCCGAGCGCATGCCGAGATCGAGGCGCGTAGGCATAGCTCTCGATTCGTCCGTTTGTATGAAGTTGGAATACTGTATATAGATAAATTTATATAAAATTACCGTGTCATCAATCTAGTAGAAATCAATTAAATACACATTATTAAGGATAACTCAAAAACTACTAGTCAGATCTTGATCAAATTTATATGGGATCACATGAGAAGCATCAGCTTTCCATTAAGAATCATCAAACTTGGTTCACCTAGAGAAAAGTTTTGAAGTAACACACATAAAAAATACAGTTGAATTGAGTACCTCCGCCTTTTTTTGAACTCGTTTGAATATTTACATTATTGGTTGTACCTAATATGTTGCATCCTTTCTACTTTAGGAACAAGATTTACTGTTCTAACACATTTTAGAATTTAAAACACAATAATAAAACAGTCATTATTTGATTAATTCCATCCATGCAATACATCATATTGACTATAAATACATTGCTTACCAGACACTGTGACTCTACACTCACACCATACGAAAGACAATAGCATCATGCTGCTATTTCTCGCTAATATTCCGTAAGAGCGTGTTTTTTACGTGGTAGAGTCATGTTGCAGTTATATTAGTAGCACGAATGGGTCGGGTCGAACGGGGAGGAACCACGTTCTCACAGAATACCAGCGTCAAATGGTAGCATAGTGCTGCTGTGTTTCGTATGGTGAGTGTAGAGGACCCGAGACTTTTTACTGGACACGAGGCATTCCACCTAAGTCCTCACGGGTGACAACGGTGTCTGCATTTTGTTTCGTAATCGAGGGTAGATGTACATGTCCATGGGCCACAGCAACCACTTACCATCAGGTGGACTGTGTGCTCGTTTGTCACCCTATTCTATTTTCATAAAAAAATATAACTGTCGTCGGTCTTATCGATCCTTCCGTGGAGGTGCAGCCTTACGATGTAAAGTAGCTCTATCTCTTATAAATAACTGAAGGATATTTAGTTTTCTATTTACCATCTATACATGCATATATACAACCGTATTCGGTTTTGTAAATGTAAAGCTAATATCCTAATATTATATGTCGAATTCAATGATAATGTGTTCATTGATTACAACCTCCTAAATAGATTGCCTTATATTTACCTTATTAGTTGTTTTAATTATTTCGAGTTTGAGCGGATAATTAATACTATTGATAATTATAATTTAACAAATCCAATATATAAAATAAACTCTTTTTTGCTTTAATTGCCTAAAACTTACTGATTATATACTCATTGGCACTTAACCCAAGACATCAACAAACTATAGTCCAAATTTAATGACATCTATGCGTTAGAAATTGATATTATGAACACAAACAATGTATGTTTTATTTAGTTTGATGTATCTGTATTTATTTATTTATTATTTATTGCATTCCTTAAAACAAAATAATACAAAGGTTAGTCTGCAGCTATATTGGTAGTATAGTTGTAGCACGAATGGGTCGGCTCAAAGGACCACGCTCTCACAGAATACTAGCGTAAAATAGCAGTGTGTTATGGTGAGTGTAGAGAACCGGAAACCTCTTTTACTGGAAACGAGGTATTCCATATTAGTCCTCGGATGTATGTAGATGTCTATGGGCCACAACTTCTACTTATGATCAGGTGGACTGTGTGCTCGTTTGCCACGCTGATCGTATAAAAGATATAGAATAAAAGAAAACAAATATGGTAATAAATGTTTTAAATTAATTTTAGCTTTCTGCACTCCATATAAAATTTATCAATGCTAAATCTCACGCCTCCTCAGTGCATCCATCCTCAGTGCTAGCAATATTCTTAAAATGAGGTATAAAGTTTTCCCATTACATATTTATGTATAGATATTGTTTTTAATTATAATAACTTATGATCGAATCGAGGGGGAATTGGAGTGGAGCATGTATGCGTAGGTGTATGGATGTGAAGGAGGCAAGAGAGGTGTGTCAGGATCGTGCCAAATGGAAGTCTGTAGTCTCTGCTTACCCCTCTGGGTGACAGGCGTGAGTGTTTATGTTATGTAACCATTATGATTACTCTTTCATTTATACAGGTTACTAAGAAACTCGGAACAAGTACTGAAAGAGGGACACGAGAATGTGGAGGTATTAGGCCGAGGAAAGAAATCTACACACGTACATTCGAGAGGTGACGAATCTAAAGGAAAACTGTCTGAAATGCTGGTTGCGAAAGTAAGTGGTTAATACATTTTACATTACTATTGTAGAGCCATGTATACTATGATCGATAGACGAGGTCTTAGCACGATTTCAAATTCGTTTTTCACCCGCGCGTCCCGCAGTGGGCGGAGCGCAACCGGCTGTCGGAGAGCGCCGCGTGAACACAGTATGCGCAAAGCAAGCAGACAATTCACCTCCAAACAAAAGCTTTTCCGTGAGGTCTACTGTTCTCAACACTACTAGGTATTATAGTAATAATATTTTGAGTACCTACTCACTAATATCAAAACTGTTTACAATATCGGTAGTCTGGACAGCATACTACGTTTTAATTATAAATATTTTTTTAAAGTCAGTATTATGATATGAGCATGTACTTATTACAAAAAGCCAACTCACAAATTCTAAAAAAAAACAAGTTTCGTTGGCAAAATAGCTAAAATAAGAGAAAAAGAATAGTTTCAAATAAAACCATTAGAAAATTCAAATTTATTTAACTGTTTTCTATAACCTTACCTCTGGACTTGATGGAGTGACCTGAAGGTGTACTTTGGTAATCGGCATTGGAACAGGTCGCCGAGTACTACTAGGTGTGCCGAGTTTGGGCTCGTTTTGTTAGGTATGACGAGCCCTTACCTCCAATTCCCTCATCATACCTAACAAGTGTGCTTTGGGCTCGTTTTATTGATGACGAGCCCCAAGCACGGCACAGGTCCCTAGTACTACTCGGCGACCAGTTCCAATAGACGACTTACCAAAGTACGTGTACCTTGGCAGGTCCGACTCTGTCCAAGTCCGGAGGTAAGGACTCATCATACCTAACAAAACGAGCCCAAACTCGGCACACCTAGTTCTACTAGTCCAGGTGTTCCAGTATTAGTTACTGAAGTTCACTTTCAGGTCACTCCACCAAGTCTGGAGGTAAGGTCTTATCATAACTGACAAAACCATCCTAAAGTCCGCAGCTAACTTCTCACTGCCAGTAGAGGGCTCCCAGTGCAAAGCAGTCTCTAGAGTAGGTATTCGTATTTCGTATCTAAGTCTAATTACTCTATGTATCTAAGTATATTTTTGAGGTGTAAGAAAAAAAACAAATTCGATCTTTCAAATTATCAAAATAATTTTATTTGACTACGATTCCCGAAGCATACCGTGCGTACACTTGTGTGCGTGACTCATGTCAATGTAATAGTTCGATTCTATACCTATATCAATTTTCTAAGGCGTCCTTAAAAATTTTAACGTAAATACTGCAGCAAAAAGAGCGACACGTCTCTACAGCACCAGGCCTCGGCCGGCAGTGACTGCACAGGCGTTTACGCAAACATCCGTACGTATTATTTCAGAAATAAGAATATGCGATTTAAAAAAAAAACTTTTAGTTGGACTAAAAAATTAAAACACTATAACGTTAATATGTTGAATGTATAAAAATCTGACAAAAAATCAGAATGATTGCATGTATATTGTTATGTTTTTAGTTTTTACTAGTTAAAAGAAATTTTTAGAGGTATGTTTGTGATTTTTTTTCTATCGTATTAAATTAGCGGTATCATGTTTTCAACACACTATCTAACTAGCATATATCCTGGACAATATCATATATTTTTCTGGGTTTGTTTACTGCAGTGGATCATATACTTTGAGGCATTATAAAACTTGCGTTTAGGCTCATGCCTCGTCTTAATACTAGCCCATAAAAGTCTCATAATCATTACTATCATTATAGCCTACCAGAAATCTACTGCTACACAAGGGCCTAAGAGGGATATTCATTTCTAGTGAGATGAAGATTGATTAGTCTTATAATCCGAGTCGTTCGCACTCAATCATTCAAATGGATCATTTCGAGTTTCAGTACTCTGTGATCTGTTAGATCGATTATGTCGGTCGTCGGACATTGCTAAACTTAGCTTTCTTTACCTTTCGTTAGCATTCTTTAATTTTCTTTAATTTTTTAAAAACGTTACCCCCATACTAGGATTTTCTCCAGTATCGTGGAGGCAGCTTACAAACATAAATTGCACAAGGACAGACATCCAGACCTGGAACAATTATTTGTAGGCCATACAAATACTTTTTCCGTGCGGGATTTGAACCCGCGGCCCCCAGCGCAGCCACTCATTGCTAAACCACTGCACCACGGAGCCGTCAAACTCTGGTCTGAGGTCCTATCAGTTGTTTGATCTGGAACATTAAAAAAATGTTGTTGCCGTCATCAATACTTTGATGTGACCAGAGTGAAATAAACGAATCACTCAGGATTGACGCATGTCTAGTGGTCCCATAGGGGGAATATTTTTCATATTTGCCAGGCTTGTATGGTGGCTGAACAACCGCGGTTTATTATTCAGTTGTTATAAAATGCTGTTGCCCATGTGCTGTTTCATTTTCCTCTATAAATGTTTACTGTGTATAGTACAGACCTATCGTAGATGTCCATCACCTTCTACCGTCCGTCAAGGGCTTAGCGTAGACGCGACGGTAATACTGAACTAATAAACTATATATAACTAATGAACCTGAATCAATCTGAAAGTCGCCTTTTACCTATACGCACGGGACGAATACGTTTTTGATTTACAAGTATGATTATTGAAATTAAAAAGTGGTAAAATTCGACATTCGACTTCGATATAATTAAAATGAGAACATCATCAATTAAATACGCATTATTAAAGATAACTCAAAAACTATTGGTCAGATCTTAATTAAATTTATGTTGGACCACACGAAAAGCATCAGCTTTCAGACAAAAAATCATCAAAATCAATTCACTCACTGAAAAGTTCTGAGTTAACACATATAAAAAAATTACAGTCGAATTGAATATCCACCCTTTTTTGAAGTCGGTAAAAAAATGGACCAACTAAGCATTATAAGTTGTAGCCTGTATTCGTCTCATACACACGAATCTTAGGGCCGTTGGCCTGCTCAGAACAAGTATTTGTATGGCCTACAAATATTTGTTACGGGTCTGGATGTTTGTGCTTGTGCAATTCATGTATATCAACTGCCTTCATAATAAAGAAGAAAATCTTGGTGTGGGGTAGCGTTCATTTTTTAGAAAAAAAACTAGGCGTGCTAATGCAGTACGTATTTGCGGAAAACACATATCCTTCAAATATTTGAATAATTGCATAATGCAAAATCAAATTGCAGGGCCTGATCACGCCGCAGATGTTAAAGAAACTTCAACAAGAACTCTCAGCAGACAACACGGAGAGGGGAAGGAAGAAAACGAACAACAGAAATAGAAGAAAATAACAAATAGAAACCAAATAGATTGTATCGTGAGATCAAAAAAATAATGTGAAATAAAAAGTTCCATGTTAAAATTTGTATTTTTTTATTAATTCCTAGGGAAAATTAAATTACTAAGTTAGTGGCGGCATTGCCACCGTACCATTATAATTTCGTCCTGATAGTTTGAATCACCAACAACGATATTCAACATTTTATTAAGGAATTGGTGACAATTTAGTGATATAAGAAAAAAATAGTGACTTAACGCCTTAGAGATACAGCCTATTTTTGGGAGGATTCTAGCTTAAATTCAAGCTAGCAGCTCCCCTAGAAAACTATTGTCTGTGTCCGTGATGTGATGTGTGTCCCATTTTAAGATTTAGTGACTAGTTGGTGAGTTTCATATACCGATATTCAAACATATTGCTCCAAAGAAATCAAAGTTTTATATCTTAGGGAGGATTCAGACTTGAACATTACAGAATTACTCCAAAACGCCTGTGTCTTTTGCTGTGAAAAACGTGTCAAGATTCAGTGACTAATTAGTGACTATTAGTTTAAAAAACGTTTATGAAGCTCACACGCGGCAGAAATAGAACCTTCAATTGAAATGAATTTCAAATGATTTATTTCGTCGGACATTAAAGCTTAGCTTTAATTGTAAGTCCTTGAAGCAATCGGTAGATAGTGTGAGAGTGCCTCGGTAGTAGCATTGCAAGAGGTCTGGCTAATGGACCACGACCTCTTATACCTCAGCACCGTCCACGAAGACTTTAAAGCCACGGGTACTACTGCTGTAGATTCCGGCGCGGGCATTCTGCGTGGGATACGGGGGTGTTGCGCTGGTATGGCGTAAGAATGTGTTTTCTTCAGTGTCTGTAACAAAATGTAATAGTGTGAGGCTGTGTGCCTCACACTATTGCATTAAGTGTCAAGTACGTGAACAAGCTATGCTTATTTTTTTGTCTATATGCCGACAGACTGTGTCGAGAACCTTGCGGAATTCACAGAGTGCCAAAGTGAAATTAACGCAATTATCGAGGAATGTGATATTAGTATAGTTTTTATGTTAGGCGACTTTAACGCACACCTGTGGGAGCTGTTTTTTAATGAAATGCTTAGTTTTTGCGATGAGCAGACGTGGGTATGTGCTGACTATGTAATGATGTCAAGAAAATCTAATGTGTACACATACACCAGTGATGCTCACGATGGTTGGACCATTGCCTTGTAACGTGTATGGCTAAGAAATATATTGAAAGCATACACGTAAGAAAAGATGTGACGTGGTCTGATCACTATCCCTTGGAAGTGGACTGTAAAATTAGTTTAGGTTTCTCGCAGGTACAGCCCATCCAGTCTAAAAGTACAAATAGGGTAATTTGGGGGCACAGGGATAGTCAACAGATTAACCTATATTCAGTGTATTGTAATAATAGATTAAGATTAGTAGATTTTCCTGTAGAGTTAAATAATTGTTGTGATAAATCTGAGCATAAATTAATTATTAATAAATTATACGAGAATATTACAGGTATATTGCAGGATGCTGCAATTTATAGTCATAAGAGTGTACAGTGTCAAACGCGACAGATAGCGGGATGGAACAGGCATGTGAGGCCGGCTCATGACAGAGCTCGTTTCAGTCGTGGGTATGTGTTGGAAAGCCAACGTGTGGGGCATTATACGAGGATATGAAAGAGTCACGTAAGGCTAAAAGAACCAAGTGGTGCCAGGATAATGAAGAACAAATTAAAATGGATATTCTGGCATCTTCGTGTGAGGCTAAGCAATTTGGTAAATTCTGGCAGCACACGAACAGACTGAGTCAAAGGAAGAGTCTCTCAGCTCAAGTGGGGTGCATGAGTGGGTGTCTTAATATAGCGAACCTGTTCATGTCGCAGTTTTAGGTGGAACCGTGCAGGGTTAGTTATATGGTGAATGATGGTGACGCAGGGGACAGTGTGATTATGGGGAATAGCCCGCTGCGTTTCACAATCGCTGAAGTTAAATCAGCTATAAACAATATGAAGCGTGGGAAATCACCAGGTCACGATGGCCTCAGCGTCGAACACCTCAGATATGCGGGTGTGCACCTTTACAGAGTCCTCAAATTGCTCTACAACCTATGTGTTAGTCATGGTTACTTGCCTGATACAATGATGAGGACAGTGGTTGTCTCTCTGGCGCGCTTAGAGCTTTGCGCAATATTAGTCCTCACCAAGCTTATTACCGCAGTTATAAGCGCATGTAGGGACAGAGTTCACATAGAAAGGATATTTGCCTTTTCCGACTCCACCGTCGCTTTATGTTGGGTTCATTCATCGCCCCACCGTTGGGATACGTTTGTCGCGAACCGAGTGGCCAAGATCCAAGACGAGTTAGGAACGCGGAACTTTTATCACGTGTCCGGTACGGAAAACCCTGCCGATTGTCTACCCCGATGCAAATAATGGACCACCCGCTTTGGTTCCACGGACCTTCTTGGGTTCAATTGGAACCCTCGCAATGGCCAATAACCCTTCGTCAGTGTCACAACCGCCGGAAGAGAAGAGGCACGCTCTGGTAGCGAGCGTTTCGAGCGAGGTTTCTCCAATCATTGCTTTGGCGAACCGCTTGTCCTCTTGGTCGAAATTATTGCGTAGCGTAATTTACGTTTGTCGATTCGCGAAGCTTTTTTATTTTATTTATTTTTTTTTTTTTTATAAATATTTTAATTTTTTTTTTTTTTTTTAATGTTTTTTTTTGTTTTTTTTTTTTTTTTTTTTCTTTTTCTTTTTTTTACCGCGACGTTCGTATATCTTAGCATCCGATTTTTTTTTTTTTTTTTCTTTTTATTTTTTTTTTTTTTTTTTATTTTTTTTTTTTTTTTTGAAATTTTTTTTTTTTTTCCCAATTTATTTTTTTTTTTTTAATTATTAACCCATATTTTTTTTTTTTTCGTGAGTATAAAAAAAAAAATAAAAAACAACTACGCCGAGTTGCTAGTGTTGCGTGAACTTCAACGTGTACATTTTTCCGAGGAAGTTGCAAGATTACAATCGAATAGAGCTTGTAGTCGCCTTTTCAACGCCTTAAGCCATTTTTACAAGATGGGATCGTCAGGGTGGGTGGACTCTTGTCCAACTCGCAGTTGAGTTTCGACCAACGGCACCCTATAGTTTTTCCGCGTAAAGACCATATTGAATTTATTGGTTGATCACCGTCATAAATTGAATTCTCACGCTGGCCCCGACTTGCTGATGTCGATCTTGCTTCAGAATTATTGGATTCTTTCCGCACGTAACTTAATCCGCAATCGGGTGCACAGATATAGCTTGCTTTCGGGTACGTCCCAAGCCGTCATTTCGGGAAATAGCGGAACTTGGGTCTTGTCGAGTAATACAAACCGTAAAGCCCTTTACGCACACCGGGTCTGACTTTGCTGGTCCGTTTAAGGTCACGCTCACTCGCGGGCGTGGTATAAGATCCACAAAGGCTTACGTCTGCATTTTCGTATGTCTAACTACTCGGGCGGTGCATATAGAACTCGTTGGTGATCTAAGCACAGCAGGCTTCATGGGTGCATTTAAAAGATTTATTTCCCGCCGTGGCCCTGTAAGTAAATTGTATTCGGATAACGGTACGAACTACGTCGGTGCAAAACTTATTTTATCAGAACTACATGAGCTCTTAGCCAGCAAGTATTATAATTCGGAGGTCGCTCACATTCTAGCCGAGAACCGTATCGAGTGGTCTCTGAACGTCCCAGCCGCGAGTCATTTTGGGGGCAATTGGGAGACTAATATTAAGAGTCTAAAGAGTCACTTATACCGAGTAATAGGAGATCAAATTTTGTCCTTCGAAGAGCTAAGTACTTTGCTCGCTCAAATTGAGTGCGTAATGAATAGTCGCCCATTTTGTCGTACGTTGTCTAGTGACCCCTCGGAGCCGCTAGCTCTAACTCCAGCACATTTTTTGAATTTAACGCCTTTGAAGTATTTGCCCGCCGTAGATAAGGACGAGAACAAACTTAGCATTTCCGCACGCCATAAATTATTAGACCGGTTAGTGCAATCGTTTTGGAAACGATGGAGGATGGAATATTTGCATACTTTGCAGTCTCGGCAAAAATGGAACACAGCAACTGAACCTTTAACTGTAGGAACTTTGGTTGTGCTCACCAAAGAGAATACGCCGCCTCTCCATTGGCCGTTAGGAATTGTCGAAGAGGTCTTTCCCGGTTCCGACGGAGTAATTAGGGTAGCTCGCGTTAAGACCACGGTTGGGTCTTACGTGCGTCCTGTTGTCCGTTTGTGCCCCTTGCCTCTTCCACAGTTTAAGTTAGCTTTCTAGATTAGAAATTGTAGTCGAAATTCGGGTTTAATCTTAGCGTTAGTTAGTTATTTTGTTAGTTTGATCTTAGCTTTAGTTGTTTTAGTTATTTTGAAGGAAATCCTTCAAGCCGGGGGGGGGGATGGTTGCGCGGAAAAACCATTCGTAATTTTATTTTATTCGACGGTATGCTTGCCAAGATTTGTCCTTCCTTCGACCTTTCCTTTACCTGTTGTCCCTCCGTACACACCGGGGTAGTGGGGTGAGAGGGGAAAGAAGATGATTCTAGAATATCGCGTGATTTGCAACCAATAAGCAGCGCACTCCTCCGAGACGCATTGATAAGAGGGCCGAAGTAATATAAGCTAGCACGCGGCACTCGCGCGCTCTCTTCCCTTCGCGCACCAGTTGGAACCACACCGCCTAGGACAGTCGAGTCCTAGAGGGCTTTGCCCACGCGCACCGCTAGTTCAACCGCATTAGCCTGGAGGCAGTCGAGCCCCAGGAGTAACCGCCTCACCTCGTGTGAGAAATAGTCGCGCACCGCTCTCTTCCATCGCATCACCGGACAGGAACGCATCTCTGGGGCCCCAGAGAATCCGCCAGAAGTCGCACCGCAGCAGCAAAGCGCCCAAGCCGCATCGAAGCGACACGCCGGTGAGTAACTTCCAGTTATAAGCCTGTTTGACATAATTGTGTTTATTAGTTAATCCGCTCCAATCTCATTTTCTCCTAGCGTGATCAAGCATGGTTCCTTCATAGACTTTGGCAAGCAATAGCTTGTTTAGGGAAGAGCGAGTGCATTGTCAGGAAAACCGCATGCTGTCGCCATTTTGTGGAGTCGGAAGAAGCCATCCGCTTATACAGTCCATTTGGTGTAAGATCTCGCGTAATAGGCTTAAGGCTTGACCGGGAATAGGAATTCGGTAACCTTAGGCCCGTCGCTCAATCATAAAGCATAGTAGTATTTTATTCATCTAATATTCCCCTTTCCCCCAGAAAAAACTATAATGCATATGTGCCACAATAGTGTTACAGGTGGTCCCATGAGACTATAGTCGTCCCGGTTAAAGATTCTACAACCTTTCAGATTGTAGTCACCCCCTAAACATTGAGTTATTGAGTCTCAATAGCTCAATGCCATGATTTAATTACATAGGTTGTGTCCACAATAGCCAAGGCGAGTTAATAGTTCGGCCGTTCAGAGAATGCGTTCCTGACACCTATCAGTTAGTCACGGCTAGTGATGGGCACAACGTAACATTGAGTTTGTTACCGTTCCTCCAAAATGAACCGCCGCGTTGTTTTTAAGATTATTTTCGTTTTAAATTGGCGGAATCATTTAAAATTTATATTTTAGTAATTTAAGTGGAAACCAGAAAAAGGTAATATTAATATAATAAAATTGTTTTATTTATTCTTTGTTACAAAGTTACAATCTGTATTTCTATGCAATAAAGTACATTGAATTGAATGTGCGTACAGAATATTAACCAGACTCCGATTCGCTTGAGGAGGTGGTGTCTTCATCATCATCTTCGCCTACATGTATAATTATATTATTATCAATACCAGAATCAATCCTGATATCTCGATCAAAGTGTTCCACAATCAGGTTTTTAGTCTTCTCAACAACCTTTGCCCAGTCTTCTCTTGTGACTTCCCCGCATGACTTTTTTTAATAGGGTCATCATCTTTTTCGTTCTGAATGGCGGGGAAGTATTGTGGCGGGCGGCGTAACCTTTTATTTGAGCCAAGATTAGCTCAATCGCGTTATATTGGCAATGATACGGTGGAATTCTTAGAACGCGATGACCGTACTCCAGAGCCAGTTCATCGATTTCGTATCGCACATTTGCCGCTTTATTTTCTTTAACTAATTTAATTAGCTCTGGTTTTAGCATCTGTATATTTGCGTCAATGCCTTTTGCTTGTAACCAAGCCACCATTTCTACTTTTTTATTAGCTTGGGTACGTGGTTTCTGTATTTGAACCAAGTGATAGGAGGCATTATCCATGAATATTACAGAAGGCTCTGGTAGGTTGGGCAAAAGCACGTTCTGGAACCACTCTTTAAATGTAGTGGCATTCATTTCCTCGTGGTAGTCATTTGTGGTTTTTGATTGAAATACCAGTAACGCGTTCTCCACAGTATTTTAAATGGCATATTATCAGACGGGCCCCCATTACCCATTGATACTTTCGACGCCGACGCTTGTGTATCATCCGTCCAAGAATGGAAAACCGTGTGATTGGCGTTTAGCCATGTCTTGTCAATGAACACGACATTATCCCAGTTATCAATATTTTTTGCTTCTCTCAAAAAACTTATCCGTTTTAAAACTATGTCGTTCGTCCGTATCGTTCTAATAAAATTTTTCTTTTGTCTGTTTTTTTATACGAAAAACCAATATCTTTTAAGATTTTAGTTAAAGCAGTTTTACCCCCGCTAAACAGTCCAGCTTCTCTTAACGATACCAAAAGCTTCTTCCTGTTGAGATATTCATTTCTGGAATAGTAACCATATATACGATTTCTGATTGCATCGGCGTCAAAAGTGTCAATATCTGTCACGGGTTTAGTTCTACGTTTCTTCTTCGGAGTACGTAAAATATTATCTTCCGTGCCAGTAGAGCCGAACTTTTCTTTATTAATATTTGTTATCGTTCGTTTGCTAACTCCAAGCGCCTGAGAGACGCGTTCTTGTACTTGTTCGACAGGTAACAGGGGTCCGCCATTTTGCCGCTCCCGCTCAAAGTAATCTTGCAGCTTGATGATTAACTCACGGGCTCCACTTTTCAATGTTTGTCCACGTTTAGGCATTATTATGCACCAAAAGTAAAAAGAACGCAATACAAAACACAATCGAAGTCCGATTTAGCGCCGATGTCAGTTTGAAAAGCAGAAACAGTCCATTAAACGAAAGCCGGGTAATCAAATAAAAACAGATCGAAAACACTTGAAGAACGTGGTCTATGCGCACGAAACGACAACAGACGACTGTTTTAGCGTCACAAAATGGCGGCCCATAACGCCATTTGGGGTTACAATTTTCAACCTAAATATAAAAATGCTACTTTCTTTCGCGCGTTCGGTTTGGTCGTAGTTTTATTTTTATATTTAATAAAAGTTAAGTCCATTATTTTCAAATTCTTAAAAAGAAAACAAAGTTTTTTTATTTTGAAGATTACGATACTGTTATTGCTCGTTATTGTTAGCACAGCACTACAAATATAAAGCGCTGACATAACCTTGTAATAGCGCAGTATAGATTTAGAAAAATATTGTTTACCAAGTTATTTCACACTCAGTTTGGCACAAAATTATAACATTCATTGATTATTGATATAATAATGTTGTTTTAATGCTCATCAATTGTTAAAACGGTAAACAACCAGCAAAAATATTTTTATCGTAACTGCAACGCCATTACAAAGTTACGTCGTCAGTTCAATCGCGACGTGTCAGGAACGCATTCTCTGAACGGCCGAACTATAATGATAATAGAATTGGTCTATACTATATTTTAGGTATAATGTTTTAAAATAAAGTTATAAATTAGTAGTTTTCGGTTTATTATGTTTCAGCAAAGCTTTTTAAATATTTTAAAGGCTAATATACATAATACGAGGGGCACACTGAAATGATCGGGAATAAGAAAAACAACATGCACGGTATAGCTAAATTGTATTTTATTGTTTTTCGAAGTATTCTCCATTCAACTTAATGCACTTTTCCATCCGTGCAAACCAATTATTAAAACAGTAATTCCAGTTTGAAGGATGTTTACAAAATGGCTGATTTGTACGCTTCCACAGCTGCTTTGAGGTCTTCAAACCGTTAACCGCGTAATAAATCTTTCATTCTAGGGAATGTAAAGAAATCGTTTGGGCTCAGGTCAGGACTGTACGGAGGATGGCTCATCAGCTCAACGTTTTCTGCTTCAAAAAATCATTTGTCTTCCGAGCCGTATGGGAGCTCGCATTATCGTGATGTAAGATGATGCGACGTTTCGGGTTATTTTTTCGGAGTTCGGCTATCATTTCTGGCAAACAAACCGTGATATACCACTCAGCGGTAACCGTTCTGCGTTCCTGTAAAGGAGTCATAGCAACATGCCCCTTTTTCGAGACAAACGTAGCGACCATTTTCTTTGACACGTTGCGGGGGCGAACCACTTTCATTGGTTTGACCTCGACTTCGAAGACCCAAACTGCTGAGTGATATTTTCTTTCAGGTTCGTATGAATGAATCCATGATTCGTCACCTGAGACGATATTATAAACGCCATTTGACCTCCCTCCGTTGAAGCGTTGCAGAGTATTCCGGCACCAATCTACACGAGCCGCCTTTTGCTCTTAACCCAGCGGGAAACTAGCATTCTTACACACAGCTCACTATGTAATATCGACTGAATTGTAGTCATTCCAATACTTATAACAGCCCGAATCTGCTCGTATGTCACATGACGGTCATCTAATATAATAATTCGCACAGCTGCGATATTTTCAGGCGTGACCGCTGTTCTTGGTCAACCTGCAGAAGAAACAGTGCTGAGCGACACACGACCTGCCGATATGAACTCGGCATACCAGCGGTATATTGTCGTTTGACTCGGCACTTCAACATCATAAATCGAAACAAGTTCGCTGAGACATTTATCTTGAGATAAACTGCGTGAAAAATATGCTTAAACTAAATATAACAATTATTATAAATGACATATTGTTTAACAAAAATTATTAACAGTTTAGCGATATAATAAACAAAAGGTAAAAGAAAATATAAGTTAATGTAAATCAACTTAATCTTAAAACTAAACAAGACAAATTAAAATATAAATAAAAACATAAATAATTAATATAATATTTTTATAGTTTGCACAGTGTCTATATAAATTTTAATTTACAATGAATCTTACATTAAATACATAATTACAGTAGTCAGTACAGTAGTAGTAACATTTTATTTATTGTACATTATTAAAGTAAAGCCATGAAATAATAATTTAAATATTTTTGTTAATAATATTAAAAGAGAGAAAAAAGGTCAGTATATACAAAAAAGAACTTATCAGCTATATAAAGTCTACTAAAATTGATTAAAAATATAAAGTAGATATTACACTTCACTTCTTTGTATGTAATTACTTTATTATATCTATGAAAGAAAGAGATATTACAACTAAATTAGCGTTGACAAGTAAAATTTGTAACATGGAAAGAAGAATGCAAAATTAAAATAGGATAATAAAAACATTTCACCCATAGTAACGGCATGAGTTTGTCCTCTATATACAAAAAAATGAAGAGGGGTCGTTACTCCAAAATAAAAGTTATTAGAGTCCAAACTTACAAGATGTGGGACACTAGCTGCAAAAGTGTGGTTATTCCGAGGATATACACTTCCGGCTAATAATGCATATATTTTCGGAAAGAGCTTTCCGAGACGCCGCAAGCGACACCTTCAATTCCAGCCGCAGACTCCTGGTTCGCGAAATCACCTACCACGTGGTTTTCGTTTTTCCTCTAATAACTCAGGTGTCTTTTATCCAAAAATTTGGAATTTTTGGAGGATGATGTGTCCCCAGGTGGCGTACAAAATCACTAAAAAGGTTATGCAGGTTGTGGCGACTAATCGAGCGCCTCAAGCGATTTACTGTTTTGCTAATATAAGAAAAAACGGTTTTTCACTTTTTTAAGTGAAAAACCGTTTTTTCTTATATTCACTAAAAATTGTTTTGCGGCTAAAAAAATTACACCACTAGATGCGTCTCGATAATACGCAAATTTCGACACTAAGCACACTCAAATCTATTCACTTTTTTATCACTTTTCGAATCTTTAACTGCGGGAGCGTCACAGTTTCGTGGCGTTCCGCATTGTTTCCTCTTGCTCTTAATGCTCTTGCAGTGTTGCCAACTACTAGTTTTACCCAGTTGCTAGACATTTTTCGAAATGTTGCTAGATTGCCAGTTTTTTACCCCGAAAAGTTGCTAGAGTAGCTAAATGTTACAGTAGGTAGGTAAAATTTAAATTTCTGACAATCAGTTTTATTTTCATTATTTCCAACAAGAGAGATAAAAATGTCTTGTGTACAGTCACGAGCAATAATAATACATAAACACAATAGAACTATATTTTATCTATTGTCGACTTTTGTGGCACGGATAGTTTTGTTTCGTAATGCTTAATATAACAAAGTTCTATTTTGTTTACATATTATTGCTCGTGACTGTACTTTATTGAATAAAAAATGAGTTTAAAATTAATCAATCAAAGAAGATACCATTGCATATATGACCAAAAATTCACGTTGTTTTTATTTTTTCTTTCGAGATTCGGTACCCTACTCTACGAATCTCGATAGCCTCACGTCTTATGATGAAATTAAAAGTTGCTAGAACAAGTAGCTAAAAAGTTTAGCTACAATTTTTTTTAAATTGTAGCTGTCAGTCAACAAATAATAGCTAGGTCTAGCTATAAAGTTGCTAAGTTGGCATCATTATGCTCTTGTACGTATATTACCTATGCGCGGGGGATAAGTTTATCTCCTATTTTATCTACCGTCGATATTATATTCACCATAGGCCCATGCTTGCAGGGTGGATAAAACTTTGGCATAGGGATAAGACAATTTTTTCCCTTGTCAGCGGATATAATCAGGGGATAAAAATTTTGTCTCCTGCCCATGCTAGCCCGGCTGATGGTAAGTGGTTGCTGTGGCCCATAGACATCTACATCCATCCTCGATTACAAACCAAAATGCAGATGCGTTGTCATCCGTGAGGACTTAGGTGGAATGCCTCGTTTCCAGTAAAAAGGGTCTCCGGTTCTCTACACTCATCATACGAAACACAGCAGCATTAAGCTACTATTTGACGGTGGTATTCTGTGAGAGCGTGGTCCTTCCCCGGTCGAGCCGACCCATCCGTACTAGAACTATACTACTAATATAACTTCAGCATGGCTCTACCACGGGTAAAATATGGTGGAATAATATGGTGGTCATTTAGAATGCCGTATCGTGTAGGTGTGGCGCGTAGCGACGTAAAGAGTTTCTATTACCCTATTTAGTGTATGAAGCAACAATGCAAAATGCCTAAAAGACCTGAAAGAGATAATATCGCCATCTATCGGAAGCCATAAGATCTTTTTAGCTTATCCCATTGGCATCTTTTACGCCGCCTACGGGACGAAACGGGGTGATGTATACCATAATGGGTATAATAACTTCTTACTAATCGTTATATCGTATCATAAATAATGGTTTATAACTAATGAACCAAAACTCAACTGAAACGTAAAAAAAGAGGTTCAACCTACAACATATATTATGATGACTCTACTGGAAGAAAATTAAGAATAACTAAATTATATTTACAATTATAAATTATTCACACGGTTATTTTGCAATAACCGGTCAAATTTGCAGAGAACGTTCAGAATATAGCAATGGTGAAGAAAAATTAATTTAAAAAAAATCTCAAAATTTCTGTCCTATTTTTTAGTGATGCAACGACTACGAATACGAATATTCGTATTCGCCGAATAGTAGACATTTACCGAATATTCGTATTCGGCGAATAGTAATCACGAATATTTAAAAACTAATATTTTTGTACGCAACTTTAATTACTGAATACACTGAAAACACGCGTCGTCGGCGTTTAAAAAATACGATGTGTGCATAGGCCCTAAGCCGCAGAGACGGCTACACAAGGGGAGTTATTACTCATTTTAACACTCAAACAACTGAAAGATTCTCAACAAGCTAACAATATACTGAAACATGTTTTGTTTCAAGATATTGAAATTAAATGGGACTCAACATATCAGATGTTGAAGCGATTACACGAACAACGCATTGCGATTCAAGATGTTTTACCATCTCTAAAAAATTGTCATGAAATCACAGCAAGGCTCTTATGAGCCAAATTATTGATATTCTGGCCAATTTTCAAGAAGCTACTAAAGTGCTAAGCAAAGAATCAACGACATTGTCTCAAGCAATCCCAATAATACGAAGTCTTAAATCTTGCTTAAATTTTGCTTTCATTTGGCGGGAAGATGTCCATTTTCCAAGGTTAAAAAAACGCCCAAAAATATTTTTCACTGAAACCATATACAGTCGCCGCGGAAAGGCTCTTCAATGGCCGGGAACATCCAGACTGTAAAAAGAAATCGCCTAAAACCAGAAAATCTACAAATTTTATGTTTTTTAAATAAAAATTTGCCTGTTGTTGTGGAAAATCATCAAATAAATTAGTATTTCATTACCATGGCGAGATATTCGTATTCGTATTCGCCGAATAGTAGGTTTGATATTCGTATTCGTATTCGTAAAAGTAGTATTCGTTGCATCACTGTTTTTTATCATTTAAATTCAAAATGCGTGGTAATGCATTATTTTAACTGATTTTACTGTGCACATATTCGTAAGGGTCGATACAAGGAAAAAACGTAGTTGCCCATTCAATTTGGAATAGTTTCAAATAAAAGTAGCAAACTTTTTTACTCGTATGTGCAATAACTGTATACCATTATTTATATATTTGAACTTAAGTTTAAATTTTGGCTACACTTTGAAAATTAACCCTGTATACAATCGATTGAGAGGCCCACGCCGATAAAGCAGCCGATCAGTATTTTCCCGTTTTGGGCAACCGTCATGTTCTACATAGGTAACGCCTACTTTATCAGACAACTCGAGGACTTATTCGAGAATATACTTGTCGGATCTTAGGGTTATATGGCCGGCTCTTTGCAACTTTGACTTACTTATCATTGGGCTATGCCAATCACTCTAATTCTACTGCGAATATTTTCTTTATGATCTTATGATTAGCTATAGCTATTCAGTGCGCCATATTTTTTATAGTTGTTGACTACGCCATGTGGCATGGAAGCATAATCATGGCGACATAAGAGGATCCGCTACCCTATATCTTCCCGTGGGTGTTATAAGAGGCGACAGAGGGAGAATGAATAGAAGATAGGCAGCAGCATCTATCTGATGGCAAATAAAATAATAAAATACTTCGGTTTTCAACACACTCATGTGTGGAAACTATGGCCGGGAGATATTGGCTATAGTTTCCACACATAAGTGTGTTGAAAACCGAGGCAATTAGGGGGGAAGCTTATTTTCAGCAGCGTAGTTTTGATAAACATTTGATGAATGAATGAATGAACTATGTTAAACTAATGCGACAATCTGTACGGTTTTTAAATTATATCGGATATATCTAAAAAATGGTTTTACTTATATACTATGAAAAAAAAAAAACACGAAAATAGATATGTTTGTACTTTTTTAAGGTTTGACAAAACTTAAAACAAATTAACTGATATTGAAATGTATGTAGAACAAGTAAGGTTTTCACTAAGTTCTGATTTATAAATTTTGAATATTTTTTTTTAAAATAACAGTCGCCAATTAATCACTAAATCTTGACATTTTGCACAGCGAAAAATCTTTCTGTCAGAATTCTCATCCGAAACTCCGGCTTCGTTGGAGAAATACGTTTCAAATCTCGGTACATAAAAATCATTAGTCATTAAATCTAAAGATAGAAATAGTGGTGTTTTCGGGGGTCGGCTCAAAAAGTATCATCACACGTAAAATCTTTCTTCTTCTTCAAGGCGTTTTTGTGGTTTGACCACTTCAATTATAGCTGAAGAGAGTTAGTTGCTAGATACCTACTGTCTTTCAGTCTTCAATACTCAAGTTGCATATGCATTGTAAAATCGAGTAATGGTAGGTTACGGGAGTAAATGAAGTGTAATGATAGAATTTAGGAGTACTTTAATAATAATAATAATAATAATAATAATAATAATAAATCATTTTATTTTTCTCTTCACAAAGGTATATAATTACACATTATTTCTTAAATAATACGATAGTAGATAATTTTTACCTTTGTGAGAGACTGGTGTCCATACTAGGGTAATCCCCGTGTTATAGATCACCAGGCCCTCACCCTGACGGATAGCACGTATTACATTTTCAAAAATACTACAAGAGAAATACAAAATAGAAAATATTTCAACAAGGAAAGATTCTATATGTTTTTTTTTTAAGTTATTTCTATATGTATAGTAGTGTTAATATATGCGTGTGTGTGTATGTGTGCGTGTGTGTGTGTGTGTGTGTGTGTGTGTGTGTGTGTGTGTGTAGTGTATGTGTGCACTCATTTGTGTAGGGTTATGTGTTTTTAGGATAATACTCTCAGTAAATTTTCAGCAGCCATATAATCGATATTTAGCAACCATTTCCGTAATTTTTGTTTACATGCATGTTTTGGTAGAGAGTAAATTGACAAAAGTTTATTTAATTTATTATAAAGGTAACCTCCCAGGAAGCAAAAATGATTATGGGAAAATTTTGTCTTTAGAAGCTTACTGGGACAAACTACATATTTCCTTCTTTTGTCAATATTATAGGAGGACTCATACTGTATAAGAGAATGTTGTAGCAGTGTAGTGTGCAATATAAACAGTTTACGAACAGATAAGACATTACAATGTTGATAAAGGTCAGTTGTAGGACAACGGAATGGAAGAGAATTGCTAACGTTTAATAGTGCCCTCTGAGCCCTTTCTAATTGCAATATGGTCGTTTTAGGTGCTCCTCCCCAGATGGTAATGCAATATGTCAACAATGATTTCTCTAAGTAAATAGTCAAACGTTTGTTAATCACTTTTTCAAGAATTTTTGACATAGTGGGAAGAATGGAAATGGGTCTATAGTTATTGACACAGCCCACATCACCGCTCTTGTAAATAGGGTGAATTTCAGCTAGTTTGAAACACTTGGGGAATTTACCAGTTTTAAGGGAAAGGTTACATATATATGTAATGGGAGGAACTAGTAAATGTCTATACCTTTTTAGAAATAAAGTAGAAATAGTATCTCTACCTACGCTACAATCAGATTTCATATTTAAAATAATTGTCTCTATTTCATGTTCGTTCGTGTCAATAAGAACCATGGAGTGTTGATATACGTTTGTAGGAAAAATGCTACGAGTGTTTTTATTAACGTGGTGTTTTTCCGCCAAAGATTTACCAATATTTACAAAAAATGAATTAACATAACTAACTGAAATTTTAGGGTCAGATTTATTTAACAACATATCGGCATTATTATTTAATTTATTCGTATTTGTGACTGCTTTAATTGTGTTCCAAAGTTTTTTATTGCTTGTTTTAACTGCTGTTGTTAATTCTGCTTTTTCATATTCTTTTTTCAGTTTTTTAAGTAGTTCATTACAATAATTACGGTAACGTTTGTATGTAGTTACGATTACGTCATCATGCGGATATTTTTTACATTTTTGGTGTAATTTGTCACGATTTCTTAAGCATCTCAAAATACCTGGGGTAATCCAGGGCTTTTTAATAATTTTGCTATTAGAAACTTTAATTGTTTTAGTATTCATTTTTAAAGCATTACTTAGGGATTCTAATAGGAATGTAGCTGCTGAGTCAACATCTACCATAGAATAAATACTTTTAAAGTCTAAATTGAGAAGGTAACTATCTAAATTATCGTAATTTACACGTTCTCTAATTTTTGGCGGCAAACTACGTGTATCTAGAGTAGCCTCTAATAGAAATATAAGAGTATCATGATCAGTAACGGAAGTCTCCGCAACGTAGCAGGTTGACCGAAGTTTTGTTTTCAATATGACGTGATCTAGACACGTTTTGCCATGGGTAGGGAAGGTGTGGGCAGGTAACATACCTTTAGATGCCAGACTATTTAAGTAATATGGAGAGTAGGAGTCCTTACTATGTATAACAATATCTATATTCATATCGCCAATTACAATTATGGTTTTATAATGTGAATACTGATCAAGCGTACTACTAAGCGATTCAATAAAATTTGTAGGATCCTTAAATCCAGCTGGTCTATAAATTACAAGGACTATGGTATCCTTATCTATTTTTAGAAGAATACAATTACAAACTGATATTGACAGCTCCTGCCAGGTTATGTTCAAAGATTTTTTGAAATACACCAATACACCCTCATTTTGGGTTGCGTTATTAAGAGTTTTACAATAGTTATAGCCATCCATTATCGGAATATAGTGAGTGGACGGCAACCAACATTCTGTAAGAAGAATTAAGTCCCATTCTAAGCTGACCTATGTATTAGAACATTAAGTTCATCTATGTTGCGAGTAATGCTTCTAATGTTTTGATGCATTATTTTTAACTTATGTTTTTGATCAGATATTAACCTAGACAAATTATCCGGGTCGTAAAGTAGTGATAGGTTTGATATAGTAAATTGGTCAATATCATCGCTTAAGTTTTTTGTGTTATCGCCTTTAAATTATATTAGTAATTGAGTACAAAAAGATAAATTGTGTGCAATAAACATGTAAAGTAACCACTACAAGCAATAGCTTATAACTAAGTATTTGTAATTCGTTTAAAGACGTTACATAGTGTACTTTTAACTTAAATTCTTTAACTAACAGTATAAAATAATCACCTGAAGTGGTACTGTTAATTTTAAAGCTATAGTTAATGGATCGTATATACAATATAACAATTGAGAGTGTGTGTTTACTATTAATGAGTGAGTGATTAAGTTGTGTTGTGTTTGAATGTATTATGTAAATGAGTGGAATAAGTATGAGGTTAGTATACTGAGCAGTTAAAAGTGATTTACATTTTATAAACGGCAAGTATAGGTAAATATTATTTGAAAATATTAAATTAGTTTTGATTAAAAATATAACAATTAACAGTGTATGTTTAATATTATTGAATGAGTGGTTTAGTTGTGTTGTGTTCGAGTGTATTGTGTAAATAAGTGACATGTGTATGAGGTGAGTATGATGAACACTTAAAAGTGATTTACATTTTATTCGCGGCAAAAGTAGATAAATATTATTTAAAAATATTAAATTAGTTTTGATTAAAAATATAACAATTAAGAGTGTATGTTTAATATTAATGAATGAGTGGTTTAGTTGTGTTGTGTTCGAGTGTATTATGTAAATAAGTGACATGTGTATGAGGTGAGTATGATGAACACTTAAAAGTGATTTACATGTTATTCTCGGCAAAAGTAGATAAATATTATTTAAAAATATTAAATTAGTTTTGAATAAAAATATAACAATTAAGAGTGAGTGTTTACTATTAATGAGTATGTAATTGAGTTGTATTGTGTTTGAATGTATTATGTAAATAAGTGAAATAAGTATTAGGTGAGTATACTGAACAGTTAAAAGCAAGTTACATTTTATACACGGCAAGAATAGGTAAACATTACTTAAAAATATTAAATTAGTTTTGAATAACAATAGAACTAAAACTAATAGAGACATTATCACACTTATTACTAGTCACTTTTGTAAGTTTAATAATTTCGTTAATTCCTCTTCATTATCTATTTTTAGTGCTTGTTTTCCCTCATTCTGACGCATATAGATTTTTCCATAGGATATCCAGCAATATTTATATCCATTTTCTTTGGCAAATTTTCTAGATAGGTAAAAAAGATTTCTTGCATATGGAGTAAGATACTCAGAGATGTATATAGGCTTTGCGGGACCAGTGAGACCAATGAGTGACGTATTGAGAGAAGTTCCGTTATTGGTTTTGCTGAATCTACGGGCGTTTTTTATTAATTTTTCTTTTGCTAGGGTTGATGTGAATTCAGCAACTATCGTCGAAGCGTGGGTGGTTTTATTTGTTGTGCGATATACGTTTTTTAAATCACTGGGCTGTACTAACACATCCAACGTTTGTGCGGTTTTCTGAACAATGCTGCATAGCTCCTCTTTGGTCTCGCGGTCATTTTTGGGAATATTTTTTAATTCAACTTTAGTCGAATGCAAAAGGTATTCTAAGTGCGAGATTTTATCTTCAAGTTTGCGGATGTAGGCACGATCTTCTTTTCTCTCGGCTAATAGCGCCAGAAACTTATTATTTAAATCATCGTACTGACGTGATATAAAGTTCAGCGAATCCATGATTCCAGAATTTTGAGAGATTACTTCCTTAATGCTGGACTCCAAGGATGATATTTTTTGTTGATTCTGCGAGGCGGCGGTTGAAATCATCTCTTTCATTTCTCTCATGAAGTGATTTAACTCTAAATTATCAATTTTTCGCCTAGTAGTAACAAAAGTATCTTCGAAATTAGATAAGTTCGTATCTAAGATTGAATGTTCTGTTTTTGGTGTAGGAGTGACTTCTAACGTAGAACTACTAGTTTTATTTGTAAGAGGAGTCTTCGGTGGTGTACGTTTTAGCGGCATAATTCAATTTTTGTAAAGCAAAAGTTGAGTAAAGCTTGAATCAATTAGGCGTATGCATAAAATAATAGCGAGTAGGCCTAAATGCAAGCGCAGTTAAACTTTCCGTCGGCAACTTGATGAGAAAGATGGATGACTATTAAGTTGAGATGTGCGATGCAAAGTTGACACGCCTCCGCAAGCAGTGCTCCAGCGCAAGAAGGCGTCGCTAACGGAAGCCAATGACAGCGCAACAAGTATGTTTATTTCACTCACCCGGCTCTTTCTAGTATATCAACACCTCCACAAGATTTCTGCGGTCCTATTATTTAGCGTAAAATTCAATGAATTTAAATTTTAAATAAATTTTGTTTAATAACTAAAAATGAAACACGTCCACACTGAACGGAGTCCACGAGGGGAGAGGAATGTTATAGAGAGAGTTTAATGAAATAAGTAGGCTAGATAAAATTACTTTTTGTTCATCATCCTCTTACAACTACATCATCAAGGTATGCCGCTGGCGCCGATATAGTCGCCTGATGCCTGGCCCACAGAAGGTACCACACAAGCTTCGTAACATGCGCACATCGCCTAACTGTCTTTCTACCAAATAAACAATTACAGCAATAATCTATTAGATATCTATTATATAGCTTCCCTTCCAGAGACATTATTTTCAATTGATATATAAACATAATATACTTTTCTCGTAATGTGTCTGGATTTGATTTTGTCTCTTATAAGTGAATTATTTCCACTTCCTCTCAAACAATAGTCTGTTACATTAATGTTTTCCCTGCTTATTTCAAATCTGATATGTTCACTATAATAGGGCCTTGCTTGTCGAATCTGATATGTTCCTAGGGCAAATGATATAACTTCACTATATTCTAGACGGGGGAATATAATATTAGTATTGGAATGAGCTGCAATACTAGTAAAATCAGATGTTCGTCTATTAATATTCATACATACATAAACACTCCGCCTGTCACCCAGAGGGGTAGGCAGAGACTACAGACTTCCATTTGGCACGATCCTGACACACACTCTCGCCTCCTTCACATCCATACACTCGCATACATGCTCGTCTGTTAAGTGTACTCCTAATTTGGCCCGTTTTCAATTCGCCAATTTGGTTGACGCCGCGTCCCTTTCCGACTCTGCCATTCACTTCTGCAACATAAATTTTCTTTGTCACTCTTTCCTCATTAATTCTTTACACATGACCAAACCACCGAAGCATTCCTTTCTTAATCCTGGTCACAACATCATCTTGCAAACCCCACTCTTCTCTTATTACACAATTTCTTACCCTGTCATTAAGATTCAGCCCTAACATACTCCTTAACGACCGCATTGCTACTGCGTTCATTCTACTCTCGTGCTTCTTCTGCCACACCCAACTTTCACTACCATACGTTAAAGTAGGCACCAACACAGCATTGTGAATTGCCATACGTGCCTTTTTTTGAAACATTTTGACTCTTCATTCACAATAGTTTATTCTATTTCCTGCATTGACTCGTCGTTCTATATCTTTATCACATCTCCCATCCCTGCTAAATACGCAACCCAGATATACAAACTCATCTACTTGCTCGATCAACTCCCCTTCTATTCTTATTTCACATATCGTCTTACTTTCTTCTCTTTCAAAACCATCACTTTCGTCTTACTTGCGTTCACTTTCATACCCCTTTCTTTTAATGATCTATTCATTAATGTAACCATCATTTGCTCGGCCGCCGCCGACGCAAGAATAACGTGATCATCGGAGTACAAAAGGCATTTGACGGTTAACTCACCCATTCTTAATCCGCATTCTTCAACTTTCAAATTTTGCAAACAACTGTCCATAAATAGGTTGAACAGCAACGGGGAAGCCACACAGCCCTGTCAGACACCTTTATGGATCCCAAACCAGTCCGAGTAGACCCCGTTGATCCTAACACAAGCACTAGAGTCCCTTTAAATAAAACTATTATTTACGGATTTTATCGCGTTTAATTACTTAAAAGTAATTAAACGCGATAAAATCCGTAAATAATAGTTTTATTCAATGTGTAGTGTTCGCGTAAATTTAAGAAATTATTACTAGAGTCCCTATAAAGCGACTCCAATGCCTGTATCAAGCCAGCGTTCAACCCAAATGAATTCAGTGTTTGCCATAGCACATCCACTTCATACTGTTTATAAAATCAGATAAATTATTATCTAATGGAAATCGTTCCCTAATCACATATATGATTTGATCAGCATCATTCCTGTTTTTAACCGTCGCCGAATTTCCCTCTTCCAGTGAAAATAACAGCAGTATCGTCGGCGTACGAGAGAGTATGGGCTTTATCGATTTGCAGACAACTAAGTTTGGTTAATATAGATTAGAAAAAGTGTGGGGCCCAATATACTACCCTGCGGGACGCCGTCCGATACCGTGACAATATCACTCATGAATGTATTGAGCTTCACTCTTAAGATAGGTGAGTAGGAGGTCATAAGAGCCCAAACAAGGTGAAAAACCATAATGCAGTTCGGCTGGATAGTATATCCGCTGATCTATGAAAGTTGCCGAGACCTATTGCTGTACAGTGGCTAACGAAGCTCTAATGGATAAAAGGAATCTAAACCTCCATGAAGACCTAAAAGTCCTGGCGTAATAGTTATCCTGTACCTTTCTACAAGTACAAATGAGATGTCAGTGACTGCGGAAATAATAGGGGTATCAAACTTACTTCCCATACATTGAAACTATGCGATCGCATACTACACAACCATCTGGGGCAGCTGGTGTTAAAATCTAATAATAAGTGCGGTTTCACGTCAGGACTCAACAAGTCGAGTTCTCCCTGGACGTCAACATGTCGAGTGGGCCGGATGGTGACCCTCCTATTGTGCTGAAGACATGTGCTCCGGAGTTGGTACCGATTTTAACGAGTCTTCTGGTACTCCTACTCCTTCGGCGTAGTCCCGAAATCATGGAAGACAGCCCTCGTGCACCGGGTCCCTAAAAAAGATAACCGCTCTGATCCGTCCAACTGTAGGCCTATCGTCATCACCCCCTTGTTCTCTAAAATAATGGAATCCATTATTAACAGCCAGCTGATGCGGTACTTTGAAGATCACCAGCTGATTAGTGACCGCCAGTACGGTTTCCGTCGCGGTCGCTCGGCTGGTGATAATCTAGGTTACCTAACTCACAAATGGGCGAAGGCAGTAGAGTCCAAGGGGGAGGCCGTTAGTTTGGACATAGCGAAGGCACAAGCGTTTGGCACAAAGAGCTTCTTACGAAGTTTCCTTCCTATGGGCTTCCCGAAAAATTGTGCAATTGGATCATCAGTTTTCTTGCTGATCAGAACATCAAGATCGTAGTAAACGGTTCATGCTCCGATTATAAGCACATTAACGCTAGTGTTCCACAAGGCTGCGTGCTATCACCGACGATGTTTCTTCTGCATATCAATGATATGTCGCAAAGCGGTAACATTAATTGCTATGCAGACGACAGCACTGGTGATTTTTTATACACCAGCCGTGCCAATATTTCTCGGAAAAACGTCGCAGAGTACCGGGACCTTTGTTGAAGTGAAACTGTAGTTGCTGGGGGCGACTAAATCCAGTCCAGTTTAATACCCAGAAGACACAAGTTTGCGCGTTTACCGCTGAAAAAACCCCTTCGTCGTATTTCCTCAGTTTCAAGGCACTCCCCTTGTTGCCTCAGCCAGTATTGAAATCCTCGGCGTCGACATACCGAGTAACGTGCAGTTTCGTGGTCACTTGGAAGAGAAGGCCAAATTGGCCTCTAAAAAGCTCTGCGTGCTCAGTAGAGCGGGACAGTATTTCATGCCGGCTCACCGCCTGCAATTATACAAGGCGCAGGTTCGGCCGCACATGGAATACTGTTCCCATCTCTGGGCCGGAGCTCCCCAGTGCCAGCTCCTTCCATTTAATCGTATCGACAAATTCCAGTCGCACAATTTTCGGACTAATTCCAGCCGCACAATTTCACCATCGCACATCGCGACAAAACTCACGATATCATCCATACCATTTGGATGACTGGCGGTCCACCGCCGTGCGATTTAAAAGAAGTTTTCTTCCTCGCACAACTTCCTTGTGGAATCGACTACCACCGGAAATTTTTCCGGATCGATACGACTTAGGGACCTTATAGAAAAGAACCCACTCCTTTTCAAAAGGCTGGCAACGCATCTGCAATTCCCCTGGTGTTGCAGTTGCTCATGGGCGGCGGCGGTATTCACTTACCATCAGGTGAGCCGTATGCTCGTTTGCCCCCTCTCCTCTAAAAAAAGGAAGATCAACGACTGATGCAATCCCATCCATAAGGATTCTGATGGAAAAACACCGAACCAACAAGATGACCTCCACCTAGTGTTCATAGACCTGGAAAAGGCCTTCGATAGAATACCACGCAAATTAGTTTATGAAACTATGAGAGCACAACAAATACCAGAACTCTGCATGGTATTTCAAAACATAAGCTAACAGGTGGGAAGCCAGGCAGGACTTAACGAACCGTTCCAATTTAAGGTTTGAGTGCATTAGGGATCGCCACTAAGCCCATTCCTATTTTAACTATCTAAGTAAAGATATCCATCTATCAATTCAACTACAAGCCACACTTGAGCAATGGCGACAGACTTTCGGGAACAATGATCTCCGTATCAGCCGGAGCAAGACAGATTTTCTGAGGTGCAGTTTCAGCAAATTAAAATACCTCGGTTTGGTGCTAACGGCGAACGTCAATATCGACGCAGACGTAACTCAGAATCAATGCAGCGTGGCTAAGGTGGAGAATCCGTTCAGGAATACATTGCGATAGCAGGATGCCAATATGACTGAAAGGCACGATTTACAAAATGGCTGTAAGACCTGCCATGTGCTGAGTGCTGGGCGGTCAAGAAGATCCACGGAAAAAAGTTGCACACGAATAAAATTAAAATGCTACGATGGTCAGCAGGCATAACAAGGCATGTAATGAGGCGGGAAGAAGAACACCCAGTGAGGAAGGATTGGGCAATTCCAAAGAAAAAGAAAGGAAGAGGACGCCCGTTAGCCACGTGGTGGACAACCGTAATCATAATAACTATAAAGGATCTGGAACAAGCAAAGCTTGAAATACAGACAACTCAAGATAGAATATCTTGGCGCATACAAACGAGGAGAGCTGAACCCCAAATAAAGGGACAAATCAAGGAAGAGGAAGACTTTTATAATAACCTAACGTAAGCTGTTGAGAGTTGTGTCTCGCCAGCAACGCAAAGTCAGAATTTGCATTTAGAAAAAGCCAAAATTAGCGGCTTTTTAGGTGCTAATTTGCGTTGCTGGCAAAACGTATTGCTAGCAAACGCAGTGACGATAATAGATAGATATATGATAAACATTAATAGCAAGGAGTTAAGTGCTAATTAACTGCTGAAAAATTATTGAGGTCGGTGTAGATGTGATGACGGTAATATTCTGGAAATTATCGGCTCCAGGACTATACATTACTGTATTGAACGGCTTTTTTGTTTTTTTATTTTATATAACGGATTAACAAGCTCCTTTGTGTTTTTAAAAAGTATGACGTCAGCGCAGCTGTTACTACACTAATGTTACCTTCATGGTGATCACTCATCTTTAATTTTCTAATGAAAACACTACAAGTATACTGAAAGCAGTGGTAGGACAGTTGCCTTGGACCACAAGAATTCAATTGAAGGTAGCGCCATCTATAATTTGTTTCCGAAAACATTATGTTTATTATTGGTCTAATGTCTCCACAGATGTCGCTACTTTTAAGAAACTAAAATTAGCTGAAAAATAAAATTAAATGCATGATAAATTTATTGGTGATTTTGTTTATAACAAATATTATTTTCACATAAAATAAAAACTTAAACATTATGAAATCGATCGACTATGATAATTATGATACTGGCCACCCTAAACTTCAAAACGTCAAATATTCAAACGAAAATGAAAGTCAAAATGGTGGCTACTTTTTGCGTGTGCTCATCGTTATCTTTCTTGTTTCATTGCAAATACCCCATAAATACCAGTGTACTTACTGAAACTGTTTTACCTACTTTTAATAATATCAAAAACAGTATTACAAAAAAGTAGGCAATAAAACTGAATCGAATACGAATTAAAGAACACATTTATTATACATTTTATTACTATAGAAGAGGT
Organism: Parnassius apollo; assembly: GCA_907164705.1. Classification (NCBI taxonomy): domain Eukaryota; kingdom Metazoa; phylum Arthropoda; class Insecta; order Lepidoptera; family Papilionidae; genus Parnassius; species Parnassius apollo. The sequence goes on along the minus strand of CAJQZP010001030.1, from coordinate 4,496,650 downwards.
ATATGTAGAGCTATATATAGCGAATTAGTTCGGATTCAATTTGTAGGAGGCGCTAGTAGTTCAATTTTGTCTGCAATAAAATTGTCGTCAGAGGGCTCTCTTTTCCTGTATATACTTATTATACTCTTTGACTAAAAGCCACGTTTATTCGACCGACAGCGTAACGACTTATTTAGAGAGGTGTGCACTGTCCGACCGCCCGAGCGAGACTGCTCTAGCACTTGCACGCTTTGTGCGGCCGTATTTATAGCGTGGCGGACACGTGTTCACCAGTTTAGGTTATGTATTGAATTATGTGAATCATCGCGCGGCGGAATGTTGGTTCAAGTAGGCGATTTGCCAGATATTTACATTGTAATATTCAAACAGTGATTAACTAATGGCTTATGAACTATTTTTAACACAATCAAATTATTAAACAGCGTAATTAATGATTAATCCTTATTATAATCGACGAACTATTGTTGTTGCGCCGATATATATATTATAAATAAGACAGATCGAATCCATACTAAAACCGAATCAGAACGCCGCGACTCCACGTAGTCTTGTCTGCCCTACCCCTAGTTTTTAAAAAGCCGTAGGCGCGGAGGGAGAGCAGCGCCGGGTTATTCCGTTTATCCACCCTAGCGTGGATAGGTACTCGGAAACGCGTATTCGTTTATCCACCCTAGACGAGATGCATAATTAATTCAATTTTTGATTGTTGTTCCACCTTTCCACCCCAAGTACAGTTCAACAGAAAATATATTCATACTTTAACATAGATATTATTAATTTTTGATAACCACAAACTTACACAAAAGTCATAATACGTATTGCATTTAAACCAAATTAAACTTTCTTGTTTTAAATAATAATAAGTAATTAATAAATTCTGCAATATGTCCAAGAAATGACCAACACTAATTTCATTATTAAGTAGACGTAATTGTATACATATACATACTATATAAATTCGTCTCTCAATAAAAGACATTTTTTAATTTGTTAAGTAGTTTGCAATGCTGTGTTTGTATTTTAGTTTATACAATCATACAAAACAAGCTCTTACGAAAAACGTAACAAATTAATAAATATATTTATTTAATTTAAATACATACCTTCTTCAATAAAATATAATTGCAGTAAAACATTTCTTTCATCATATTATGATACTCGTATCTCTAAAATGATGTAAATTATGTCACATCGAATGATATGTAACTGAACAATTTCGGTTTAGACCTTTGACAAGAAGTATGTACCTATCTATTTTTATAAGCATGCTAATGTCTAATGTAATCGTAAGTAGGGTTTCATTTATAAAATTGACGGCCACCGAACTTCACTCGACGTTAGAAAATTATTTTTTTATACAATTTAAACAAATATTGCTCACATTGATTTATGTACCTATTAATATAAACGATACGTTAGTTTACACAACGCGGAGTAATCAGAGCAAAATAAATATAGATACGTCAACAAAATAAATCTCGACCTTTTGACATCTCATTATGTTTATCGTCAAGTAAAAACGAGGGTAGTCAGTAGGTATTATTAAGAAATAGTTGATTATGTACCTACAAACAATTGACATGATGAGTGTAGTGAAAGTGAATGGATTAATAACTTTTATTATATTAATCGTGTTTTCAAAATACAATTACGGTACATTAAACATAAAATGAAGTGAGACTATGTGATAGTTTTATTTAGCAAGATAAAATATATTTGTTTCGTAAAGCTTTCAGGGTCTTTGAATATAGCGGCGTGGAAACTATTTTAGCACTTGAAAATGAAAACATCGCGATACAGTGTAAAACTAATTTACCAATGTCTTATTGTGGATTCCTTCATCCAAGTGGCAGAAGATATTCGTAAGTGATAATATTATATGCATTGTTTTAATATATCGTATTACACCTTCATGCAGCTCATTGTGTTCAGAACAGTGTTCGAAAATTTAATTTATATTATGGTTAATTGTATCTTACTATTATCATGACTTATAAATTCACAGTTAAAATATATTCATAGTATAAAATACCCACAACATAAGTTAAATTAAATATTACAGTTGTATGATTAAAATAACTCAATTGTTTTACTTTTGTATTCAGTCAGGTTAAACCAAATTGGACGTAGATCAACGAAAGGAATCCACATTGAGATAGTTTTGAGATATTTAAAATTAAAACTTTATTTTATAGAATAAGAGTAACAAACGAGCACACAGCCCACCTGATGGAAGTGGGTATTGTGGCCCATAAACGTCTACATATATCCTCGTTTAAGAATCAAATGCAGATGCGTTGTCACACCTGAGGACTAAGATGGAATGCCTCGTTTCCAGTAAAAAGGGTATCCGGTTCTTAGCACTCACAGTATGAAATACAGCGACAAGTCTGAGTGTCTTCGCCGGTATATAGCTGCAGCTATAGAACTTCAGGTCTTCAAATTTTGGTTGTGGTATTTATTTACCACTAGGCCACAAAATCAATTCTTCTTCAGAAATATCTACTGCGACTGTATTTTTATGTATAACTTCTGAACTTTTTCTGGGTAACTTCTCATGTGGTCCCATATAAATTTTATCTTGATCTGTCCATTAATTTTTGAGTTATCCTTAATAATGCTTTTTATTGACTTGGAGTACATTGATGTTGTTCTCATTTAATTTATATTGCCGTCGGTTGTACAATTTTTTATTTTACCACTTGTCTATAACATAGTTCGTGATGTCTTCATTTATACCAATTTTTGGACCTTTTTAATGGGATATTATTACAAATTTACTATTTTTCGATTTTTTCTTTTCTTGTGCCGTGTGACTGCTTCTCGGCAAATTTCGTAATTCTAGGCAAACAGGAAGTACCCTAGGTTTTGATGTGTGAGTTTGTATCAAAATATGACATATGGGTAAAGGCGTAGTACTATTATTTATTCTGTGGTAAAGGGCCGTATTTTTTTAAGAAAAAGACAACAAAATTATCTTATAAGGGTTTCGCTTTGTTTAAGTAAGTACCTACATGCCTGTTTCACACACATGAGTTCATGACCAAGGTTTACGGTTACTGCTCCGCTTCTATGAGTCGTAGCTCGTAGTGTGATAGAATATGATAGGTGTATAACAATATTTTTATTGATTTGCTTTTTCCCCCTTTTTTATTATAATGTATGATTTTACCTTGTGTTTTTAAAATTTTATCTCGACTTCGCACGGGTTATATCTGGATTCTACAACAGCGCCATCTACCGGGTACAACTATGCCTATGATCTTCGCGGTAGTGCAAGCAATAACTTGACGAAGTCTTACCGCAATCTGATGAACAGTATGGCAGCGCATAAAATAACAAACAAATATTATTTTTTATATATTACTAGCTTACCAGGCATACGTTAAGGATGATTCACGCTAGACCGTGTCGGGTCCGAGCCGGTCCCGTGCCTGAAATTACAAAGACCGAGCTATTACCGTTGCACCGTGATGCAGTGTACTCGTCCGAGCAAAATAGTGTTGTAACTAGACTACAATATACAATCATGTTGAAGTTTGATGATATGAAATTAGCGGCTAATGCGATCGCTCTGGACGATGACGAATCTTATAAATCTTCAACTACAAGCCGGACCGAGGTATTGCCGAGCGTTGTCCGTTGTTCGGCCGTCACTCGGTTGCCGCTCGGTATAGCGTGAGTGTGTCCATACAAAATATATGTAATATTAGTTGACCGTGCTACGGCCGACACTTGGCTCGGACCCGTCACGGTCTAGCGTGAGCCATCCTTTATGCTGCCGATTTCAATTACCGTTTGTCATGTCGTATGGATAATCAATAAATTCGCAAAAAAAAATTGTGGCTTTCTCATGGGCAAAAAAACTACCCTATCTCTCAAGTTGGACCAAACTGCACACGGTGTGAAAATTTGAATAAAATCGGGTAAGTAGTTTAGGAGTCCATCGCGGACAAACAATGTGACACGTAATTTATATATTTTAAAAGACAAGAGATAGGAATACTTATCTGAGGGCACGCTAGTGCCCCCGCCAAGTCGAGCAAAAAAGCGGCACGGCCGTACTATACTTTTCTCGAAGCAGTTCAGGCCATTTTCGACCCCCTATAACTTCGTAGTGGATAAAACTGGAAACATGAAATTCAGTAACCAAGTAGGCATTGTATTAACATGGTATATTTCAAATTTCGTTCAATTTGAACCAGTAGTTTAAAAGTTATAACTAGTCAAAGTTTCTTAATATTGTCACTCACTGAATGACCGCTCATCAAAACTCTAAGGCACTTCTAGCATATATAGAAGCTTCAAATTTAGAATACAATTAGTGTTTAGTGTATAAATCAAGGGAAAACTAATTTTCTAGATACACCAACTGCATAAATAACTTTGTAATCCCATATAAATTTATAGAATTGCAAAGTTACATTTGCAGTGAATGAATCAGTGTACTTGTATATGTGTAATGGTGTAGATAGGTACGTTGTTGGTATTCAAGAAGTAGAAGGTACCGGAAAGGAAAAAAAATTAGGACTACCTTATCTACAAAAAGAAATGAGATACCATCAAATCATAACTTGTAAAAAAACCAAGTCTCACAACTCAGTTCTTCTATGGTAAAAAGTTGTGAGGTCCATGTAATACCAAGTGGGTTAATTTATTCAGTCGCTATTTAAGTGTCCTTCTGTTTTAAGTTATTACGTAATTAGCTAACCTAACAACATTTTATAGTGACCATATCAATGTTAAAAATCTTTTATGTTTTAAATATATAGTTAAAAGGATAAACGTAAAAATAGTATTTAAAATAGATTGACTTGGCAATCACACTAAGCAATTTAATTTAATATAATATGTATTACTTGTGAGATATATTGTGTTTTCATGCGATGGCCAAGTCAATCAAATTCTCCGGGAGGAAAACCGGCGACGAGGTTCGCCACCCGTCACGTTCTGTCTCCCGGAGAGGCGAAAAGTGGATTGCAGAGGCCCGTCTGGCTACGTTGAATGTATGTGGGGCAATGAATGATAAAATGGATGAAGTATGCGATATGAAGATGAGGAATAGATGTGTTATGTGTAAATGAGACGAAAAGGAAGGGGAAGGATGTCACTACACATGGCATGTATACCGCATACTGGTCTGGTGTAGACGAGATCGAGCGGGCATGCCAGGGAGTAGGTATCATCCTTTCAGAAAGAATGGGCCAATGTGTGAGAGTATGAATGTGTAAGCCCAAGACTGCTATGGATACGAATGAAAGTGGGCTTAAGGAAGTTGTTTGTGTTAGGGATCTACGCCCCAGACATGTCTAAGCCCACTTATATCCGAGAGCAGTTTTGGGAAATGGTAAGGATGGTGTTAATGAAGTGTAAGGGAAATGAAAATATTATTATGCTGGGAGATTTTAATGGAAGGGTTGGGGTGACGAGGCTCGGTTATGAAAGAATATTGGGAACGTTTGGTGATGAAAATATAAATGAGATTGGTGAAAGTCTTCTCACCGTATGTATGGAAAAGAATCTTTTTGTGACCAACACTTGCTTTCGCCACAAGAGGATTCACATGTATACTTGGGAAAGAGGTGACGATAGAAGCATGATAGATTTAATAATTGTGGATGAAAGATTGAGAGGCGCAGTGGTGGATAAAAGGGTTTACCGGGGTTCTAACGTAGGAACGGATCATTATTTGGTTTTATGCCGAATTAATGGTCTATTGAGGCGTTGGCGCCATCGATCATCTGTGTCTACCACTGCGTTACAGCGTATTAGAACAGAAAGGTTACAAGATGAAGGTGAGAAAAACAAGTTTAAATGTAGACTGAAGGAAAATATAAGTGGTTTGGATGAATTATGTATGAAGGAGTTAGACCTGGAGAATGTATGGCAAAATGTAAAGAAAGGTTTAGTGGATACAGCTACCGAAGTATGTGGTGTTAGTAAGAGAAAGAATGAAAGTAAAAATAATACGTTATGGTGGGATGATGAGATACGTATAGAAGTTGAAGCAAAGAAGAGAGCATGGCTAGATTTACTAGCAACAAAGGCTGGTAATTCTAGCGGTACGAATGATGATATTGAAAAAAAAGGGCAGTCTTTAGACATCTTAATAAGAGAGTAAAAGAACTAGTTGAAAGAAAACAGCAAGAAAGAACGGATAAGAATGATAGAAGAATATCGGATAATTTCCAGGCAAATATTAAAATGTTCTGGAAACTTGTAAGAACTGCCAGGGGACATTCAAAACAGCCTATGATGAATGCTATAAGAGACGAGATTGGCTATATTCTGAATGATGAAGTTTTGAGTTTAAAGAGATGGAAGGAATATTTTGAAAGCGTGTTTATGAGTGAGGAGACAACGTGTGTACTAAGTGAAGTAGAAATTCCGAAAGAAGAGGAAAGAGGTAGCGAGATAAGTATAGGTGAAATAATGAAAGCAATGAAAAGCATGAAAGCAGGTAAGGCTGCCGGATATGATAGAGTTTCACTCGAAATGCTAAGGGCTGGAGAGGAAGTGGTGGCAGGCCTGCTGCACACCTTGTTTAATTTATGCTGGGAACTGAAGCGGGTACCGGTAGATTGGTGCAAAGCCGTGATAGTCCCAGTATACAAAGGAAAAGGGTCGCAGCAGGACTGTAAAAACTACCGTGGCATCAGCCTTCTTAACATTGTGGGAAAACTGTGTGCTAAGGTACTGATTGAAAGGGTCATGAAAGAAACTGATGGAAAAATTTGGGATGTACAAGCGGGATTTAGAAAGGGAATGGGGTGTACAGTTCAAGTCTTTTCTATGCGCATGATCGCGGAGAAGTTTTTGGCTAAAAACCAAAAGGTTATTTGTGCGTTCATGGACTTGGAAAAGGCCTATGACAGAGTGAATAGGGATGTGCTATGGCAAACACTGAACTCATTTGGGTTGGGCGCTGGCTTGATACAGGCATTGGAGTCCCTTTATAGAGACTCTAGTGCTTGTGTTAGGATCAACGGGGTCTACTCGGACTGGTTTGACATCCATAAAGGTGTCAGACAGGGCTGTGTGGCTTCCCCGTGGCTGTTCAACCTATTTATGGACAGTTGTTTGCAATATTTGAAAGTTGAAGAATGCGGATTAAGAATGGGTGAGTTAACCGTCAAATGCCTTTTGTACGCTGATGATAAAGTTATCCTTGCGTCGTTGGCGGCCGAGTTGCAAATGATGGTTACATTAATGAACGGATCATTAAAAGAAACGGGTGTTTGGGGTTGATCGAGCAAGTTCGTAGCAGGGATGGGAGATATGATAAGGATATAGAACGACGAGTGAATGCGGGAAATAGAGTAAATGGGGCCCTGCACTCTATTTTGAAGAGTCAAAATGTGTCGAAAAAGGCACGTATGGCAATTCACAATGCTGTGTTGATCCCTACTTTAACGTATGGTAGTGAAAGTTGGGTGTGGCAGAAGAAGCACGAGAGTAGAATGAACGCAGTAGAAATGCGGTCGTTAAGGAGTATGTTAGGGCTGAATCTTAATGACAGGGTAAGAAATTGTGTAATAAGAGAAGAGTGTGGTTTGCAAGATGATGTTGTGACCAGGATTAAGAAAGGAATGCTTCGGTGGTTTGGTCATGTGGAAAGAATGAATGAGGAAAGAGTGACAAAGAAAATTTACGTTGCAGAAGTGAATGGCAGAGTCGGAAAGGGACGTCCTAGGCGAAAATTTATCGACCAAATTGGCGATTTATTGAAAACGGGCCAAATTAGGAGTACCCTTAACCGACGAGCATGTATGCGGAGGTGTATGGATGTGAAGGAGGCGAGAGAGGTGTGTCAGGATCGTGCCAAATGGAAGTCTGTAGTCTCTGCCTACCCCTCTGGGTGACAAGCGTGAGTGTTTATGTATGTAAAATACATTGTTAATGCTTTTACTAACGGTTTGGAAATAACTTCTGTCCTAGAAAGAACCAGCAAGACACCCAGCAGGACTTTTTATAAGAAATAATAATTTACAATATTACGTTTACATTTATTACGTTGTACAATTACAATAGATATTATATTACATCAAATCTTACTCTTCCAGTTTTACAGACTTAGCAGCAAGTAATGGTAACTGTATAATTAAAATAAATATAACCAAAGCTGACGTCGGAGAATGGAAATGTCATATCGGAATGAAAGCAATGCGTGTCGAGATGTTGAAGGTCATTGAACTAAGAGTGGTGGATAACATGGCGGCGGTGCAGGATAATGTTACGGCACTGCATGGAGAGCCTGTAACTCTAGCCTGTGCGACTACAAAAGGCATGGTGCCGTTAAGTTACTGCCGATTCGAGCCGCCTCATAGCACTCCGTTTAGCATTGATTCGACTGTCAGTATTTCTAAGTAAGTATCTAATTCAAAATTTAATCAGAAGAGGCATGAGTTTGGAATAAATGCTATAGAAATGCGGTCTTTAAGGACCATGTTAGGGCTGAATTTGAATGACAGGGTGAGAACTTCTGTGATAAGAGAAAAGTGTGGTATGCAAGATGATGTTGTGACCAGGATTAAGAATGGAATGCTTCGATGGTTTAGCCATGTAGAAAGAATGAACGAGGAAAGAGTAACAAGAAAATATATGTTGCAGAATTGAACGGAAGAATCGGGAAGGGACGTCCTAGACGAAAGTTTATCGATCAAATTGACGATATATTAAAAATGTGCCAGATTGAGAGTACCCTTAACCGACGAGCATGTATGCGTAAGTGTATGGATGTAAAGGAGGCGGGAGATGTGTCAGGATCGTGCCAAATTCAAGTCCGTAGTCTTTGCCTACCCTCTGGGTGACAGGCGTGAGTGTTTATGTTATATTACACAAAATATAACACAAAACCCGAGCTAGGATGAAATTACTACATCAAAACTTACTACATCAAATTGAAGAAGTTTCTTATTCTCTTGTACTGGCCGAACATATTTATCTTTGGTTTTTGTACTTTTATGTGAAACCTTGTTTTTTAGGTTTACTTGAATTTTTTTTTGTTTTGTGTAGCGGGAGTATCAGCGTTGTTAGTTATATATTCTTCTGGCAAGGGATCAATGTCAATATTATCATCGAGAGTAGTAACAGGATCGACAACATATACCTATATGTTCAATTTCTTGTGAAGTAGTGGCAATCGCATGTGCAGCTGTTTCTGACCTAAATTTGGCATTTAGTTTTGATAGTAAACATCTTTGTGGTTTTTCAGTATACCGATTTTGACAAGCAAACTTGTGAGGCAAAACATCTTTTTTAAGTTTGAGGGGACCACGAACTAGTTTTGTACTTCACGTAGTTTTCCATATCGTTTTCGACCTAGAACGAAATACTTACAAACTTATTTAAAGTCTATAAAAATAAGGAACCTCGTAATTTGTATTCCATCAATATTTAAAATATGTACCAACTATGTAATACATAAAAATAGGACAACACGAAAAAAATTCTAAGTGCTCCACTTCATAATCAAACTTCTTCCATTATTTGCGGCCCGCAAAGTAGGTACGAAGTTTGAACAGTTCTGCGATGTGTTTAGTTTTTGCTCGAAATATCGTAAAAATATAAAAACGTTTAACATATTCCATATTTTAACCTTTATATGCATTATAAATATTTCAAAATTTGCTGCAAACATAGGTACCTAGGTATCTAAACTTACGAACTCACGACAGGTCATTGACTGATCTACATTACATAGGTACTTTTCCCAAGTTTGGATGTTTATTTACTCCGAAGTAGCACGGTAATATTATCTATACAGTATTGTAACTCGGCCGTATCTTTGAAATAAATGCCTACAGCAGCGCGGTACGTAAACATGCAATAGGGCTGCCTGCCTTCAGCATTACATTTGCCTACTTTGTGTTTCCATTTAGTTTTATGATTGTAAATATACTTTTTTATATAATCAAATATAATATAGGTACTTTGAAAATTCAATAGGAAGTGTTCAATAAAAATGCGTATCGTTTTTTGATTGGTAGATTTAATTAAAGAACCATGTTTATGTTTGAATAATAAATCGGTCTTATGAATTTGCGACCGAAAAATATTTGCGCCTCGGCTGAGACGTACGAATTACTTTATTATTAAATTTTTAAGTATAAAAAATCCGCATTATAATATAAAGCTCAATTAAAAATTATTTTGGGAAACATGGACAAGGTGGAGAAAAGTAATATCTTTTACTTGGATAAAGAGGTATCTATAACCAAGTAAAAGATATTTTATAATTTATATGTTTGGTTTTAAATGAAGTTCGCATTTATTATTTCTTTATTTCTATTCTATTATTTATTTCCTCCATTTTTTATATATATTCCACAAAATCATCACTGCGGCACAGTCACGACTATCTGCATGCCGAGCGCATGCCGAGATCGAAGCGCGTAGGTATAGCTCTCCCTTCGTCCGTTTGTATGAAGTTGGACTGTATAATAAATTACACCGGGAAGTAGTTTTAGTTAAATATCTAGGTATTAGGTATTGTTTCTTCTTGAAATTATAAATCTTGGAATTATATGATCAATAAGCGTGGAAAGGTTCAATGAATCGTTAGTTACATAAACACTTCGACTCGAGTAGGTACCTACATGCCTAATAGAAAGCATATACCTACTAGCAATAACCAAGAGCTATCATGTGAAGGTTATTATTATTTGAATACTTACATCAAAATGATCCTCACAAAATATGCTACCGTGTTTGGTCCTAAAGGATGTGCTCTTCTCATAGCATTTGTTCATTTTTTCTGATGGTTTCTAGGCACATTAAAAAAATACTTTTCAGGTGGTTTTGTGGCCGTATTTTTTCATTGAGGCACTGCACAATATTTAATAGATGGGGTCATGTTCTATAATGTTTCTTGTTAAAAATAGATAGCAAGTAGATCCGCGCGCGACGTTCACATTCGAGTAAATGTTTTGATTTTCTAAGTACTCGTCCGGTCGCTCTTGGTTGAATACCAAAGGGTCGCTCGCACGAAGATGGAAATCGTGACGTTATCAACGATATCGCGCTCGGCCCGCGGCTTAGACCGAAAGTGTTCACTTTGCGCCTTTATATCTCGGTCAGTTTTGAAGATAGAAAAAAAATTAAAAACAAAGTTATTCTCGTAATTTCTTGTAGAATTTTTTTGGCATATAAAAAAAATGGTTATCTTCTCCATTTAAGCGACAATGACAAAAGAAGGTCAGGAATTATGATGGGAAATATTAGTTCCAAGCTTTAAGTAGATTTTCGAAGGAAAGCATTCCCTCTACAAGCGTACAGCTGTAACCGACAATGTTCTATTGAAGAGGGACACCTAATGTGCTGGAATAGGAAGCGAAAGGTTGTAGAGTAAGTAGATGACGATCGCGAGGAGGAGATGAACTCAAAGCGGATTTAGAGTGTTTCTTATGTGCAATCTTGTCATGACATACATATGTGCTGTATGCTCTATCAAAGTTTCGAATACTACGGTATATATAGAACAATTCCGTACTACCACTCGATCAAAGAGCACCCTAATCCGTTGGTGGTAGAGGCGGGTACGTGCTCCCCAGAGGGAAGCTCGATATTGGCGAGCTTTCCTCGGTTTCTTTGTTATTTCTCAGACGTGCAGGATCCATGACGATGTTTTGCTTCCCTGCCGAGCCCCCCTTGTAAATTTGCATTATACGCGATTAATAATTTCAGTGGTGTTGAGGATTGTTACCTGGCACAATATTAAGACTAGTGACAAGACTGAACATCTCTCTCTCTCTCTCTCTCTCTCGCAATCAATCAACTCTCTTTTTTCACGTGCTTCATTCATATAAAAATTCATGGATAAACATATTTACATCTTCATATATTCTACTATATTTAAATATATCTTTTCAGCCCAATTTTAAATAGATATTATTTCCCGCCAAATAAAAGCTTAGACCGCGGTGATTGTGCTGTTACTATTCGCAAAGTAAAATATGAAGATCTAGGAATCTGGACCTGCGGAGCAGCTTTGGATGACGGCCAGGAGTATACTGATCGAATTAAACTTGAAGTTGAAGGTATATCATTTTCTTTAACAGTTTGTAATGATATTTTCAATGTTCTTGAAAATTTCAACTTTAACTTTTTTGTAACTAAATCTAAATTTTATCCTGGTCGTAGTGTAAACTTACTCAAGTTTCTTGACACTTCATCCGAGTCTTTTTTTTTCAAATTCGAAAGAAAGTTGGCACCAAAATATATAATGATCAGGATAGGATAACAATATTATGATGGAAGTGGCATAAGTTTTGCCAAACGATCTTCCTGTCCCTTCGCGGCCCCAGCACCACCGCAACAGCACGCTGGCCCGGAGTCGCGGAGGATAGGAGCGAGTGCCCAAGCAGCACGCAAGCTGTATACGAGATGTATTGAAGTTCTTTTTTATACTAGAGGCTGTAAGGAGGTTAGAATAAAAAAATAAAATAAAATAAGTGGATATGAAGGCACATTGGAGCATTGATCATTAGTCAAACTGAAAATAATGTTATAGGCTAAAAATAATGTCTAATATTCCGAAAATTATATTTGAAATTTTGTTCAAGTTGGTCCTAAAATAGAGACAATTTGCTATACAGCCTAAACAGTATTTCGAGGGTCTTATAGTCTTAGTAGTTGTACAATGTATTGTTGCGTGAATAAGTCAACTAGCGCCATCTAGTGTCATGAACGAGAGCGAGGGGAGCATTGAGAAAATGACATCACAAATTACTCAACCGACAGCGCCTAGTCGAAACTCGAACGCTCGGTACCTTGCGCGTGTTTACTTGAACTTTCTGGATATTTCTTTGCTAATTTAAATATATAGGGGCTGCAAGATGCGAGAGATATAGTTGAACTCGGCGACACAAGCGAAGCTTCGGAACGGAATTAAGTGAATTAGTGTGTTTAATTATTAGTGTTTTTAGTTTTAATTTTAGTAAAGTAAATTAAAGTGTTAATTTAGGTAATTTTATCGGCAATTTTTATTGTCACGAACCTCAAGCTCGTAACAATTGGTGTCAGAAGTGGGATAAAATCATGCCGATTTTACCTAAGGAGGAAACGGAGGGTGTCCGTACCCGAAATCAACGCCAGCAGGATACGGACCAAAGAAGATTTGATGGTGCAACGCCGCAGACGTCGGAGGGCCAGCCGCCGGCTGCAGGCCCGTCAGTAGCTCCTACATCTGCAGCACCCGATTTAGGTGCTCTGATGGTGATACTGCAGGAACAGGTCCGCCGACAGGAAGAGCAGATGCTCCTCGTGAAGAACATTCACGCTAACTTCGGGAAAGAGATTAGGGAGGTGAAGGATAGGGTTGCTCGACATGACAACCGCCTGTCGGAAGCTGAAACCCAAATCAAGGAAGCTAAAACCCAAATCGACCAAGTAAACAATCGGGTTGATTACGTGATGGCTGACGTGAAGAAAACGCTGGACGACCTCAAACTGGGGGATGGAACTACAGCTCCCGAAGTAGCTATTACACCTTCGCTACGTGAGTTCAAGGTGCCACCATTCGACGGGACTTCTTCCTGGTCAGCCTACAAAATCCAGTTCGAGGCTGTTATGACGGCTGGAATAAAAGTCAGGCCATGACTGCTCTGTGACTTAGTGACTTATGAGCAACTCCTTGAGGCATTGGAGGCGAGATATGGCGACGCTCACCTGGAACACGTCTTTCGTGCGCAGCTTAAAGATCGTGTGCAGCGCATCAACGAAAACCTGCAGCAGTGGGCTCTAGAAGTGGAGAAGCTGATGCGAAAAGCATACCGGTCTGTACCTGCGCTCATTGAAGGGAACCTGGTGCAGACATTCATCGACGGCATCCGCGACCTGGAAGTCAGAGCTGCTGTGAGGCTCGGGCACCACGAGACGCTTAAGGACGCCTTGGCCCATGCACTGGAAGTGGAAGCCGTGCGGCAGGATCATCGTTCCCATCGCATCAGGGAGGTTGCAGCAGCTACAGTTCGCGACCGCAACAAAGGATACAGCCCAAGGTGCTATGGCTGTGGGGAAAAGGGCCATCTTCGATCCAGCTGCCCTAAACTAACCGTGGAAAGGAGAGTTGATCGATCTCGAGAGGGTAGTACAGCTAACGGCACTGCCTGGCGGCGACAGGATCATCGTTCACCTCACGCTAGGGAGGTTACAGCAGTTACGGTTCGCGATCACAATAAAAGATACAGCCCTAGGTGCTATGCCTGTGGGGAAAGGGGCCATCTTCGGTCCAGCTGCCCTAAGCACACCCTAGGAAGGGAAGGTGAACGGTCTCAGAAAGGAAGTGCGGCTAACAGCACCGCCCAGCAGCAGCAGGAATACGACTTTACTATCAGACACTGCAGCGGGAAATCTCAGGGCAACGCAGGTGCATTGACAAGAAGACCTTGTCCTGAAGATTGCTACCATTGTAGTAGGCAAGAGAGTAAGGAAGTGGTATCCGTGAGGATGCTCAGGACAGACCACCTCAGCAACGGGTGGAAGGACAGCCTACGACATGCACAGCAGGAAGATCCGGACATCAAGCCGATTCTGGGATGGATGAAGGCCCGTGCTACCAAGCCTAAGTGGAGGGACGTCTCAGCGATGAGTTCAACCACGAAAAGCTATTGGGCCCAATGGGACAGCTTGCTGATTCAGGATGGAGTCCTGTGCCGTAAATGGGACAATGGTCGAAGAGACAGCTGTCGTTTGCAAATGGTTGTCCCTAAAGCTAAAGTGCCGAATGTTCTACAGTTGTGCCATAATGGTCGTTCAAGAGTCCATCTGGGAGTTAAACGAACTCTACTGAAGGTCCGAGAACAGTTTTACTGGGTCCATTATCGTGACGATGTCGAGGATTGGTGTCGTACATGTACAAGTTGTGCGGCCGTGCGGGGACCTCGGACACGTAGTAGAGGAGCACCGGTAAATTGTACAATGTTGGTGCACCACGGGACAGGACAGCCCTTGACATTGCGGAGCCTTTACAGAAAGGCGCAAGAGGGACTCCTAAGATCGTCCATGTGGATCGCTTGGCGCGTTATTATGGGACCGATAATGCTCGGGACGAGCATGTCTTAGGAGGGGGCAGTGTTGCATGAATAAGTCAACTAGCGCCATCTAGTGTCAGGAACGAGAGCGAGGGGAGCATTGAGAAAATGACATCACAAATCACTCAACCGACAGCGCCTAGTCGAAACTCGAACGCTCGGTACCTTGCGCGTGTTTACTTGAACATTCTGGATATTTCTTTGCTAATTTAAATATATAGGGGCTGCAAGATGCGAGAGATATAGTTGAACTCGGCGACACAAGCGAAGCTTCGGAGCAGAATTAAGTGAATTAGTGTGTTTAATTATTAGTGTTTTTAGTTTTAATTTGTGTAAAGGAAATTAAAGTGTTAATTTAGGTAATTTTATCGGCAATTTTTATTGTCATGAACCTCAAGCTCGTAACAGTATGTTATAGATTCTATCATAGAGCCATTGGTGTTTAATCAATTGTGTGATATAATATTTTTATTATTAACGCTGAATAGCAGCTTTTTACACATAACATAAAATTATTTTTAGCGATAGGTATAAAAGATGAAAAAGCTTGCACTGGGAACAGTGTTGGATCTTTTATTTAGATTTTACATGATCTTCTAACTGCACCAAATATTTTTTTTTCAAAAAATTTATAATAATTCTATCCTAATATATTAAGTTTCAATTTGGGGCGTTCCGCATAAATTCCAAAACCATATAAGGCTACCGACCTCACAGATGACCTCGCAATTCACCCAGTGTTCTCTGGAGAGTAGTTCCACTGTATACTATTTTATTAAAGTGTATAGTGGACGCATGATACCTAAGATCATGCATAAGACCCGTGTTCCTTATCTGAGTCGAGCATGGATCTCAATCTGTAGGAAAGCAAGCGCAGATCACCCTGAGTGTTAATTCTATACAAACAAGCACTCTCCTCCTTGTCTAAAAGATCAAGGGCGTTAAGCGTAGAAGTGCATTAAGAGCTGCTCCAGGCGATGATCGCATCGATCCAGTTGTCATTAAGCAGGCAGTCCTTTGTAGACTATTTAGTCTGTGTGCAGTCGTCTTTTGGTTGGCCTTATTAGACCAGACTTTTTTTTTATAGAATAAGGGTGACAAACGATCATACAGTCCACCTGATGGTAAGTGGATGCTGTGGTCCATATACATCTACATTTATCCTCGATTAAGAATCAAAACGCAAATGCGTTATCACCTACTGTTGGACTAAGATGGAATGCTTCGTTTCCAGAAAAAAAGGGTCTTCGGATCTTTACACTCATCGTACGAAACACAGCAGCATTAAGCTGCTGTTTTGAGAGAGTGTGGTCCTTCCCCGGTAGAGCCGACCCATTCGTGTTACAACCATAATATAGCTGCAGCGTGCCTCTACCAGGAGGCGTAGGTGATAATCGCCCTCACTATGCCGCTGTACATCCATAGGATCATACTGGAAGCCCCAGTTGTTCCCAACCATACGACTGCACGTACCTAAAACAATTTTAGCCTTATGAGCTACGAGTATGACATACTTGTTAAGGTGAGAGTTCCACGTCATTTTTGGTAGATTGTTACGCCCAAACTTCAGTGGAGAATGGTACTTCTTTACCGTCAAATTTTGGTATAGGTAACTAATTTGTCCATCCGTCTCTTTTTGGTAAAGGTACATATTATAACAGTTTTATCTGCATTAACTAATAAACTGTTATTCCTAGACCAGTTATTTATGATATTTAGGGTTCTTTGTATGATAAATTACTTTGGACTTAAAATCCCTCGCACTGACCACAAGGTCATAAGCATAACTCAGTGTGTCAATGCGAAGGTCTGCTATCTTGCACAATAATTCCAAAGAATCCAGAGTCCAAAGAAGGGGTGTCAGAACAACTCCTTGTAAGGGCAGCCTCTGGTAATTGCAAACTCAATAGAAGTTTGTGACAGCGCTAGATTTAGTATAGCCTTTCAATGTTAACTTGAAACAATATATTATCATACCAAGCCGCTCTTTTAACTGTGAACTCAAATTGCTTCATGTACTGAATTAGCGACAACGCTTATGACGCTGCAACTGCGTCATTTGTTTCTTCATGAAGATTCAGAAGAGCATCACGACCTGAAGAGTAGTGAAAAAAAAAACAGCAGCACGGCTAAAAACTCAACTTTCCCAGCGAGTTTTGCAAACTTTTTTTTAGCGATAATCCTTCTTTTTTGTATGGAAATCTATTCCAATCGCATTTTCGATCCAAAGAATAAAACAAATAGTCTTTGGAAAAATCCGAATAGAGAAAGGGAACGGAAATTTTGACTGCATCATTATTACAGCCCTTCACAAGTCCACTGCTGGCCCCCCGTATGCCACAAAGCACGGTCCTGAGCCACTTGCATCCATCGACTTCCTGCATGTCTTACCAGGTCGTCACTCAATCTAGTGGGGGGATCGCCCTACACTTTGCCTACCGGTACGAGGCTGTCACACGAGAACCTTTTTTCCCCAACGGTTGTCGGTTTTTCGAGCTATACGGCCGGCCCATTGCCACTTAAACTTACTAATCCGTTGGGCTATGTCGGTCACTCTGGTTCTACTGCGGATATCCTCATTTCCAAGTTTATCACGCAGAGAAACCCCGAGCATAGCCCTCTCCATAGCTCGCTGAGCGACTTTGAGCGTCCTCATACGGCCAGCAGTGAAGGACCACGTCTCGGTTCCGTAGGTCATCACTGGCATTACGCACTGGTTGCACAATTTAGTTTTCAGGTTTTGAGGTATACGGTATACCTGACGAGAGATGTGTCGTAATTTCCCGAACGCTGCCCAGCCGAGTTGAATCCGTCGATTGACCTCTCGGTCGAAGTTGGACTTACCTAATCGGACTATTTGTCCCAGGTAAACTTACTCGTCAACAACTTCGAGCTTAGTGCTCCCAACCAGTGGCGAAGCTAGAGCTCCAAGCTAGGGCAAGCCCAAGATATAAATTGATAAAAATATAGATTGTTGTTCTTAGCAGTTTTATAAAAATACACCAATCTTGGTCTGTCTCCACGCTTCAGTTTCATATTCAGTGCTCTCAAGGACGTGTTTAACAAAGCACACAGAAGGCATACCACTGCTAGATAGATTGTATTAAATATCAGCAATTGCATAGCTTCGGTGGCTTTGAAGAAAGCCGTTTGGGTTTGTTTAAGCGAAAGAAAAAAATATTTACATCCAATACAATACATGAACAAAAGTAAAACACGAACAAAGTACAAAAAAATTGTACAAAATTAAAAAAAAAATTATTTACATTCTAATAGATGAGATAAGATAAGATAAGTGGAATCGTCTCGCTTTCTTATGGAAAGATTTAATTACGTCCACGTAAAATGTTGGTGAACGTTTTAATTGTACCAATAACTGTTTTTAATTGCGATAATTGATATTAAGTCTGAAATACAGTGTATTTGACTAATATCTGGTATAGACTTAATACCTTGTGTATTATCTCAACAAAGTTTAAAGATTTCCTCTCCGATTATCACTTTAACACACTTCATTCACAAGGAACACTATTATCCTCCATTTTCATTAAAAATCTTTAAAAAAGCATAAATTTTGAACTCGTAATATTAAATCGCTTAAGATAAACACACAGAGTAAATAAACATTGAAACGTGAAATGAACTTGCAAACGTATTGTCCGCCCGCCTCCGCTTTTAATAAATTTATCATTGGGTATTCCCAAAAGCCTGGCTTTAAATCTCTATACTAATTGCTATATATACAATCGTAGTTATATTTCATTATAGAATATTTTGCCATAGGTTAGAAAGAGAGCGATCGTCTTCTCGAAAGCCCCGTAAAAAGCTCACGCGAGCGAGGGAGACAACTATTAGCTCTATTAAAACTCATTTTTTATGACAGCAGCAGTATCGCTAAGGCAATACGAGGTCATCGGTCCATATGTGTCGAACAGTGGAGTGCGCGGAAAATTTGAAATAGCTTGAAACATTTTACGAGTTATTTTATTAGTTGATATTATTGATTGATTCAGGATTAATAAGGCAAGCCCGGCTTTTCGGCTTTAATGGAAGCTTCGCCACTGCTCCCAACCACTACGGGCATACGTG
This sequence comes from Parnassius apollo, assembly GCA_907164705.1. Lineage (NCBI taxonomy): Eukaryota > Metazoa > Arthropoda > Insecta > Lepidoptera > Papilionidae > Parnassius > Parnassius apollo. The sequence goes on along the minus strand of CAJQZP010001030.1, from coordinate 4,477,529 downwards.
TGACATTAAACATGATCTTTGTTTTGTCCATGTTCATCTTAAGACCTATCCGTTGGGAGGCACTATTGAGGTCATTGAGCATAGGGCTTAAGTCCTCCGGCGATTCTACCATAAGGACTATATCGTCGGCAAATTGAAGGTGAGTGATGTACTCGCCATTGATGTTAATACCGTATCCTTTCCAGTCCAGTAGCTTGAAAACATCTTCCAATGCAGCGGTGAAGAGTTTCGGGGATATAACGTCACCCTGTCTTACACCTCTCTGCAGTTGGATAGGTTTCGAACTCTGGTTCTGTACTCGGATAGCCATCGTAGCCCTACTGTACAAATACTTCAGCACGGAAGAGACTGTAAAAGGCTTATTCTAGAGCAAAAGATACTCTTCGGACTTCTGTACAATTTGCCGAGGGGTAGGTATGTATGTGGTCTATGATACTAAAGCCTTTTTGGAAACCGGCTTATTCGGGAGGCTGGAAGTCATCGAGTGCTGCGTGCGAGAAAAATCGTAATGACTCTCGAAAACAGCACGTAGACGCGGCTCAGTAGGGATATCGGTCTGTAATTCTTCAAAAGGGCGTTGTCACCTTTCTTGAAGAACCAGACCACAGCACTTCTGCCCCACGCCTCGGGAGTAGTGCCTCCATGGATGACGGAATTAAAGAGCCTCTGAAGGACTTCAAGTACCGGTTTTCCACCCGCTTTCAGAAGCTCTGCTGTAATTTCATCCTCACCCGGGGACTTGCCGTTTTTAAGGTGCTGGAGAGCCATTCTAATCTCGCTCAGGCAGACGTCCGAGATATCTACGGAATAGTGTCGGATAAGACTTGCTCTTGGATCGTTACTCACATTTGCGTGTGGCTCCAACGATGATGTGTACAGCTGCCCATAGAACCTCTCAATCTCACTCAGAATCTCAGGTGTCCCGGAAACGACGCTGCCACACTCAGTCTTCAGCTTTGACAGTTGGCTCTTACTGGCAGATAGATCTCTGGCAAAGACTTTGGAGCCCTGGTTCCGCTTAATCGCTTCTTCAATACGAGCTGTATTGAAGTTGCGTAAGTCCTGCCGCATGCATTTGGAGATCTCTGTTCAGTTGCCTGTATGCTGTCAAATCTGCTGACGACTGCAGCTTCATCGCCCGTCTAACATCCATGAGATTAAGAGTGTGATCGGAGAATTTTTGTGTTCTTCTACGGCGGGTCCTGCAAAACTTAGCTCCGAACGCATGGACAGTTTCCACGAGCTTGTCATGCATATCGTCCACTGTATTGCAGTATACTAGGCACTGAAAACGGCTTTGTAATTCGAGCTGAAAGTTTTGGACCTCGGATTAGCGCACGAGGGGGACGGAGCGTTGACTTCACTAGACGAGACCTCTCCAACTTAACGTTTAAGTTCAGTATGCCTCTAACATTCGGTGATCGCTGCCAGTTTTCACCCTCGCGAACACTGAGACATCACTGAACAGTTGGCATCTGGTCGTCATAATGAAGTCAATCTCATTTTTTGTCGAACCGTCGGGGCTGGACCAGGTCTACTTCCTGTGGGGCCGCTTCTAGAAGAAAGAGTTCATCATAAAGAGTCCCCCTTTTTCCATGAAGTCGGCCAGCTGCTGGTCCCTAGGGTTCCGTTGCCCTACTCCAAATTTCCCTAACTTCAGCTCACCACTTTCTCTTGTGCCTAGTTTTGCGTTGAAGTCTCCCATCAACACCGTATAGTGGGTTTTGGAGGAATGCATGGCTCTAGAAATATCCTCACACATTTCCTCCACCTCCTCATCGGGATGTGCCGAGGTTGGTGCGTAAACCTGTATGACTTTCAGCGAATACCGTTGGGTGATTCTGAGTATCAGGTACGTGACCCTCGTCGACACACTCCCAACCTTTACAACGTTGTTGATGAGAGACTTGTGAACCATAAATCCGACAGATGGTCGCCCTCCTGGTGATAGAACAAGTTGCAGGACTTGAGGATTACCGTGTCCTTCCCCTCTCTTCGGTTCTCGGATAACCCAATAATATGCCAGCGCAACTTGTCTACCTCTTCTTGCAGCTCCATTATCTAAGTAAAAGTATCATAAGAAGAACGAAAGTTGCAAAACAGTTATCATACAGGGATAGATTAGTTGTTCAAAAATGCAAATAATTTTATTTTGAACAGGTACATTCAATAGATTTTTCATGATATTCAGATTCCCAAAGGTCTTTTTATTACATTTCGCGCCGCTCGTTTCGTTGTAAATCATCATGCCTTTCGCTTTCGCACGTGATGTCGACTGAGATAGCATGCATTTTAACTCCGCCCACCACTTAGTTCGTGCCATCGACTAGGGGCACCTTAAGTGATGTGTCCTGCCCAGTCTGAAGAGCACCTGCCACCCTCCCTCATTTGCGTGCACTGTCCCCATCCCAACCACTTCCAGCATCACCACTCTCAGCACTACCACTTCCAGCTCCACCCCTCCCAGCACCACTACTCCCAACACCACCACACTATATATATAACGACAATATATATAACGACACACCACTCTTGATAATACTACACGTGTTTCGCCTCTACACAAGGCATCCTCAGGTGAAGTCGACTCTGCGGAGGCTGACACTATGTTCGTCACCAGTAATCCCATCACCAACACTACTAGCACTCTCTCCGCTCTCTACACGCTGCTATTTATACAACTAGTTGATCAGCGATTTGTATAAATAGCAACTGTTTCGGCTTGCCGCTCACTTAGCCTTCCACCTCCGCAGTCAAATGAAGGCGAAATACGTAATATCGAGGGTGGTGTGTTGTCCCTAGTGTGGTGATGTTGGGTGTGGTGGTGCTGAGAGTGCTGGTGCTGGGAGTGGTGGTGAAGGGAATAGTGCATGCAATTGAGGGGGGTTGGGAGGTACTCTTCAGACTGGGCAGGACACATCATTTTAATTAATTACGCTGATATGAGCAAGTTAAATTCTAATAACTTCAACCACATGGATTTGGACAACACTTTTAATTTTCTTGCCATATTCGCACCATTATTGTACCCTTGACCTCGACAATCATTCATGTCTAAGTCAAACACTTGTACAATTTTATCAAGAAAGAGGCCACTAAGTCTTTCTAAGAGTCACTTTTGCAACAAAGTGACCGGTGTCCGGTGGTAGCGTTTCGGTTGATTTTCTGAGTGAACCGATTTTGATGAATCTTTTTTTATCCGAAAGCTGGTGCTTCTCTCGTGTGGTCCCATACAAATTTATTCAAGATCTGACCAGTAGTTTTTGTGTTATCGTTAACAACGCGTATTTAATTGAATTCAAATACATTGATGATGCTCTCATTTTAATCTTATATTGTACTTGTATAAATTTTACCACTTGTATTTTTCAATTCTTGTTTTCAGGATTTTATACAATGTCTACAGCTTCCGCTACCGGTGTAACTGTGGGCGCTGTCCTGATCGTGGTGACACTCGTAATACTTGGATATTACGCTTGGAAGAGAAGATGGTTTCTAGGTAGCCACCGGCAAGAGGAAGGGGAGGTAATCGAGGTGCAGGAGTTGGGACAACAGAGAATCCCACAAAATTCACCCCATGGGTCGCCGCAAGTGAGGAGAGCCGTGATTGTACCCAGTGTAGTAATTCAGTCACCATCCGAGCCTAGCAACTCACCTGCCTCTACGTAAATCATACCAATAATTGTCATTCACAGTTGAAAGATCGTTAATAATTTATATATTTTTATACAATATAAAGATAGTAATACTTTGAGCGACAGTAGTCTCTTATTAAAGGTCCTCGGTTTGATTTTGATTGATTAAAAGCCTCGGATAGTCTTGGGTTGGAACCCGCCATTCAATTATTGTTGTAAATTATTCCTAGCATATAGCCGTGGTAGCTCAGGGCTAAGCACTCGCTGTAAATTTTACAGTACGCGAACAAACCGGGTTCGTTCCCCGCGAAACACCAAACAAGCACACAGTCCACCTAGTGGTAAGTGGTTGCTGTGACTCATAGATATCTACATCTACCATCGATTATGAATTAAAATGCAGATGCGTTTTTACCCGTGAGAACCAAGATGGAATGCTTCATTTCTAGTAAAAAGAATCTCCGGTTCTCTACACTCACCATACGAAACGCAGCGGCATTGAGCTGTTATTTTACGCTGGTATTCTGCGAGAGCGTGGTCCTTCCCCGATTGAGCCGACCCATTCAATTATACTACGAATATAGCTGCAGCATGACTACCACATACAAAAGCATAAGCATTTTAAGCTTTCTTGGAGTGATAAACGTGAGAATTAGTAATAGCGTAATTAATATTGTTGAAAAACCACATAAATCAAAAAAGTAGTAAAAGAAAAATTGTTATTTTAACAATAATATTTTCCATACTTAATATTTGTTGCATTAGTGAGCTTACTTAAATCAAGTATTTTTCGAACAATTTGAAGAAAAGTTTATCATGGAGCCTGTTTGTCAGACAATATTATAGTAAATGCTTATAGTAAATACAGAATTTCCTAGCCTGAAAGCGATTGTCATTATCTGGCTATTTTTCTGAGTACGTTTTAGCATGGATTAATTATACTGCTAGTAAATGTAGGTACTCTTTTAGATACATTTAAAACAGATGTTTTAAAATTTTAAATACAACTTAACTGCCAAATTACTAAAGTGCGAATTTGGTATTATGGTATTTATTGGTATTTGGTAACTGATATTTACTGTAATTTGTTTTTATTTATATGTTTTATGTAAACATCTATGTAACTTTTTTTTTAATTAATCCAATGTTATTATGACACATTTCATTCAATCTATTCTAGTTGTACCTGTATTTTTTGAATACATCTTTTTACTAAATTGCTTTGAAATTACAAATTTTTTTTTATTTTAACTTGAGACCTGTCTCGGATGAAGTCAAACCTTACTGAGCAGAGAGCATCGTAATATAGGTATTGTATAAAGATATAACATAAAGGGAAGAGAACCATATTCCGTGGGGGTCTCAAGTTGATTTTCATGTGTGTGTTTATGTTCAATATCATTTGTTATTTAAAATAATACATGAAATAATTTTTAAACAATATCTTTTACTTTTCTTAAAACTTATAAATACCTAGTTATTTATACTAAGTTCTTAAAAATATATCTAATATTATAACCTAATAACTAGGGTGGCTTAACATAACGGCTAATCTCTCCATATTAACAGCATAAACTGAATGGCACGCAACAATATTTTTATGCGTAAGCAGAGTATTGTAGAATTCGTCAATTGTGAGCTTTTCATCATTCTGTTCTGTGTTCGGAACACTGTAACAAAGTAATCATATGATTTAAGAACTCATAAAGTTGGGTCATTAAAATTTGAACGAAAACATACTGTTTTAATACAATAACAACAATCAAATACTATACTATATTAATATAGCTGTGGTAGCTCATGAGTAAATTTTGTTGTACGCAAGGTACAGAATAACGTGGGTTCATTGATCCTGCCAGCATCAATGACATTGATTCAAATTTTAAGTGGTGATGTACCGAGGCTCAGAGGTGTAGTAAAACATTGTCCATAACCTGCATATCAGAGGAATGAAATTTTTTTCCAGACATGTTAAGCCTGCCAACCTTTACTGGAGCAGCATGGCAGACTTATAGCTCCATAATGCCTTTGAGAAATCAAAGGTTACCTGTGCCTAGGTATGGGACATATAAAATTAAATGTCTTTCAATAAGTATCTTGTAATCTATATGGAATTAAAATTATTCTAATCTATTTTAAAAAAGTTGTTATTTTACTTTACTGGTTTAGGGGGAAAAGGCAACTGTTTGCCTATTAGTTGAGTACCAGACTTTTAATCCAGCCACAAGTTATGGAAGTGAATCCCATTTGGAGCTGTCATTTATGCAAAAATTTAGTTCTACAACAGACATTGGTAGTTTAGGATGAGGATGTCTCCCAATGTGTTTGTGTATGGCACTATAATATCTTTTATGTAGTTGACAGTTTCCAAGATTATTTAAAAATTGTTGCTGTGATCAAAAATCAATTCCAAGAACATCAGTGCTCAAGATTTTCGCTTTTTCATAATATTATTTTTTATAGAATAAGGGTGACAAATGAGCTCATAGTCTACCTGATGGTAAGTAGATGCTGTGGCCCATAGACATCTACATCTATCTTCGATTAAGAAGCAAAATGCTTAACCCCTGAGAACTAAGAAGGAATGCCTCATTTCCGGTAAAAATGATCTCTGGTACTTTGAATAAACACAGCTGCATTAAGCTGCTATTTCACACTGGTATTCTGACTGTGTAGAGCTGACCTATTCTTACTACAATCTTAATATAGCTGCAGCATGGCTGCATATAATATCAATTACTTGGGGATGACAATACATTTGTATTTCAATTCTTAATTAAGAATAACTGTAGGTGTCAATGGAAAAAGCATCCACTTACCACCATTTGGATTAGAGACAGTCACCCTTGCTTGCATAAAAAACTTGTCATCATACATTAAGTATCAGAAAGTATTTCTACATTTATCTTAGAGATGTTTTATTCATTTCCATTTATTTTACCACCTTGGCACCAATGATATTTGTGGTGACAAGTATCCTGACACTAATTTACTGTATTTATAGTTCTCATAAACTATCAGAGACAAATCTTGCAGGACAAAGACAAAATACAGTAGTAAAGCATTTATTTCAATTTTTCTTTGCCATGTAGTGACACAGCCTCATAGTATACTGTGGGTGGCGATGGAGCAAAATAAACAGGAGACAAATATTCTCCTATGAAGAGGTTTATGGGAGAGGCCTGTGTTTAGCAGTGATCTTTTGATAGGCTGAAAATAATCTTGATGATGGTGATTCGATCCTAATTAGTTTTAAATTAGGAGGTAGCTACAAAAAGTGAAAAAGTAAAAATTGAATACAAAAATTTAACTAAAGATTACACACCTGCAAGCAATTTCAAGAACTGCTGATTGTTCTACTTCATCTATAGTTGGTGGACATCGTGGACCCAAAGCATCAGTGCTGTCGTCCAAATTGACTCGGCCTTCGCCTTGTGGATCATATAATTTATTGGAATTCCGAAGCCACATATTAGGCATGTCTCCACCAATATCATATGTGAAATGAGTATTTCTAGTTTTATATCCTTTACGCTGTGATATAACAGCGCTAATAACATTTTTAAGGAAATTCTGTACAGACACTACGATCAAATCAGCTGCTTCATCATCTGCTCCTTCCAGGCCAAGTTCCCATGCAGCAAGCATAAACCGTCCAACAATTAATGCATGGTCTGGTAGAAAAATTTCCTGTAAAAGAGGACAATATGTAAGTTGTCAGGTTAATCTTATCATCTTCAACAGTGAGTAATAGTAAAATTTGTGGGTTTGTTACATTTGGAGGTAATCGCTAAAGATGCTGGACCAATTTAAAAATGTTTCATGATTATTGAAATAACAACAATATTGCATACGGATAAGGTTTTGGATTTGTAATTGATTTCTTCATTCATCACTCCATAGAATACCGCTGCTGGACTCTGGCATAGGGTGGATTTCCTTTAATCACCACATTTAACATGCGGATTGATAATTACACATTTCACGGCTTTGAAACGGATCCCTATCACACGCCTAGGTGTTTTACATCTAGTGTTAAAAATTTAGTTATTTTGCCAACTATTAGAAATAATCTTAATAAAAGCTTATATAGGTTTTGTGAGTAAACTTAATAACAAGTATAATTTGTTTCATTAAACTGACAATAAATATCAGCCACTGCTTTAAATCTATTAAGCCAATTTAAAATCCATAATGTCATTTTACTGTGTACCTACCATGTGAAGGTTTAAGAATATCCACTACCCTATATCATCCTGTGGATGTCATAAGAGATGACATAGGGAAACAAATCAGGAGATGGGCAGCAGCTTCTTCTTAATAACGACTAAAATTAAAAAAAACTATGTTTGCCAAAACACTTGTCAAGTGTGGAAACTTTGGCAAATATCCCCCTATGCAATCTATAGTGGAGGCCTATGTTTACCAGTGATCTTTTGATAGGGTGTAACAAATAAAGAAATGAGTGGATGTTTAGTAATCAGTTTGTTAGCAGTCTTGTTAATTAACTAGCAAGGTACACTTTATGCAGGCGTGGTAGGCATTTATGCCAATATTGAGATAATTCCCCTTTCATTCTCAATTATTATATTGTTGTAATTGTAAAATTTTAACCATATTAAAACTGTTATGTTTACTTGTGCTGCATATTTGACACCGTCACTTCCAGCTCCAGGTGGAGAGTTTGGAGGTAAATATTCTAACAGATCAGCTGTTTCGAAGTTTGACTTCTCTGAAGTACGAGAGGTTCTTTTGTGACGTCTGCTATTCCTGTTGTGCGAACTAGCTTTCTCTTGTGCTATAGTTATAGAAGTTTCTGCTAAGCCTTCAACTTTATTCAAAAGTGCTAATAAAAATTCATTATGATAATGTACTTGGTCTATAGTCAGTAAAGTTCGAGCTTCAGCATCAAATTCTTCTTTAGTCAATTTCATGCGAAACCATTGCTTCATGTGGTTGAAATATTTTGTGGATTTATCACCCAATACTTCATTTAGTTTTCTACGCGAGACAATTAATGTGTCTGAAGTCATTTTTAAGATATTTAAATACTATAATGCCCAATACCTATATTTATTTACATTGAGCTCTCTAGTATATATTTCTCTGTCTACGATATACACATTATTAATCTATGCATTGATCATTGACCACTAACCATAGAGTTCCATAGAGTGCCCGTTCACCGTACGATGTCCCCTGCCTTGGGAGATGGCAGCATTATCTACGGTGCTGCCAACAATATATGGAGCATTTACCCCACTTGGTGGTGGCTGGCAAAATTATCTAAAGTTGAAAACCCCTGATTAATATGTTTTACTTGCTTATTTAAATAATATACAGTTAGTTATAAGACTAGTAAAGTTGTGAATCATAATACACATAACACAATTTAATTTTTAAATTATTTATTGATTTATTTTTTCAGACAATAATTATGATCGAAAGGAACAATTCCAGACATACTCGTATCACTGTCACTTTCATAAACGTCGTTATCATCATCTGTCGTATACCGAATCTGTGCTGCTGTCATTTCCTAATTCAATTATGAATTTATCAGTAATATCATCCATACAGCCATCAAGTACATAAAACTTGTCTTCTAAATTTTTTTCGTGTTCACACTGCTTTTGCCAATCCTGAGGGGTTATAGATGAAAAAGCTTCTTTTAACTTCACGATATTCCCAGCTTCTTGGCCGACATTATTGCTGGCTACTCGTCTCTTTAAAAGACTCCACATAAACTCAATCGCATTTAAATCGCAGTGGTAAGGGGGCAACCTAACCACTTTATGGCCATGAGAAAGCAATAATTGGTCAGCCTCATAAATCGGCGCTTCTTTGTGCTTTTTTATAATTTCATAAAGTTCTGCTTTCAGCATTGTTGGTATTTAAGACAATCCCTTATTTGTTATCCAATTTTGCATTTGAAGTTTTGAGGAACTCATAGTAGGTGCTTTATTTACTTGAACGGTATGATAGGGAGCGTTATTCATCACGACTAAGGAGTTCGGAGGCAAGTTGGGTATAAGTTTCTCTGAAAGCCATTTTATAAAATTGGTTCTGTTCATGTCGTCATGGTAGTCCCCTGATTTACTCTGTGATTTAAAAATCAATTGAGCATTAGGAATAAACCCTATTTCTCCACCTGCATTAATAATTATCCACCGCGTTCCAACAGAATCACTTATTAGTACTCCGTCCTCGTCATCTTTTTGCCAACATTTTTTCACTGCATACGATGCGTGAATGTATGTTTCATCTAAGAAAACTATTGGCCGACCATCTGCTCGATTTTGCCTCACAGTAACGATATACTTGCGTCTCCATGCAACTATGTCATGCCTTTCCATTAAAATTTTCCGTTTCGAACCACACTTTTTATACTGAAATCCAATTTGTTTTATAATTTTCCACAAAGTCGTTCGACCTTCACCAAAGTTTATGTCATTCTTTAATTCTACAAGTAATTTATTTAAAGTAGGAACAACTTTTCTTACAGTATAGATTTCATGGTTTTTGTTTCTTATTGCGCATAAATCGAAATCGTCAAGATCTACGTCTTTGACGGTGTTTTCCAGGAGTTTTTAAGATGTAGAGGCAGCAGCTTCACCTTCTTTAGATATTCTACTCACGGTTTTTTCCGACATGCCTGAAATAGACACCAAATTTGTATCATTTTATAAAATTAAATATTTATAAACAGACATTATCATAACAAAATAAATTAAATTAACTGAGATACGTACTTTTTTATTTTAATTCGTAATGTTGTAATTTCTTATTATTACCCATACTAAAGGCATTTTGCATGAAGCTGGCATCCCTATTTTACTAACCTGTCAAGGCGGCGACGCGAGTTCGTACTTGATTGAGTGGAATTAACGAGGCATGGTTTGCCTTTTCTTTCTTACAAAAGGCACGCACCTTCAACACAACCTCTCTTGCACTGCTTCTAAATGGTTTCGGCATAATTAATTCGGAATATTTTAAATAATAACACAAAAACGAGCGTTGCTTATAATCACAAACTGACAACAGATTGACAAGCAATAGTGCCAACATCACAGCAGGGGACATCTTACGGTGAACGGACTATAGAGTAATGTATACAGAAACACTAACTGTTGTTGTTGTTTTTATTATTCGCTCGAGAGAGAAGGCAAAGGAACTAAACCATACAGCCTTGTCTTTTTTAATTTGAATATATAGAACTTTGAAGTGTAAAGGCAGGAACCAAGTCTTATTTATCTTTTTTCCATCTCTTCAAAATCCATAAAGGCCGAAGCCAAGTCTTATTTTCTTTAATTCTTCATATTTTCAAAAACCACGAAGGCTAAAGCCAAGTCTTCCTTATATTATAATCTTTATAAGTTTCAATCCATATAGATTTATTAGTCCAGTTTCAAGGTCCCGCGTTTTTTTCTTTTATTCACAATATGCTGATTTTCCTTGAGAGTTTTTGACGACAGCTCAACCCAGCGGGCAGTTGATGACGACAGCCACTCAAGTTCATAAGGCGCCTAAGCGATCAAAATAACTTGAGGTTTATAATTTATATCGAGATCAAAGCACTTGTTTCGTCATTGTCTCTATTTGTTCATACGCGCGGACACTTAATTCACAAAATCGCATCACTTTTACGAATCACAATCCACTTCAAACCATTATTCCACCGACAATCCGTCTACAGCCAAGTTCGCGCCAAAAACACATTGACAGTTTATTAAACTAATTAGTATTTTTTTTATTAACTGGCTTTACGACTCTGGGTTCTAGTCCTTCTGAGCTAGAACCCAGATCCAGATCATTTTCGGAATCTTCATTTTATATTATTTTTCTTCACAATATGCTGATGCCTCACATTGCGAAGCCCTTGGGAGATTTTGATGACAGCTCAACCCACCGGACAGTTAATGACGACAGCCACTCAAGTTAATAAGACGCCAAAGCATTATTCAAGCGACAAAACGGGATTGACCAAGTTCCCGCCAAAACTCCAATTATTCAAACCTATGGTCAAGCCAAAGAGTATTCTTGAGTAGGTTTGACCAAAACAATCTTTTTTTTAATGAAGGTAAATATAACTTAGAGTCATTACCATGTCCTTATCCAAAAATAAAAATTATCAACAATCAAAATATTGAATTATTCGTATGAAGGTCACGTAAGCGCCAGAGAAACGACAATTGTAAGACGTTGTTGATAAATAAAATGCACTAAATTTTCGATCCAATTTTTTCATATAAGGGCTAGGGTCACTTACTGAGCATAAAATCACAAAATGCTGAGGTGGCGCTTCAAGCACCATTTTGAAAAAAGGTTTTACACCGATATCTCGGAAACTATGCACTTTAATACAAAATTTATAGAGATCATTATTGTAGAAAATAAAATTTCGCATCTTTTGCTTCCAGTAAACTTTTTTGTAAAAATTTACCGTTTACGATTTATGGCCCATTTAATGAACCGGTTTTCCTGTCGCGATCAATAACTCTTGAATCATTAGATTAATCAATAAAATGCATAAGTTTGTTTTTAAAGATCAGTTTATTCTCTAAAACTTTTGTTTAAAACTTTTTTTCTAATGTCCATACTTTTTGAGTTATAGGACGTTTAATGTTGGACTACCGGGCGTAAAGTAGCTGACGCGGTAGCTATGTGTATCTTGAAATTTTCAACTTTACGTTTTTCCTCCATGTCTTAGACAATGGAGGTTAGAGAACAGGAGAACGATCGCTACGTGCTGAAGCAAAGCCCACCTGTCGCCGACATATTAATTTGAGAACTTTGAGGAGAAAGCCCTTCTTACTGCTCCTGTAAATCCAAGGTTCTACAAGCGGTACGTAGACGACACTTTCACAATTTTACCATCGGACAAAGTAACTGCATTTTTAGACCACCTTAACTCCATAAACTCTAAAATACAATTCACAATGGAGTTATAGCTGACGTGAAGCACTGACGCTCCGGGAAGTCTGCAGTCTGCGAACATGTTCAAGATCGTCCCCACCATTACATTAGATTTGATAAACCACAAATGCTCGCAAAAGAACACCGATTCCTACCAAGGATGATACGCGAGGCTATTGAAATTAAAAAACATCCAAATTTCAATAGAGAAGATGGATGGGTGCTGCCATCTGCTTCATCATCATCATCATCATTACAGCCCTTCACAAGTCTACTGCTGAACATAGGCCTTCCCCAAGTAATGCCACAAAGCACGGTTCTGAGCAACCTGCATCCATCGACTTCCTGCATATCTTACCAGGTCGTCACTCGATCTAGTGGGGGGTCGCCCCACACTACGCCTACCGGTACGAGGCTGCCACTCGAGAACCTTTCTTCCCCATCGGTTATCGGTTCTTCGAGCTATATGGCCGGCTCATTGCCACTTCAGCTTACTAATCCGGTGGGCTATGTCGGTCACTCTGGTTTTACTACGGATATGCTCATTTCTGAGTCCATCACGCAGAGAAACTCCGAGTATAGCCCTTTCCATAGGTCGCTGAGCGACTTTGAGCGTCTTCATATAGCCATCTGCTTGGGATCCTATAATTAACAAAATTAAACCCAAACCCAAACATACCACTGCAAGACTTCATGATACTGTAAGCTCGTTTTGCGTAAATCGGACCAAAAACTAATATTTAAAAACTGAAGGTAACCGGACTAACTATTTCATTGGGACGTCAAACATCTCCTATATATATATATACATATATATATATATATATATATATATATATATATATATATATATATATATATATATATACCAACCAAGCACCTCGGTCGGGCGCGCTTCTCATTGTTCGAAAGAATCGCGTCACCTTCTAGACTCCTCCTATTTCCCGTTTCAGTGTTTACGGAAGGGATATTAGGTCAAGGGATGGGTAAGCGCTTTGCAATATACCCTTGAATAAAATTAAAATACACGAATCGTTTCCGCGTAACCATTCGTCTCCGGCTTGAAGGGTCCCCGTCAAAATAACTAACGCTAAGATTAAACCATTATTTTCGACTACAATTTCTAATCTAGAATGCTAATTCAGACTATTGAATAGGCAAAGGGCACAAACGGACAACAGGGCGCATGTAAGACCCAGTCGTGGTCTTAACGCGAGCTACTCTAGTTACCCCGTCGGAACCGGGAAAAACCTCTTCGACGGTCCCTAATGGCCAATGGAGAGGCGGTTAAAGGTTCAGTTGTTGTGTTCCATTTTTGCCAAGACTGCAACGTATGCAAGTATTCCATCTTCCATCGTTTCCAAAACGACTGCACCAACCGGTCCAATAATTTATGGTGTGCGGGAATACTAAGTTTGTTCTCGTCCATGTCTATGGCGGGCATATATTTCAAAGGCGTTAAATTCAAAAAAGGTGCTGGAGTTAGAGCCAGCGGCTCCGAGGGGTCACTTGACAACGTACGACAAAGGGGGCGACTGTTCATGACGCACTCAATTTGAGCGAGCACTGCACTTAAACTCTTCGAAGGACAAAATTTGATCTCCTGTTACTCGGTATAAATGACTCTTTAGACTTTTAATATTAGTCTCCCAGTTTCCCCCAAAATGGCTCGCGGCCGGGACGTTCAGAGATCACTCGATGCGGTTCTCGGCTAGAATGTGAGCGAACTCCGAATTATAATATTTACTGGTTAAAAGCTCATGTAGTTCTGATAAAATACGTTTCGCGCCGACGTAATTTGTATCGTTATCCGAATACAATTTACTTACAGGGCCACGGCGGGAAATAAATATTTTAAATGCACCCATGAAGCCCGCTGTGCTTAGATCACCAACGAGTTCTATATGCACAGCCCTAATAGTCAGACATACGGAAATGCAAACGTAAGCCTTTGTGGATTTTATACCACGCCCGCGAGTGAGCGTAACCTTAAACGGATCAGCAAAGTCAGATCCGGTGTCCATAAAGGGCTTTACGGATTGTGTTACTCGACAAGACCTAAGGTCCGCCATTTCCGGAAATGACGGCTTAGAACGTACTCGAAAGCAAGCCATACATCTATGCACCCGATTGCGGATTAAATTCCGTGCAGAAAGAATCCAATAATTCTGACGCAAGATTGATATCAGCAAGTCGGGGCCAGCGTGAGAATTCAATTTATGGTGGTAATCTACTAATAAATTCATGATATGGTCCTTACGCGGTAAAACTATAGGGTGCCGTTGGTCGAAACTCAACTGCGAGTTAGACAAGCGCCCACCTACCCTGACGATTCCATCTTGTAAAAATGACTTAAGACGTTGAAAGGTGCGACTACAAGTTCTATTCGATTGTAATCTTGTAATTTCATCGCAAAAATGTGCACGTTGAAGTTCACGCAATACTAGCAACTCTGCATAGCTGTAATCGGACGTTACTATATACAAACGTCGCGGTAGAAACTTCGCGAATCAACAAATGTAAATCACGCTATGCAATAATTTCGACCAAGAGGACAAACGGTTCGCCAAAGCAATGATTGGAGAAACCTCGCTTGAAACGTTCGCAACCAGAGCGTGCCTCTTCTCTTCCGGTGGTTGGGACACTGACGAAGGGTCGAAATCGGTTATTGGCCACTGCGAGGGTTCCAAGTGAACACAAGAAGGTCCGTGGAACCAAAGCGGATGTTCCATTATTTGCATCGGGGTGAGTCCACGGGATAGACAATCGGCAGGGTTCTCCGTACCTGACACGTGATAAAAGTTACGGGATCCTAACTCGTCTTGGATCTTGGCCACTTGGTTCGCGACAAACGTATCCCAATGGTGGGGTGAAGGATGAACCCAACATAAAGCGACGGTTGAGTCAGAAAAGGCAAATATTCTTTCTATGTGATAAGCTTGGCAAGGACTAATATCGCGCAAAGCTCTAAGCACGCGAGAGAGACAGCCTTACGGGCGGAGACTCTTGACTTAGAGCTAATGAGGCTGATCGAATTTCTACCATTATTCTGGACGTGAAAATATACAACGCCCCCCGTAAGCCTTCTCGCTAGCGTCTGCAAACCCAACGACAGTGATGACGCTATTTCTATCGATGTTTATATGACGTGGTATTTTAATTTCGCTTAGTAAATGAAGTTCCTCTCTAAAACATAGCCACGCACGAACAATGCTATCAGGAGGCCGGTCATCCCAATCGCATTCACATAACCAAAGTTGTTTAATCAAAAGCTTAGCGTATAGCACCATCGGGGCTACGAAACCCATGACATCCCATAATCTAGCAACGCATGACAGCATTGTGCGCTTTATGCACGTTTTTGTGGGCGGGTTTACCTTAAGGCTAAACACGTCGGACTCCGGTGACTAACATAAACCGAGCACCTTGTGAGTATCAGAATCGTCGAATTCCTTTATCGCTGAAAGGCGGTGTGATAGTGGGATTGTATCCAAAACCGTACGCGAACTACTAGTCCACTTGACGAGATCGAATTGACCCGATTTCATGAGCTTTATAACCTCGGCGGTGGTTAGGGATGGCCTCCTCCACGCTATCGACCGAGTACACAAATTATCCATATATAACCCACTCTCAATTGCCCTCTTAGCTTTAGGATAAGAGTGACCTTCATCAGACGCGAGCTGTCTCACCGTGCGTAGCGCATGAAATGGGCTCGATTTTAAACCAAAGCAAACGCGGTTAAATTCAAACACTATTAGAGATATCTTTGGGTCAAAGCGACATAAAATGCGTTGAAATCGACGATCGCATTCACGGCCCCTATGCAAAGAAATATTTGGCGAATATCGGCGGATAGTGCTATACTGAACAAACGAATTTGCTATTATATTAAATAAATTACCCTGTAAATTTTGCCCACTATATAGAATATCGTTAAGAGTAAGGTGAGTGCTAGTTCTAGCACTAGCATCGAGTACTACACGTAACTTGGACGTAAGTTTGTCTTCCCTAATGACACCGTGATATGGTATGAAATACGACGGCGCGTCTCCGTAGTTGTCTAATTTTGGAGCCACAAGTGATATGTAACCTTCCCTTATATATTCATTAATGACGCTGTAATAAGCTTCTTCTAATCTGTGCGAGGCGAGCATCCTGCGCTCCAAACAGTAGAAACGTTTTTCCGCCATTTTCGACACATTTTCGAGACGCGAGTCGCCAAGAGACAAAACATCTCCTTTAAAGGGTAGCGCTACACTATATCGACCGTCGCGATCATGATCACGGTCGTTCGGACGTAAATTTCCTCGCACAATCTATCATCTGGTCTAACTAGAGGTGGAACGTTCACCTCCTCCATCTCCAAAAATTTGCGAACTAACGACTCGAGCGGTTCGACAGCCATACAACGATAAGAGGTTGCCGAAATATTATCCATGATAGGGGCGGAACCAACGATAACGTAAGGAAGAAAGGTGTCTTATTTATTAGCAATCCTAAACGCTGGCAACATCGTCGCGTTATAAAGCTACTCTGGGATCCGCAGTCTAGCAACGTACGGACACTTTGTTCGTTTCCACGCGAATCCCTAACTACAATACGGGCTGTACCCAGCAGCACAATGGAAGGAGACTGCGTTCCCGTATTCGACAGTGAGCACTGGGCGACGTCACCCGGTCGACCGTTAGAAGCGTCGACTTTAGTATGTGTAGTTTCCTTGTCCGAATTATTCGACGCGAATATGTTGCCACCTTCGAAATGTAATAACGTGTGATGTCTGCTGGCGCACTTGTTACACACGGAACTAGAATTGCATTTAGCAACTAAATGTCTATCGCTTAGGCAATTTAAACATAAGTTGTTCGTCTTTACTATTCCATAACGTTCGCTGGGTGAATGTTTACTGAAGGTAGCACAATTATACAAATTACCGTGTTATTTATTCTTACATAGAACACAGGCACTATGAGACAATGTAGGCGTAGCGGTTATGTACGTCAGCGACGCAGCGGTCCTAGTTGACTGTCTGCGGTCGACACATTTCTTAACTTCTTGTTTGACATTCGAGGAACGCTGTATCACTTTAATTTGATCTCGTACGAATGATGCTACGGAGTCGAATGACGGTAACTCAGAGCTACGATGCTCCATTTCAAACGCACGCACGGTGTCCGAGTCTAGTTTCTTTAAGGCGATATGGAGAAACACCACGTCTATAAGGTCATTAAATTTCTGGTTCTTGAGTGCAGCCACCGATGCTACAAATTTATCTAATAACTGTTCTAAGCCAGTGATGTTCGCGGATGGTCGAAATATGCAGAGGCTAACATTCGCTTATCTTCATATTTGGTTTTAAGCGTTTCGAATATTAACGAATAATTGTTTGCTGTTGGTGTGAAACCCGAACAAATCGACTGTGCCCTACCACTCAATTTACTAATTAAATAATACAATCTTTCAGCGTCCGATAACGATGGATAGTTATGTATGGTGTTTTGAAAGCTATTAATGAACAACGGCCAAGTTTTAATATCTTAATTCAATACCGGAATATCTATGGGGGGGCAATCTAAGTGATTCACGTGGGCGTACCTGGATTTCTGGGTTTGCTTCTCTTTGGGCTGGAGACTGTAAGAGCTTTGCCGTGCTTTTTATTCAACACAACATATCTTCAAATGATAGAAGTGGTTGATAGTTCACTGTATACTTAGGGTCGATTTGTAATTCTAAATTATTAATTTTGTCTAATATATTTTCGTAATCCGATCGTAAAGAGTCCACCGTTTCATTTTCACATAAAAACGTTTCACGCACTGAATCTACGTTAATATTTTTTATGTGATTACTTATATATTGTATACGTGAAAAGAGTACGTCCCTCTTGGCGTAAAGAGTTTTAAGTTTAATTTCATTTCCACTAACTGCCATCTTGAATCACTATAATTAATATTAGATTAATCCCAAAAATGCACAACAAATCGTACAACGTTGGAAGATGAACACAATTCACTACGTGCCGTATTACGTCGTTAAATTGAACACGTTGTCAGTAATATTTGAAGGTAACTTGTACTCAAACGAGATAACACGCGTCGACTAGATAAGAATTTAAATTCCGTTTAATTACAAATAGCGGGTAAGATAAATAAAATTAAGCGGCTCTAATTATTTAAATAAATAAGTATCCATTTAGCTATGCTAATAAACTAACCAAAATTTAAATTTAAACTAAAACGAAAACTACATAAATCTATCCAATATTAAATTAGAGTGTATTGTCTAAGGAATTGGTTCACCAGTTCGACTCGATGAGGCTACAGGGCGCCTGTTCCAAATCCGCTCGAATGACCAGAAAAATGGTTGGGCGGCGAGCCTAAGGGTTCCCGAGTTCGATTCCCAGGTTGAGCCTTGACCCTTTATGCGTGATGTTATACTAAGTGGACTGTATAAGCGTTGGCTTCTTATGCCTTAACAAGATGGCGGATGTGACGCGCTACACCTTAGACAATGCTTTCGCTCTTCCAAATCTATTGCTTGCCAAGGTTAGGAGGGGATTCTACTTGAGCAAATTAGGAGAAATAAAATGGGGCGAGTTAACTAATAAATAAAATGCACAAGTCGGAGCATTATTACGGGAAAACACTTACCGGGTTGTGATTCTGGTGATGGCGGACGACGCTTCCGCTGCGGTGATGCGATGTGAGGTGGGTTCTTCTGGGGCGCCCCAGAGATGCGATCCAGGCCAGTGGTGCGAAGGAAGAGAGCGGTGCGCGACGATATCTCACACTATGTGAGGCGGTTACTTCTGGAGCGCGACTGCTCCAGGTGATGCGGTTCAGACTAGCGACGCGTGGCAAGAGGACGCTCGAGGGCAGCGCGTGAGCCTTTATTGCCTCGGCTTTCCCACCAAGCACCTCGGTCGGGCACGCTTCTCATTGGCTAAAGAATCGCGTAACCTTCTAGACTCCTCCCACTTCCCGTTTCAGTGTTTACGGAAGGGATATTAGGTCAAAAGATGGGTAAGCGCTTGGCAATATACCCTCGAATAAAATTAAAATACACGAATCGTTTCCGCGTAACCATATATACAACATGTTTGGGACATGTTGTATATATGGTACGGTTTAATTCAACGATAAGCCAACCCCGGAGGATAAACCTGCCCCGGACTAATCGGGGAAAAAAAGAAAAAAAATATATCCCAATTATATTTTAAGTTATATAAAAAATGAAATTTTTTTAATATTTGTTTCTTTTTTTTCTATAGGCAATCTGAATAGCACTGCTATCTACCACAATTCTTAAAAAATACAGAATAACTCTTGTTTTATCACGAAAATTAATGAAACATATTTTATTCCCTAAATTTTTGAAGACTTTTACTTTTAACCAACTGTAACTTATCGTGGTGTAAAAAAAAGTATGAACTCTAGTATGGCAAGTTTTTTTAAAAATTGACGCAACTAACCAACATTCCAAAATGGTATAATACTCTAGGAAAACAAATTATAAAAAATATGGGCCTATTATTTCTAAACAGGGGCCAAATTTCTTAAATTATAATTGTCAGTAATCACTTTTACTACATGCCCAAAATGGGTTCTTGTTACAATTTCTAGGAATTTGAATGGGGCATACATACCTTAGATGTTAGAGAGAGAGAGATAGATAGATCTATATGTTTACGTTAAAAAGAGACAACAACAGGGAAGGTAGAGAAGCTGTTATTATTCTCAGCAAGTCAGTTCAGTACGCTCTGCTCCTTTGTTTACTGCGTACCGTTCCCAATTCAACTTACGTGGCTCTCGTACATACTATCGACTTTTGGCTTGGCTTTTTGGACTGGAATCGACCTGCAAACTTAACTGACCTGGCATTATTTGGACTGGAAGTGATCTGCAAACTGAACTGACCTGGCATTATCTTGGACTACGATTGTGTGTTTTGTGATTTAGAGTTCTGGCGCATTTTGGACTGTTTGGCGTTTAACATGCCGCAACCGTATACACCACAGGAATACGCTAATATGCATTTAATCTATGGAGAATGCCGATGTAATGCTAACGCTGCTAGCAGACTGTATCGAGAAAGATACCCAAATGCTCAAAGATATCCTGATTATCGAGTGTTTATTAATGTACATCAAGCGTTTTCGGAGGGTCGTATGCCATCCAATAGGAAAAGCGCTGGAAGACCTAGATTGGATCGTGGTGAAGAAGTTCTCAATGAGATAGAAAATGATTCGACTACTTCAGTACGTGCCATAGAAGAAGCTACAGGAATCCCGAAAAGTTCTGCACATCGAATATTAGAACGTCACAAGCTTCACCCATATCACTACAGGCGTGTGCAGACGTTATTACCGCGGGACTATCCGCTACGAGTCATATTTTGCCGTGTGATGCCGCAAAGGCACAGTGAAGATCCCTAATTCCTAGACAAAATTCTATGGTCGGATGAAACAACATGCAAGAAAGATGGGTATTTAAATATTCACAACCTACATAGTTGGAGTAATGAAAATCCGCACTTGATGACACAAGACAAATCCCAATATCAATTCAAGGTTAACCTATGGACCGGCATATTAAATGGAATAGTAATTTGGCCCTTCGAGTTACAAGGAAACTTAGATGGCAATAGTTATTTAAACTTTTTACAAAATGACTTCCAAGAATTGTTAGACGACGTGCCCTTAAGTGATCTCCAAAAAATATGGTTCCAAAATGATGGTTGCCCAACACATTATGCCCGTCCTGTGCGAGAATATTTAAATCAAGAGTATCCAGGGCGTTGAATCGGGTGACTTGGTCCTATCTTATGGCCACCCCGTTCACCCGATTTGAACCCCCTGGACTTCTTCTATTGGGGTTGTCATAAAAACAGGGTCTACTCAAAACCCATTGCGACATTAGACGAGCTTCGTCGAAATATCACTCAGGCTGCTGATTACATTAATAGCAGAAGATATGCAAGACAAATAAAACGATCATTTTTAAGGCGATGTCGTGCATGTATTAATGCTGATGGCAAACAGTTCGAACATTTGCTATAATGTTAATAACTTAACATTTGTTTTGAAATATTAAACATTTTTCAAGAACTAATACTTTTATTACACCCGACCGTCATTTGGCCCCTGTTAAGAAATAATAGGCCCATATTTTTTTTATAACTTGTTTTCCTAGAGTATTATACCATTTTGGAATGTTGGTTAGTTGCGTCAATTTTTTAAAAAAACTACCTTTTGTAAATATATCCACAATTCTTCCATCAGACTCTCTCAATAGATCATCAATAATACAAGATGTGGGTTTCCATAGCAGTAAACGGATGGATAAAGTGAAATATTACACACGTCTAAAGTTTTAAAGGATGAAATAAAAAATGAAAGTGTTTGTGTCAACAATTAATATATATACACAAAAGTAATTTAAGTAAAGGAATCACGTTTACTAACGATCAGCTAATGACCGTCATTGTTAAAAAAGTATTTTTAACTTTTTAACTTTCTGCTATTGTCCTTGTAATAATGTATACGAGAGCGTTTGTGTTGTCGTAGATGCTATACTCTTAGTAGTGTAGTCTTTACATAATATTTAATCCTCGTGGAAGCATATTTCCAATGATCGGTAGTTGGAATCTTAGATATCTTCTTCATATTGTACATTTCAATGTCGCTTGGACTTCGTCGTCAGAATTAGGAGAAATGTATGATACATCATCTCTAGCGGCTCGTGCTACGGATGAAGATTCAGCTTCAAAAAATGGTCAATCGAATGCGGTTTTATTTTTCCACCATCGCATGTGTTATTATTAAATGACGATGTCATCACTCTCTTCTTGAGGGGAGAGTGGTGATTAGTAATACTGTTTATAGGTATTTTCATCAAAGCTGAATGATTTCTCCAACAAGAAAGTTATCACGTTAATATCAATTTGTTTACACTTAATCACACAGACACACATACACACGTAAGAAAACAACAGAAAGAAAAGTAAGTTTCTCGATAGAATAAATACTTACGTCCATGACTATTGATTGGTTGAAGTAACACAAACGTAGTATTGGTAGATTCACTGCGGTCAAACGACCATACACTGACTTCATGACTGCAGCTGCTCGGTCTTATACAGCACCAGTAGGTTTTTTTGACGATGTCTTACCCATCAAACAGTTGTTGTTGATTGTCATCATCACTTAACTAACTTTATGAGTCAACAAGCTTATCTCGCATTCTTTCGTGTTGCAACTTACGCTACACCGATGACTCATATAAATCATCACAAAAGAATGCGATTTAATATTTACAAATACAATAATTCATCACTCCTATGTGAACCATTGAATAGATTGATACTGTAATAATCTACTAATTGCAGTAATATCATGGATACATTGGATGTACAACAACATCTGAAAAAGATTCATACCAGTCTAGAAAATAATGTTTATGCTGCTAATAAACTGCCCATGTACACCCACGTACCAACGTATATAATATGCAATTTGGATACAGATGATAAATCAGGCTCACTTTGGATAACTTTATATATCGATACGAATGGCATCGGTCAATATTTTGAATAAAATGAACGGTCATCTGCACGGTATCATCTAGACTTTTTAAATAGGAATTGTAAAAGATGGGACTGGAATGTTGATAGGATTCAGAATGAGTCGACTTCAGTTTGTGGTGAATATTGCTTAATATATTTGCTACATAAGTTTCAGGGATGTTCAATGCATAGTTTTACGAGCATATTTACAGGGAACACATTGTACAACGATATTTTATTGGATGAGATATTTTGCTCCTATTTTATATATAATAGGCAATAAAATTTTACAAATAAGAATTGTAACAAAATTAAGAAATGTGTTTTATTGATGATTCATAATAGCGTGGTAGTTATGAACAAGGAAGTATAATATAATAGCACTTGACGGTGTTCAAGGAATAATAGATAAGACGAAAGCCTGAAGAACAATGAAACGCTAAGGAGAGTGCAGGCCCACCGGATATCAATTACATATTAGTTAGTTGATCTGCACATCTCCGGAACCGTACATCCTACGCAAAAACGGAGCACTGATTAATGCTCAGAGCCTGCCAAAACCTTTTATTCTTAAGTTCCGTCGACCCACCGTTAGCCAATGAGGGCTGAGGAGTAAGCCAGATCCGGTACAAACTAACTACTGGTGTACGGTATTAAAGTGTTCTCGGACGATCCTGATGAAGACTACCAGAATTTAATATTCAAAGATTAATATATGTAAAAAATAAACGTCTATAGAGTTTCTTGCTTGTCTGTCTTATTTGCAGGATTTTTGACTGCTATTTAAATTAATATAAACTTAATTTAAGAAATAAGTTGTTTAAATTTTCTACTACTAATCTATACTATAAATAATTCAATAATTAATTAAACTAAATAATTCAATTTTATTCAAGCGAAGCCATTGCGGGTCACTGTTGGACATACCGCGTGCTATACATGAATATAATTTGTTAATACGTTACATTTTATTCTAAAATAACATAAATCAATGAACTCCTCTCCTTTATACTTTTCAGGCTTAGGACTGTCTATAAATGACATAAACGTTATTTTTAATTAATGTAATTTACAAATCAATTACTTATAGGCGTATTTAAAAGTTCATTGATTGTGTATACAAAAGTCAACTACTTACGTACGCTATTATATAAACTTTTCTATTTACATTTAATTATATTTAAAAATATTAGTTGGGCTAATTTTGTAGTAGATAACCGTGTTCTTCGATCACTTATACTTTGAAAAGATACGTTCACAAGGAACCGAAGTTGCCATAACATTACAATGTTTTAAAAATAATGTAAATAATTCGGGGTAAATGAATTTGTGTTCTCGTCAGTACTTTAACCCTTCAAGCGCCATAAAAATCCCATGCAGTCGCATGCGACCGCTCGGGATTTGCTGCACCCACCCACAGCACTTAAAACCATTAAAACTTATATTTAGAGACTACTTTTCTATGAAGAAGTTTAGCATTATAAAATCTATACAAAATTCTCTATCCTGTAGTCTAAACAAGTCAGGTTTTACTTCATTACAAAAAGATTTTATTGTATTTTGATAACAAAAAAAAACATACCAAGCGAATGTCTGCAGCGTAAAAATCACGATTATTTCAATATATATTACTCGAAATTATTTACGTAAAAAGATAAATTATATTCACACAAATACTTTCATTACAATTTCATAATAAAAAACTATACCAAAACACTAATAAAACACTAGAAAAATCCAAAAAAAAAATAACTTTCACGCGAAAAATGGCGTACAAAATGAAAGTAGATAACAAATAAATATTTATAAGATAACAATCTTTTTATTGCACTAGAGGATAGAGTATTTAATATTGATTATATAATGCAAAAGTTTCTCATAGAAAAGTAGTCTCTATATATAAGCTTTTATGAGTTAAAGTGTTGTGGGTGGGTGCGACCTCATGAGACCGCTAGGGATTTGACGGAATATGGACGCGGTCTCATGAGACCGCTAGGGGGTTGAGAGGTTAAGGGACATTCCGTTATTTTTATTAGGTTGTTAGCTAAAATTTTCTCTAACTTTTCGGTAGCCACAACATCTAATGTCTTAAGATAAAATTCTTTGTCGGTTTCGGTGTCAAATTCGGACCACAAACTGAGAGTCTGTGACTGTACAGACAGTACTGACAAAAAATTTACTTTGTCGTAAACGCCCCAGGTTTACAATATTCTTTTTATTTCAATATATAGTCTTATACCAGTATGGTGTCAAATTCTCCACATTGCATTAATATTGATTTTAATTTCATAGGATTTTCCGTCATAAAATGCGCCGTTATACATATCATGTAACTATCAAAATTATAGAAAGTCCAATTATCGAATGTAATACAAACTGACTTTGCATTTATCTGGACGAATGCTTTTATTTCTTCTAGCCTCTTTACATGTATTTTGGCAGTAAATTCACTGACAAAGTTTTTCGGCCCAGTATTTCATAATTTGGCTTAAGTGCATGTGTATACTCAAGAAACCCTACGTCATTTACAATTGAAAAGAGTTGGAAATCATACACAATCATTTCTAAAAGACTTATATCGATTTTGTTCTTTTCTTCTGTCTTGAGCTTTTTTGGTAAATACGCTTGCATAGCCCTCTCATTAACAAGGGGCTCATTAACATTATTATTATCGCTGTTGTTAGCTCGGCGTATCCTTGTCTCACCAGCTCACCACCAACACTAGTGTATGCAGAGCTACCACTACCACCACCACCATTGCTTGTTGTAATATTATTAATTCCAAAACCAGTATTTTCTTCATGCAGATATATATTTCCAGGTATTAAGGGAGTGTTGGTTTCAGGTTTAGAACAATTTAAAAATAAATTATACGCCGAAATGTGTTTCTGTTTCAAACGAACCTTTAAATTAGTTACAGTGCTTTTAAATGACAACTGCTGGCGACAATAACTTTGACATGACATAAAGGTCGTTAGTTTTAGGAATGTAACGAAATATCGGCGTCTCTTTTTAGCTCATGAGTATATTCGTATGTAAAAAGGACAACACTACTTTTATCATTACCGAATATGACAACAATTTTTTCGCTGCGGCCGATCGCCATGTTTTGTTACAGTCAGTGACAAGTATATAAGTTCTCATAGCGACTTGTTTGTTTTCAAATTTTTAAGAAAATTTAATGTTTTTATGCGTTTTATGCGAAAATTGTGCATTTCAAAACTAGTAGAGGACTACATTTATCATGGGCAGGTGCAGTGTAATAAGCTGCCAGATGAAAAACAAGAACACACATCAAAATATTACTTTGCATAGGTAAGTAACCTAGTTCTTTTCCATAATGATCTAATGTTAATATACGCGATTAAATCTGTAAAAATTAATATTATTTAAATGTGTAGTGTTCGCATAAATATAAGAAATCATTATGATCTAATGTTTTTCTATCATTATTATATATTGATCGAAAAACAGTACGGTTCGGCATTTTCAATATATCGATATATCGATAGATGAATAGTACCTATTTAAAGACGATTTCTTTTTTGTCGTTTTAGATTACCAAAGTGTGAGCGAGAAACAAAAAGAAAAGTGGCTGAATATAATTGGTGTAGAAAACCTCAACACCAAAACTAAACACATTTTTATTTGTTCGTTACATTTTGAAGAAAAATGTTTTAATCGAACTTAACGATGATCATGCGACTGTGTTGGAGCAGTGCTCAGGCCCCAAAGATTTTCTTAAGAGGCAAATTTCTAAATCGGTAGGATTGTCTATGAAAAGGCAATACAGCGAAGATGATCGAAAATTCGCATTGACGCTTCACTTTCTGTCTCCAAAGGCCTACGATTTTGTTCGTCGTACCTACAATACGTGTTTGCCACATCCGAGAACCCATTGGCTCGGCTACCGATCTAATCAGATCATACAATACCTACCTTACGTCGGCTCTGGTACGGGTCGAATTAGATCAGGTCGGATCAGAAGTACTGCCTTATGAAAAAACTAATTTTTCCTTTAAAACAAAACCAAAGACAATATGCAATAGATAATAGTATCAAAGACAAAGATATGCTCTTTTATTTTAAACCATAACATGGCAATGTTTCTTAGAAAAAAAAAAAGAAATCACTCTGAACTTTCGGCGTTCCACGTGTCGTTTTGATGAAGGTGCTCCGTCTTTTTTATAGAATTTTATATTTGTATCTGGACTAAAAACGAAAGTATTATACTTTTTTATATTCCTTGTAATATAGTGAACACGTAGATATATAATTTGTGGTATAAAAAGTGAAAAGTAAATTGCCAAAAGTACTTCAAAATCTGGAAGACCCATTTTGGCGGTTGGGTCATAAATATGTTATTTTTCAAATTCTAATTTATTTTTAGTGTAAAATGTAAGTAAAAATAGTTTTCTTACATATTTCAAATAACTTGACGTTGTATTTATTTCAAATTCACACATAATTATTTTTGAAATATTGTTCTAAATGTCACACAGATAAAATATTATTATTGTTTTTTTTTTTAATTTTTTAATATTTTAATATTTTGGTATGAGTAACGAATGGAAACATATAAAACATAAAAATATACATATTTCCAAACATTTTCATATAAATTTCTCCAAAAACAAAAGTGTAGAATTCAAATTAGTAGTAATTTTGTCACTAAAATTGAAGTATATACTACTACCATGCTATACAGGGTAATTTATGTATTTTATTACAATTTCTAGCAACCAAAAATAATTTTATTCGATAGTTTATACATTCAACAAGAAATCCTGTAAGTTTTATCCATAAATATTGTCTCAAAGTGAAATATAGCAAAATTTGCAATATAGCAAAAAATTTTCTAACTTACAAATTTTCCCGCCATTAAGGTCCCGAGCAAACGGTAGTATAACATGTCGCGCGCTGTCAGAGCCATGGGGTAAAGTAGGTGGTACCAGAATGTAAACGCTGAGCCTGGTTTTTGTATAGAAGCTTTTAATGCTTTGAATCTTAAAGCTCAAACAAGTGATATGCCAGTGCTATGTTCTTTAGTGTTAGATGAAATGGCTATCAGAAAGTTTCTTTGCTGGGATCTTCAAACTAAGACTTATTATGGAAGAGTTAACATGGGCACCGACTGTGATATGGACTCACTAGAAGTAGCCAATGAGTGTCTTGTCTTACTCCTGACCTGTATAAACGGTAGTTGGAAGTTGCCTGTGTACTTGCCATTATACAAGGTTAGCCAGGACCACCTCGAGTTGTTTTTTTCAGCTATTCGAGCACGAGGTGGCTTCAATAATAACCCAAACGCGGTTCAATTTAGGGATGCTTTGAAAAGATTGTTGATAAGAGCTAAAATTAAGGATGCGGGCCTTGGTAACTGCGTACCCCTGGAGCAAATTAATATACTAACCTGCTCTTGTAAGGCTAACCCAGTCCGGCCATAAACGATTTGACAGAAAAAAATTAATTTGTTGAATTGCCTGAGGATGATAGTGAGTTGTACGAAGAATTTATTCATTGCATGTACAACAACCTAGCCAACTATTCTGACAGCGTAGTTACTTATATTGCTGGTTTTATATCAAGAAAGTTGGCACGGTCTATAAAATGCGATATTTGCGCTAATTTTTCGTTTGGCGATCCCAACGACTATCAAAAATGTTTAATAACTTTAAAGAATATGGGTGGGAGGGTTTACCCATCAACAGATGTGAAGCGCACTCTAATTAAAGTGGAAAAATCTTAAAGGGTATTTTTCAGAAACAACTGCGGTCTGGGCAATATGACCTCCATGTGTTCAGATTTTTAATGGAAAATTTTGACGAAGCGAATTTGTTTAAATCAATTTAAATCAAACTGCGAACATGACACGATACTTATTAAACTTTTACTTATTAAATCCATAGTCCAAACCTATGTGGATCTGAGGTTAAAATACTTTGGAAAGAAAATAATAGAAAAAATTTCATTATTTCGTAATGAGTAAGTGCGGGTAATTACTGTTAGTAATAAATCTTTTTTAAATGGAAATTTGAGTTTTATTATTAAGTAGCGTCCGCCCGAGGTATTTTCATTTTGTATCTCTCGGGACCTCTAATCCTATATGTTAATTCAGATAATAAACCACATTATTACATGTAAACTGGTCTGATACTTTTGGCGTGATTGAGGAACAAACAAACATTTAAACTTTTGCATTTATTATAGTTTGATTAGTGTGAATGTGATGACTGAGCCTAATTTATTATCTAACAAACAAAAATTCTTTAGTTAGTATTTCTTGTTTAATGGAAAATAATTGTAACATTAATAATAGATAGTTACATTATAAAAGCAAAAAAAAATGACTACTTAAAAGTAATGAATTAAAAACGTAGGTATAACTTATATATATTTCAGTAATGTCCTTTTAATTTCCTTTATTTTGATATCCCTATCGATAGGTTGAGTAAAAAAAAATTAAGGATTTACAATTTGTCATCCGTCATATCGATTTAAAAAAACCTATCTAAGAACACTCGGGTGTTTGAGACGAATCACACTAAGAAAGAATCTTTTTTCAAATAAGCACCACATTATCGATATTAAGTATAGTGCGCAACACTACATCAAGCCGCCATCTTTATGCCAGATTCAATTTAGGTATACACGTTTTTTTGGTAGGTACCTATGTCATGTCCTTTCTTTTTTCTCTAGTCAAAGGACAATAATTACAAATAGCGGTTTTGCTGCCGTCTGCGGACTTTTCAAAAAAGTTTCAAATTGGCAAACCAGTTCAATGAGGCATTTTTATATTGGGAAAGTTGCAATTGTTCTTTACTTACACTGTCGTCTTTAACTCTTTACACAAATATAATCATAATTCTTAACTAAATTTACATAATCGTGTCAAAATAGAATCGTTTTCAAACAATCTTTTATTCTAATAATTATATGTCATACACTTACTTATTTACACACACAGAACCACAGTCACACAATAGCGTCTTTTAATTTGTTTTCCAACAAGACTTTATTTTTAAACATGTTTCACTTTACAATAACATTATTTTGTACAATTTTTTAATGATGAATTTTTATAGAACCAGCATGGTGGTGATCGCTCAATCCCAGTTGATATTTTCATTTATGTATTCTTTGATATTAAAATAACCCTTTTTGTATAACTTTCCTTTAATAAAACATTTAAACGTATTAAATGACAAACTTTGTACATTTTCTGGGATATTGTTGTAAAAACGTATACATTGCCACATAAATGAATTACTAATTTTGTGTTTTTATGTACATATATCACATTTTCATAAATAATTTTTTATAGGAGAGGGGGCATTTTTTATAGGAGAGGGGCAAACGAGCATACGGCTCACCTGATTAGCTTTGGCATCGCAATATTGCGATGCCAAGGCTAATATATTTTTTTCTTTAAAATTTTCTCTAAGGGACTCTACAATTTAAGTTATAAATCGCCCGTACGGCTCTCTTTTGCAAAACAAACATAAAACAAATATGACTTCAATGTCAGTCGCATTACCCCATAGCAAGATTTCATAAATCGTTGCGCTATGAAAGTAACTAAAATAAACTAATCTAGCTGTGAAACTTCTCATTTTAAATATTATTTTGTGTGTTGTAGTGTTTCGTATGGTGAGTGTAGAGAACCGGATACCCCTTCTTACTGGAAAATGGGTATTTCATCTTAGTCCTCAGGGGTGACGACGCATCTTCATTTTGATTCGCAAACGAGGATAGATGTAGATGTCTATGGGCCACAACAACCACTTACCATCAGGTGGACTGTGTGCTCGCTTGTCACCCTTTTCCTATAAAAAAAAGAACTAAGTCTGCCTGCTAGTTGAGATATATGAGAGCCCCATTGAAGCTTCGCGTCAATAGTAATACCAAGAAAAGTGGTATCAACAAGACTCAACTCTTCCTCATTTAAGAGCACATAAGTATTTGAATGTTTAACATTGGGTATTGTAAATTTAATACATTTTGTCTTATTGCAGTTAATTTCGATAGAGCATTATTTACATTGACAAAATTAATAACTGTCGTTTAAGTTTGAAAATTAAATAGGTATCATCAGCAAATAATACTATAGTGATTGATCAACACATGAAAAGGCAAGTTATTAATATAGAGGTTCATGTTCCTCAGGGAACCTTAACCAGAAATATTACAACCCTACAGGGTTCCTCCTATTTCTAAGAAGATTTTAGGGCAAGAAAAGTTCAAACGCTATAAGACATAAGTACATGTTCACCATCATCGTCGAGCACCAAGTTGATGAACAATTAAAATTGAAATTAACAACTACTGCAATAAACTATATTACTAAATGGTATTATGGTATATAATATTAAGAACATGGGACAAGGAATGTCATAAAACAAGGTCGAGCCGATCTGAGTTTAAATATTTTTTCTCGGATTCTTCTCGTGTTTAAAAGTATTCGGTAATCATAATACCTGTTTGGATTGTGTAAAAATTTTGCAACCGTTCCGTTATTTTTTTTAATATTGACGTTAACTAGCATTTTTGTTGTTTACATTTTGAAATCAGTTTCTTCTATTTAATTATTCCAAAATTGGTTTTATTTTTCAAATACCTTGTAACACTTTATCACTAGAATTTAGGTTACCTTACTTAATTAATATACGTCTTTTTATAGAATGAGAGTGATAAGCTTGCATACAGTCCATCTGATGGTAAGTGTGACTGTAGCCCATAGAAATCTACATCTATCCTCGATTTTTTATAGGATAAGGGTGACAAACGAGCACACAATCCATCTGATGGTAAGTGGTTGCTATGGCCTATAGATATTTTCATCTATTCTCGATTACGAATCAAAATGCAGATGCGTTGTTGTTGTGAGGACTAAGATGGAATGCCCCGTTTCCAATAAAATGGGTCTCCGGTTCTTTACACTCACCATACGAAACACAGCAGCAGTGGCATTTTACGCTGGTATTCTGTGAGAGCGTGCAGTGGCGAAGCTAGAGCTCCAAGCTAGGGCAAGCCCAAGATATAAATTGATAAAAATATGGATTGTTGTTTTTAGCAGTTTTATAAAAATACACCAATCTTGATCTGTCTCCACGCTTCAGTTTCATATTCAGTGCTGTCAAGGACGTGTTTAACAAAGCACACAGAAGGCATACCACTGCTCGATAGATTGTATTACATATCAGCAATTGCATAGCTTCGGTGGCTTTAAAGAAAGCCGTTTGGGTTTGTTTAAGCGAAAGAAAAAAATATTTACATCCAATACAATACATGAACTAAAGTAAAACACGAACAAAGTACAAACTATGTACTTTACATTACATACATACATACTTTACATTAACTGTATAGTTTATGCTGAGTTTGATAATATTATTGAGATAGATAAAAACAGAAATGTTACTGTAGACTATAGTAGTTAAGGTTATAATATGTGTTGTGTGTTAGATTTTATGTGTTATGTGTAATACATTTTGTGTGTATGTAACTATGTGAAACGTTATAAAATTAAATAAAACAATTTGTTTGCAATATATTATTTTTTATTTCTTTATAAATCTTCTATTTAATCTAATACAAAACACTGTTCGAGTTTAAAGTTACATCGGACTCTCTCATTAGATCATCAATAATAACAAGATGTGGGTTTTCACCATCAAACATATTAAGATCTGGAATTCCTTGATGACAGTTAACATATGGTAAATTATATAAAGGTTGCATTTCATCAAAGCACCATGTGATCTGATTAAAATCACAATTACATATTTCTGTAACAGATTTTATGAAATTTGTTACAAAATTTGACTTCCCACATCCATTTGGTCCTGCCACAATAGCAGTAAACGGATGTATAAAGTGAAACATTACACACGTCTAAGGGTGTAAGGGTGAAACAAAAAATTAAAGTGTTGGTGTAGGTAAACAATTAATATATATATATTGTGTACTATAATGAATGTTTTTAGGAAATCAAACAAAATTTATAATTAATTTAAAATTTCATTTTCAAGCAATAACCACTTGTAAAAAACCCACACTTCATCACAAGAACAATGTAAAATTTTGTGATTATTTTTTGCAAATATATGATTATTACACACATAATCATTGTATTTTGGACATTTGTATTCTTCAATATTAAAAATTCTATCATTCATCGTCAACATTTTTAAAAATTGTTTTTCTGCTCAACCACCTTTGTATGCGATCACTTCGTCTTTGCACAAATTTCTAATGTACCAATTTAATATGGGAATGATGTTCTCTTGTTTGTAGGCACATTTTAATTCTTCGGTCACGTCAAAATATGGAATGCCGTGCACGTGTGTTTCGCAATAACGAACAGTTTTTTTTGTCTTTTGGCAACAAATAAATGAAAGGATAACTTGGCCGAAACAAATAATGATCGATAAACGCATAATTTTTATTAGATAGTTTTACGTCTAGAATAGCCATTTCTCTACATTGAAAATGTTTATGAGGATATGTAATGTAAAATCCGTCCATGTCGATGATGTATCTAATATTTTTTAGATTTTGTGTCATTTTGAACCAAAAAGTTAAAAGTATTTACACGTGACTAAAAATATGTTTGTTCCAACAAACTTTACATAAAAATGCTTCATTACTTCCAATCATCCCATCTCTTCCTTCTGCTCGTGTCTTCTTGTAATTTAAGCAAACAGAATCACATTCACTAATGATCA
Organism: Parnassius apollo; assembly: GCA_907164705.1. Taxonomy (NCBI): domain Eukaryota; kingdom Metazoa; phylum Arthropoda; class Insecta; order Lepidoptera; family Papilionidae; genus Parnassius; species Parnassius apollo. The sequence continues at coordinate 4,443,688 of CAJQZP010001030.1, read as the reverse complement.
ACTAATGACTGTCATTGTTAAAAAGTATTTTTTAACTTTTTCACTTTCTGCAATTGTCTTTGTATTCAGGGCTAGGAAATGTCCGCCGCGCTGCCTCAATGCGTGTTGGCGAACTTCACATGCCTTCGAAATTTTCTCAGACATGCAGGTTTCCTCACGATGTTTTCCTTTACCGCTGAGCACGTGGTAAATCAGCACTTAAAATTGCAATTAACAATTTAATTGGTGCCGGCGGAGATCGAACCCTGGTCGCGTACTGTGAAATTTACAGCTTGCGCTAACATCTGAGCTACCACGGCTTAATCATATACAAACATAATATTTAAATATAATTTGTTACCACTAAATCATACACACGTAAGAAAATAACAGAAAGAAAAGTAAGTTTGTCCATAGAATAAACACTTACATACATGGCCTTTGATGCGTTGAAGTAACACAAATGTAGTATTGATAGATCCACTGCGGTCAAACGACCATACACTAACTCCATGACTGCATCTGCTCGGTCTTATATAGTAACGGTAAGAAATAATTCTAATCTAAAGAATTTCTGCAGTGGAACTGATAGTACGAGTAACTTTATGCGTCAACAAGCTTATCTCACATTCTGTTGCTTTTCTCAACTTTCCTTCGTATTGCGTCTTGTTCAGTGTATCGATGACTCAACAAAAGAATGCAATTTAATATTTAGAAATCACTGTAATTGATCATTCCTATGATAGTCGTTGAGTAGATTATATAGAGCGAGATGTACAACAACATCTGATAAAGATTCACCCCAGTCTAGAAAATAATGTTTATGCTGCTAATAGACTGCCCATGTATACCCACGTACCAAGGTATATAATATGCAATTTGGATACAGATGATAAACCAGGGTCATATTGGGTAGCTTTATATATCGATACGAACGACGTCGGTCAATATTTTGATTCATATGGACGATCACCTGTATGATATCATCTAGAGTTTTTAAAAAGGAATTGTAAAAGATGGAACTGGAATATTGATAGGATTCAGAATGAGTGGACTTCAGTTTGTGGCGAATATTGCTTAATGTATTTGCTATATAAGTTTCAGGGATTTTCAATGCATAGTTTTACGAGTATATTTACAGGGAACACATTGTACAAAGATATTTAAGTGGACGAGAAGTTTCGCTCCTATTTTATAGACAATAAGTAATAAGATCATTCTTGTGTCGGTAAGCGTACGAGGGAGTTGTTTATACTGTGCGTTAAGTTGTTTACGTTAAGTGAATCAACGATCTATACTTCGCGCGATTACGCGCTGTGTCGCGGCGTGCCAAACCGGTTTGCTGTTAACTGCAGCGATGCATTTTATCTAAGTGCCGGACGTTAGGTCTGTTAATATAATGGACGAGTATACTGTGCGTAATGAATTTAGCGCTGATGTACTGCGGACGTCGAGTAGCAGTCCTAATATGGAGTTAAATAAATCGGAATTTGAATTGGACCAGTACGATGATGAAATAATATCTCAGGTACAGATGGATAGCGAGTGTAGTAATATAGGTAAAAGTAAAAGAAACAGGGATGTGTGGATGTTGGTAAAGAAAAAAGAAAAGATTGTTAAAGTTGGGCAAAATAAAATTGAAGTGTATATTTCAAGTAATGAGAAGTTACCTAAGCAATTTGGCTTAGCTAGGGTGTTGAAGGAGCAACAAATTTTAGACATATCTAGAGTTAAATATTTAAACCCGTACAAAGTGCGTTTAGATATTACTAATGAGAAGAGTGTAACCAAGTTGAAAACATATAAAGCGTTGATTGAAAGAGGTTGGAAAGTTCAAAAAGCTATGGAAAAAAGCGTTTCATATGGGGTTATTAGGGATGTTGATATGGAACTAGGTGATAAGGAAATACTTAAGAACATTTCATGTCCCAACAATGCAGAACTTCTTTCCATCAAGCGACTGCAAAGACGAAGTGTAACAGGAAGTGGTTGGGTTCCTAGTGAATCAATACAACTTTGTTTCAAGGGATCGTTTCTACCAGCATACGTACACGTTGAGGGTTTGTGGATTAAAGTGGATCCATATGTGTTGCCGGTGTCACAGTTTTTGCGCTGTTAGAAATTAGGTCATACAATTAAAAATGCCCATATAACAAAGTAGTGTGTCCTAAGTGCGGCGAAAACCATGAAAATTGTAATAATATAAATACCTACAAATGTGTTAATTGTACATGTAATCACATGTCGTTGGCCAGGACCTGCCCAGCATATCAGCGAGAAAAAAGACTGACGGAATTGATGGCAGAGTTTAACTGTACATATAGAAAAGCGCTTACAATTATTGTAACACCTAGCTCTCCGGTGCAAGAGACAAACACCTCGAACAGTAAAATAACCGTTTTAAGGTCGGAAGCTCCGCAAGCTCAGTCTACCCCATATAACCAGGGCCGCGAACATGACCAGGTTACGTTTGCTCAGGTGGTTAAGACTGAGGCAATAGTACATAGCGAATCGGAACCGAAACATAACCTCCGGATCAAGAAGACACCGTGGCTAGGCGCCAGGAGAGCTGTCTCCCCTGAACGCCACGCTAATTCCATGGATACACCAACAATGGTCCATTTGGAGGCTAAGACACTCCCGAAAAAGGAAGTGAACTTTAGTGAATTATTAAATAGACTGAAAGAGATCATATTTTTAAGAAGTGCATCTATACAAGACAAGATAAAGGAGGTGATAAAGTGTTGTGTGGAATGGTTGATTTTAGTTGTAGTAGATAATATTTCGGATTGGATTGACAAAAACATGTTAAGATAAATATTATCCAGTGGAATTGTCAAAGTATCAGACCTAAGCTAGTTGCATTTGAACAGTTACTGTCGCAGGAAAAGATTCACATTGCGGTTCTAAGTGAAACATGGTTAGAGCAGGACAGCCCATTAAAAATTAGTAACTATAACATACACCGTAGGGATCGTTTCGATTCCTACGGTGGAGTAGCAATGATTACCCACAAAGCAGTTAAGTGTAGCTTACAAAATATGCTAATAGTTAACTCGGGCATAGAGATTCTTTATTTAAAGGTTTACAATTGTGTTGATATTGAAAACATTATGGATGTTTATTGTCCTCCTTCTGTACATACAACCGTTAATGATTGGGATCAATTACTATCTTTTATCAATAAAAAATCGATTTGACTTGGCGACTTCAATGCACACGATAATACTTGGTCAATGAAAACAGATTCTAGAGGAGTTCAGATTTTTGACGCGTTAATAGATGACTCGTTAATAACATTAAACAATGGTGGACCAACGCGCATTAAGTTAGTTAACGGTACCTTGCAGGAATACTCCCCGGATATTTCTTTCTCATCTGCCGATATCGCTCTAAAACTCGATTGGGCCATAATAAATGAAACTTTAGGCAGTGATAATCAAATAATTAAAATATCCATTAATATTAAAACTAGTAATATGAAGGTTATAAGAAGAAATTTTAAGAAATCCGACTGGATTGGGTACAAAGATGCGCTTCATAGGAATTTTTCAGGTATATCACTACCTATAGACCTACAAAACGCATATGATTTATTCATTGAATGCATTAACGAAGCGGCTAAAGAGCACATCCCTCCTATAAAAATCAACCATGACCCAAGTAATGAATTTAAACCTTTACCCTATTGGAATTCTGCACTATCTAAAGCAGTTGCTGAACGACGGTTGGCACTATCAAAATTTAGACGAAAGCCTACTCCACAGAATTTTGATATCCTAAAAGATAAAATTCATATAGCGCAAATATTAATACGAACAGCGAAAAACAGCGCTTGGCTAGAGTTTTGTTCTACCATTGATCATTCAGCCTCTCAAAATGACTTGTGGCGTAAAATGAAATGGTTGAAAGGTTACAGGGCTCACAACCATTTTATTGATAAGGATTTAGCTTCCGAATTGATTAATACTTTGACACCTGATTTTGTTTCCCCCATGAAACCCGCTGTTCTATCTACTAATCAAAAATTAGAAACCAAAATCTCATTACATGAATTAGAAATGAGTATTCGGCCTACTGACACGTCCCCAGAAATGGACCATATTTCATATTCCATGATTAAAAATCTCCCAAATAATGGAAAATGCTTATTGCTTGATTTATAATATAATACGTTTTTATGGGGTGATTTTGTCCCTAATCAGTGGAGAGATATATTAATTGTGCCAATCCCTAAACCAGGGAGAGATAATAGTTTAGTTTCAGCATTGCGTCCCATCTCTATGATCTCATGTATGTGTAAAATTTTTCACACTATTATTAAAAACAGATTAGAATGGTATATTGAAAAAAAAATATTTTATCGAATAACACAAAAGGTTTTAGAAGAGGTCGTTCAACGTTAAATAACCTTTCTAGTCTGGTTTCTGAAATTCAGTTAGGCTTAACAAGTAGAATAGCTACAATTGGTTGTTTTATAGATATAGATAACGCATACAATAACGTGGATATTACTAGAGTAATTCAGGCTATGGATCGTTTTGGTATAGGTTCAGCTATATGTAATTACCTATGGAATTTTCTCAGTCAAAGATTATTAAAGATTCAAGTTAACAATGCCATAATTTGCCGAAATACAGGTAGAGGATTGGCTCAGGGGGACCCATTATCACCATTGCTATTCAACATAATTACAACACAAATATGCAAAGAGGTACAAAAGGTTCGCATACCACAATATGCAGATGACTTTGTTATATACGTGGGCCGTAAAAATTTATTAGAAGCTGTTGACTATCTCCAAGAGGCATTGGATTTAGTAAGCTCACTGCTTTTCAACATAGGTCTAGATGTGTCTCCTATAAAAAGTAAAGTGTGTGTGTTCTCTTGTGGATTTATACGTGAGTTGATAGACTTAAAAATTAATGGCTTTTCCTTACAGGTAGTTGATAGTATAAAATATTTAGATATATGGTTGGATCGTGGTCTAAGATGGGGAAAACATATAAATGAACTTGCCGAAAAAACGCTTAAGTTTCTAAATATTCTTAAATATTTGTCTGGGCCAGGGTGTGGTCTACATCATTCACATTTGCATCGTTTGTATATCGCAATCATAAGAAGCAGAAGTGATTATGCTTGTTTCCTCTATGATAGTAGTAGTGTAACGCACCTTAAAAAATGGAACGATTGCAAAATCAAGCTATGAGAGTTATTGGTGGATTTTTAAAAAGCACGCCAATACATGTGATGGAAAATGAGCTTTGTATTGAGCCGTTACATATACGAAGGTATTATCTTGCAGGAAAATTCTGGCTGAAAACAAAATCACTTTTAGATAATGAATTAATTATAGTATTAGATAAGCTAGACGAATATTTCGTGACTCATCCATCATGTAAGAAAAAGAAACCTCTGTTGGCAGTCGTACATAATTGTCTTAAAAGCTCTAATATTCATACCTCCACGCAACTTGAAATGTTCTCCTTAGATACCTGGGTTAGCAATGTGGATCTTTCTGGTATTGTACTTTCTCTTATTGAGACTCTTGATAAACTTAAACACGACTATAGCAATGTGGTTCTGAGACAAATAAGTTTAAAATTTATTGATGACAAATTTTTGCAATCTTATAAAATTTATACCGATGGATCTAAAGATAATAATAATAATATTGGAGCTGCTTTTTATGACCCTCAGTTAAACATATCAATGAAATTCAAAATTAATTCAAACGTTTCTACAATGTATGCTTAACTGATAGCAGTTTCAGAAGCTGTATCGTACATTAAATCACTCAAACACAAATATCAGTATGTTATTTTGACAGACTCTAAGAGTGCTCTGCAACACTTGGCTCGTTGTACCTAGAATTTTTGAGGAACACCGATAGCCTATTTTGTATTATAAGTATTTTGAAGTGTATTAATAGTTAAAAAAAATATAATTGTTGTTTTACAGTGGATTCCTGCTCATATTGGCCTAGTAGGTAATGAAGCGGCGGATAGACTAGCAAAGGAAGCTTCCTCTGATGGTATTTTACTGCATTGTTTACCTTATTTTTCAGATTTTCTATACAAGGTGAAAGAAAGATGTGTCGGTCTGTGGAAGGAATACTTTAATGAGAGATCTCTTACAAAAGCAATATGGTATGAAACTATTCAACCAAATATTACCGGTTCTTCACGGGTACATAGGGCCAATATGGGCCGGGCCGATATTGTTACAGCTCTAAGACTTCCATCGGGACACATACCAATGAATAGCTTTGCTTTTTTGATGGGAAAGACCGAATCCCCTAACCGTGTAGAATGTGGTCAGTCAGAAGATGTATTACATATTTTGGTGGAGTGTGTTCTAATCGAGGCTGAAAGAGCAAATTTTTGCAATAAATATAATATAAATAGATTAGATATCGGTATCAGTATTCTGGCCTTGCCATTATCTGGGGAAGCCAGAATGCTGTACAAAATGGTCCAAGTTGGACTTAAAAGAAGATAAAAAATATGTAAATACAATGGGGGTGACATTATAATAATTTTATAAAACCCTCTTTAAAAAATAAGATTAAAAAAAGTAATAAGATTTTGTATTTTGTAAATAAAAATTGTAACAAAATTAGGTAATGTGTTTTATTCATGATTCAGATTAGCGTTGTAGATAGGAACAAAGAAGTATAATACAATAGCACTGATAAGCCGACGGATACGCCGAGGAAAAATAGAATCTACTAATAGCAGTAATATCATGGATACACTAGATGTACAACAACATCTGAAAAAGATTCACCCCAGTCTAGAAAATAATATTTATGCTGCTAATAGACTGCCCATGTATACCCACGTACCAACGTATATAATATGCGATTTGGATACAGATGATAAACCAGGGTCACATTGGATAGCTTTATATATCGATACGAATGACGTCGGTCAATATTTTGATTCATATGGACGATCACCTGTACGATATCGTCTAGAGTTTTTAAAAAGGAATTGTAAAAGATGGAACTGGAATGTTGATAGGATTCAGAATGAGTGGACTTCAATTTGTGGCGAATATTGCTTAATGTATTTGCTATATAAGTTTCAGGGATGTTCAATGCATAGTTTTACGAGTATATTCACAGAGAACACATAGTACAATGATATTTTAGTGGATAAGATGTTTCACTCCTATTTTATAGACAATAAGTAATAAGGATTTCTTAAATTTAAGCGAACACTACACAGTGAATAAAACTATTATTTACGGATTTTATCGCATTTAATTACTTTAATTTATTTTTATTATTATTCCGACGTTTCGGGTGCTTTACAGCACCTATGGTCACGGGGGGAGGGGGGGACTGAGATGTTTGACGTCCCAATGTCATAGTTAGTCCGGCTACCTTCAGTTTTTTTTTATATAAATTTTTGGTCCGATTTACGCAAAACGAGCTTATAGTACCATGAAGTCTTGCAGTGGTATTAACGATCAAATCAAATGCCAAACATCCAAGTCAACGCCAGAACAATAAACAACCGTTAACCATAGACACAAACTATAAACAACGCACTGTCTATAATTTGTCAAAACATACAGTGGACGAACCGACAATGAAAGTATTACCGAAGGGAATGAACTTCGCATTAACTCCGCGAAAAAACCCGTACGAAGAAATTATCTGCAGTGTTGAGGATTGTCTGTTTAAGAATAATATCGGTAAGGAAGATTTGGAGGCCATACGTCAAGATATTTCGTCCTTGTTACGTCGTAGTTCAGTGCCGAAACCAAACCTTCCCAAAGACGAATTTACAGTGCTAAATAACTTACGGAACAGACCAGAACTCACGATTCCCCGCGCGGATAAAGGAAATGCTACGGTAGTAATGAACGCGTCGGAATATAATTTTAAAATACAACAACTTTTATCGGAAGAAAGTACATATAAAAAGGTCAAAACAGACCCTACCCAGATTTAATAAAGAAATACTCCGAAAAATTAAACCTCAACATGAATTCGCTAATACCATCATGTGCCAAACCACCGAGGTTGTATGGGTTACCGAAGATACACAAACCCAACGCTCCACTACGTCCCATAGTGAGCCAGATCGATTCACCAACTTATAAGCTGGCAGAATACTTAGCAAAAATACTATCACCACTGAGAGGACATACCAGAGCACACACAAAGGATTCGTACCATTTTGTGAGTGAGATAAAAGACCTACATCTCGCTAACAATGAAACTATGGTCAGTTTTGATGTTCAGTCACTATTTACATGCCTACCTACTGTGGACTGCATCTCAATTGTAACTAGGAAGCTAGAAGAAAATAACATGCCTCAAGAATATGCAATACTACTTGAACATTGCCTCACATCTGGCTATCTATTGTGGAAGGAGGAGTTCTACAAGCAAGTAGATGGTGTGGAGATGGGCTCACCTGTGTCTCCCATAGTCGCCGACATATTCATGGAGGACCTTGAGGAGAAAGCCCTTCTTACTGCTCCTGTAAATCCAAGGTTCTACAAGCGGTACGTAGACGACACTTTCACAATTTTACCATCTGACAAAGTAACTGCATTTTTAGACCACCTTAACTCCATAAACTCTAAAATACAATTCACAATGGAGTTAGAGACAAATAATTCTTTAGCCTTCCTAGATGTTTTAATCATCCGAAATCCTGATAACACTATTGGTCACACTGTGTATAGGAAAAAGACCCATACCAACCGATATCTAAATGGTGAATCTCACCATCATCCTTCACAGTTAGCTACCGTGAGTAAATCTTTGTTTCAGAGAGCACGAGGGATATGTGACAGAAAACATCTGGCCGCGGAGCTTCAGCACGTCAAGCAAGTATTGCAAAACAACAAGCTTCGGGTCCCGCGCCTACGTCACAGTGAACGAGTGAAGCCGGCCACAGTCGAGCGCGCGCCTGCTCTACTACCATATGTCAGAGGAGTCACGGACAAGATTGGCTAAATCTTGAAGCGAGCGTCCATTAATACTACAAGCCGCTGAAGAAGATTAGTCAATTTTTACCATCCATCAAATGTAATATTCCTCTACAAGATGCAGGTGTGTACAAGCTAGATTGTGAATGTGGTCTCTCTTACATAGGTCAAACAAAGAGATCTATAAAAACCCGCGTGAAGGAACATATAGCTGATGTGAAGCATCGACGCTCCGGGAAGTCTGCAGTCTGCGAACATGTTCAAGATCGTCCCCACCATTACATTAGATTTAATAAACCACAAATTCTCGCAAAAGAACACAGATTCCTACCAAGGATGATACGCGAGGCTATTGAAATTAAAAACATCCAAATTTCAATAGAGAAGATGGTTGGGTGCTACCATCTGCTTGGGATCCTATAATTAACAAAATTAAACCCAAACCCAAGCATACCACTGTAAGACTTCATGATACTATAAGCTCGTTTTGCGTAAATCGGACCAAAAATTAATATTAAAAAAAAACTGAAGGTAGCCGGACTAACTATGACATTGGGACGTCAAATATCTCAGTCCCCCTCGTGATCATGGGTGCTGTAAAGCACCCGAAATGTCGGAATAATAATAAAAATAAATTAAAGTAATTAAACGCGATAAATCCATAAATAATAGTTTTATTCAATAAGTAATAAGATTTTGTATTTTGTAAATAAAAATTGTAACAAAATTAGGTGATGTGTTTTATTGATGATTCAGATTAGCGTTGTAGATAGGAACAAAGTAGTATAATACAATAGCACTGATAAGCCGACGCATACGCCGAGGAAAATAGACAATAACGGTATTCAATGAACAATAAATAAATAGATAAGAACAATGGGGCGCTAATGACGATGGAGGCCCTCACCGGATATCAATTAGATAAGAGTTAGTTGATCTGCACATCTCACGAACCGTGCAAAACCGGACAAAAACGGACCGCAGATTCGTGATCAGAGTATGCCAAAACCTTTTTTTTTAGGATCGTGAGTCGACGAACGTTGTACAACTTCTGTGACTCTGTGATCCAGAAGTGGTACTACCTATCTACTGGGGTGTACGGCGGATGGTCTAATAATTCTATGTTTTCTTGCTCTAAAAACTCTTTCGTTCTGTGTGCGGTGTGAGAACTCGCATTGTCGTGATGGAAGATGATGTGGCGGTTGCAGTTCTCTTTACGGAGTTCAAAAACGACCTGTGGTAAACAAATGGTAGCATACCATTCTGCATTATCCGTTCTTTGTCCCTCAAGAGGAATAGTGGTAACATGGCTGGTTTTAGAGACAAACGTGGCAACTATTTTTTTTGCAACACTCCGTGAACGAACAATTTTTGTTGGCTTTAACTCATTTTTTCAACACCCAAACTCGTGACTGGTTTTTTGTTTCGGGTTCGAAGGCGTATATCCAGGATTCGTCACCTGATACGATGTCGTATACAGCATTTGAGGATCCTGCGTGGTATCTTTCGAGAGTTCTGATGCATCAAGTAACGCGAGCCGCTTTTTGCTCTTCACAGAGCGAATGCGGTATCCATCGGGAAAACAACTTTTTTTACACCTAATTGTTCATATAAGATTATTTGTATTTGACTCATGCCAATGTCTAAAGTTGCCTGAATTTCGCGGTATGTCTTCCTCAATCAGCTTACGCACAGCATCAACGTTTTCTTGGGTGCTGCAGTATTTGGACGACCTTGACGGGGATCATCACTGAGCTTGACATGTCCACGTTGAAATTCAGCAAACCAGCGATAAATTGTGGTTTTGGATGGGGCTTCATCACCAAATGCAGAAATCATCAGGTCAACACACTGTTTTTGTGTTAAACCACTTCGAAAGTCATAATAAATCATCGCTCTTGAATTTTCTCGAGTCAATTCCATTTTCTCAACGACTAAACCGAGAATCTTTTTTTAAATAGATAAATGGTATTCGATTTTTATTTTTTTTATTATTATTTACCAAGGAGTTTTCAATTAAAAAGATTTTAATATGACAGGAACATTTAGGATACTTTTAGTGCAGCCTTACGTAACACCCTTTTGTTTTCGTTGAGTGTTAAAAATAAAAGGTAGGAAACAGTGGTCTCAAACGTAAAAATGCGAAATTGGCAGAGCTGTTCAAAAGTATTGGTGGATTAGTATCCAAATTCAAATTAACAAATGAAAAAAAATACAATATTCAATCAAACGTATTCATTTTAAACGTGTTATTGTAACTTTTAAATAAGAGGAACATACAAGAATTTATGCAATACAAAAATAAATACGTTATGGCTATGGATATGGGTCAAAAATATTAAAAATATTTAATAAATGTAATAATATCCACCAGATCGAAATTCAGTCGTGGGTAGCAGTGTCAACGAAGGAAAGCCACCTGGCAGAACGGTATAATAGAGCACAAGTGTGCACTCTCTATTTCTTCAATCTCATAGTCCAATGGGACGACTTCCTATATACAGTGTTATTTTTCAGAATAGCCAAATTTTATATTTAAATTCAAATTTCGATCGGTATAACCATATAAAACCGTTACTGCATTTTTTGAAAAGACAAGTAAATAAGGCTTCCACTTTTAACTTTCCCAAATTGAATGTGATTTATGGGCAACAACTATGCGTATGCGCGCTGTTGTGTGTGCGATTCAATTCACGTTTTTGTTGACAAGTTTTTTTAAATCTACTGTCATAGACTTGCAATATATTAGTGTACTTAAGTTTATACTTACTACTAATGTTTAAATTAATAACTACATGACGAGAATTATTATTCCAATTTTTGGGATGGTCATAATAAATAAAATTATATATATATATATATATATATATATATATATATATAATTACTTATCAACGACGTAACCGACGACTGTTATTATTATGGCGTATTAAAAAATTGGAATAAACCATATACAAATAAATGACGCAAGTAGTCCCAATATATAATATTGGTGTACCTCAATTAAACTTCTGTGAATACAGCATTAATTTTACTACGACGATCTTCATAACTTTGGGCCTCTTTGACGTTATATATAACACGACTCTTAATTTCACCCCAGATAAAAGTCTGACGGTGAAAGTCCCAGCGAGTTTGCAGGCCATAGTATATTAACTCCGTGCGGAATCCACCTATCTGCATATTTATTATTTAAATTATTGCTCACTGCACTTGAATAGTTTAGTTTGATTAGCTGTCAATTGTTTTTAGATAGGTATTGGTATTGGTATTATTATTTCTTGCCTCGATAAAGACTTACTTTTGCGCATCACGTAAACTTTCATTGCTTAAAATGTAGTACCACGCCATTTCATTGTTTCATAGTATTCCCGGTTTGAATATTTGGTGGTTTGATTATTTTCGATTCATCATTGGTAACGAAGCGACGAGCGACATTACTAATTATGAAAAATTAAAAATAGAACAACACTGTCAGCTGTCAAACGGCCGAGCGGACGTAGATACCTAGCTGTGTAACGGTTAACGAAAGAGAAGGGATGTTGCCGAGAAGACGCGCGACAAGGTACCTAAATTTTGTAACCGAGCTACCCTTACGAATGTCTGCGAGCGTAATAAAATAGTAGGCATTAGATATTTGTGAATGACAATCAGTTAAAATAATGCATTACCACGAGTTCTGAATTTAAAAGATAAAAAGGATAGATAGAATGTTAGAGATTTTCTTAAATTAATTTTTATTTATATTTCGCAAACCTTCTCTTCGCAAACTTGTGTCATGTGAAAAATATCGAGAGTCACTGATGTTTTCTTGAATTTTAAACCCGCGACTTCTGTAAACTATGCTTATATGAAATGCATTATATAATCTTAATAATTTTATAATGATTTATATTATTCTTTTCGGATGCAATAAATAAAATAATAACAATAAATCATCAAGTACCAAACACTTTATAAAATTTGATAGAACATCCAAAAGTGCTTTGTTAAGGTAAAAAAAAAACAGCCAATTTTAAACAAAGATATTTGCCATTCATAATTCATAATTCTTTATTGCATGTCACTAAGTATAAAGTTGGAACAATATATTTACAGAGCATGTGACACCCTGTACGAGCGTAGCATATTAAAACAGAGTTTAAATTTTAATTAATAGAGAATTCATTTTCATTTCATTCAAATTACAGTATTTATAGTAGTATTTATAGTACACAATATATAAATTATATTATAAAATGTCAGACTAAATAATACTTACACATTTGTTTTAAAAATTAAATTTCATTAAATATTGTCAACTGATCATTCGTCATTTATATTATGTAAATAAAGTTTAAAAATTTTGATGAAAAATACTAACAATGTCAAATATGTAAATAGAAATAAAGAATATTGTCAAATAATTAAAATTGATTTATAATTTATCATTAAAATATTCATTCAAACTGTAATATGTTTTTACGATAAGCATTTTCTTGAGTACTATTTCAAATTTACGACACTGGAGGGCTATGGTTTGTAGGCTATGGGTTGAGGTAAATGATTGTAAACCCTTATAGCCATGTAGTAGGGACCATTTTTATATAATGTGAGATGTGTGGCAGGAGCAACCAGATTATAACCTCGGCGTGTGCCGTAGCGACTGGGTCTATCTTCAAATCGCTGGAAATAATGAGGATTTTTCCTAACAAATCGACATAATTCAAAAATGTACATGCTCGTTACAGTTAGTAACAACCTTCGACATGAATCTCTTGGAGCTGCGAATGTGATGATTCTAAGGCAGCGTTTTTGGAGCATGGATACCGTGTGTACCTCGGTAGAGTTTCCCCAGAATATGATGCCGTATCTTATCCAGGCAGCTGCGTGTCTGTGGTACGCAGTAAGTGCGCACTGCTCATTAGTATCCTTACGTAGCTCACGCAGGGCATAGCAAAAACTGCTCAACTTACTCACAACTCTTTCTACATGAGTTTTCCATGAAAAAGTTGAGTGTATTATTATCCCGAGGAATTAAAATGTGCGAAATTCCTCAATATTTATACCTTGGTAAGATATAGCGAGCGGGACTTCTGATATGGACGAAACTGCATTATTTTGGTCTTTTCAAAATTTAGTAATAAGCCTAAAACCTCTAATTCATTCACAATTTTTCTAAGGCATTGGGTTATTTTTCCTGCAAACTACTTAGAATTTTTTGTTTACAAGTAATTATAACTGTCGCGTCATCTGCAAACAAAACGACTCTATGTGGTGCTACTGAAGGAAGTTCGTTGATGTAAATAGAAAACAACAATTGACTTTGGCTTTGACCTTCTTTTGTTGTTAGTAGGTACTAACATAATGCAGAGGTGGGCACCCGAGTTTTTCTCGCTGTTAGAAAACAATGAACATAATTTTCTCAAGGATGACACCAATCTACAAAATCTTGGAAATTAAAACATTATCTAAATACAAAATTTCATCCAAATCATTAAGGCCATTTTCGAGAAACCTAAACTTTTTTCATATTCATGAAACTTGACAAAGAATAAATTAATTCATGCTAGGTACTGTATACATATGTGGCTTCAAGTATATAAGTATACTTACTACAAAAAGGCGTTTTTATTCGAAGTATTGATTAAAAAAACTAAAATTATGTGTCGTAAGTATGGCTAACATGGAATTGTGTTCTCACCTTTGGGCTCGGGCACCCCAATGCCAGCTCATTCCATTTTACCGTATTCAGCACAGAGCAATTCGAATCGTCGATGACCAAGCTCTTTCTTATCGGCCTGAGTCACTGGCGCTGCGAAGAGATGTTGCATCCCTTTGCATATTATCACGGAGAGTGCTTAGAGGAATTGTTTGGACTAATTCTAGCTGCTAAATTTCACTATCGCACATCACGACGAAACTCGCGATACCTTCCTTTATGTCCAATTGTATGTAAACAATGTACCCATACTTTATACTGTTAATATTGTATTTGATGTTCTTATTAAATAATAGTTTTTATATAGGATATGGTGACAAACGAGCACACAGTCAACCTGATGGTAAGTGGTTGCTGTGGCCCATAGACATCTACATCTATTCTCGACTACGATTCAAAATGCAGATGCGTTGTCATCCGTGAGGACTTAGGTGGAATGCCCCGTTTCCAGTAAAAAGGGTCTCCAGTTGTCTACACTCACCATACGAAACACAGCAGCATTAAGCTACTATTTTAAGCTAGTATTCTGTGAGAGCGTGGTCCTTCCCCGGTCGAGCCGACCCATTCGTGCTACAACTATACTTCTAATATAACTGCAGCATGGCTCTACCACGTATAATATGTATAAACTTATGTCAACAGATTGTTCAAAAGTGTCTCAACATCCAGACAAACGCGTAAGGGATTTTGTCACAATCCCTAACGGGGTAGCCAGAGAGAACAGATCGCCAAGTGTCACGATCCTTACATACCTATTTCGCTTCTTTTATGTTCATTAACTTCTTCATACATGCACGTCTAGGTATCCGAGTACTCCCCTCTTCATTTGCTCACATGGTCTTCGAAAGTTAGCCTCGGTCTACCTCGACACCTTTTAATATTTACTTTCGCGCTATATATTTTCTTCACCATTCGGTCTTAACTCATTCGCTCAAGGTGCCCAAACCATCGGAGTACGCCCCTATCAATTTTTGTGATAAGGTCATCTTTCAATCCTGATGTTTATATTGTTATTTTCTTTATTTTTTCTTATATTAAAAAAAAATCCATGTCATCTGAATGATTAGCGGTGACCACGGTCGAAATTATTTGTATTACTTACAGTTGCCTTGTCATCTGTGGCGTAACATTAGGGAGGCAGGCCAAGCAAATTGCCACGGGCTTCCAAACGGCAGAGGCCCCGGGTCCAAGATAGCCGTGAGCACAAGAGAGTCTTATTAATTATTGCAACATTAAGTAAAATGTATTAGTTTTATCTTTAACTAATTTAATGTAGGTAACATGCATACACAAGTTAAACAAAAAAATCTATGCATCTTTTTAGTACCTATCCGGTAGGTAATAAAATCCATGCTACTTTAAAACACAGCGCTGTAGCTGGAAGAAATGAAGTTTTCCTGTTAGTATATATTTTCGCTGCAAGACTTCTGTTGCGACGCGGGATCTTGGCGAACCATCGCTTTATGTATGGTAAGTATAATAAAAACTCCACACATACATCATTTGACTTACGCTTACATGTACACCATTTGAGTATAGTAAGTTAGTAAGAATTGGTTGCTTGTGCCAATTGAGGCTTATTTAATTGGTTATTTGTGAAAATTGATTAACAATACCCATGTCTACTATGTAAGAATTTTAAAATAATCTTTAACATAATCTAAGGATAACAATAATTTCAATCTATAAAAATTGTCATTTAAATCGTCGGCAAGACAAAGTGGGAGATTGAAGTGCGAAGAGTATAATTTGCCACTTTGACTTGCGTATGTGGACAATGAGAAAGCCTTTGATTTTTTCGAAATTTGGGCGAGGCTGTTTATTAAATTTGCGCTAGTCCCTTCAGCGGTGCCAAGTTAACTGTCGGCATATCAAAGTGCTGAATTGTTTGTACAGAAGAGCTACGATGGCTATCCCAGCGCAGAACCAGAGAACGAAATTTACAACTGCAGCGAGGTGTAAGACAGAGTGACGTTATATCACCGCAACTCTTCACCGCTGCGTTGGAAGACGTTTTCAAGCTACTGAACTGGAAAAGATTAAAATTAATAGCGACTACATCACTCTCCTTCGATTTGCCGACGATATAGTGCCGACGATATGGAGGACCTTAATACTGTGCTCGTCGTGTCGTCGTCGTGCAGTCGTGTCAGATAATATTCACGGATATTCAATATTAGGAACTTGACCACGTGAACTGTTAGAGAAAGCGACGAAACAAGTGCTTCAATGTAGACATAAACCTCAAGTTATTTCGATCGGTTAGGCGTCTTATGAACTTGAGTGGCTATCGTCATCGACTATCCGTTCGTTGAGTTGTCGTTAAAATCTCCCATAAACTTCGTAAGGTGGCGCATCAGTCGCAACGAAGATCTTGAATGAAATGAAGATATGGCTTAAAAGACAAGCGTCCAAGTCAAAATTCTTAATAAAAAAATTAAAAACGTTTCGTTTTGCTGTAGTAAAAGCATTAGTTTTCGGTTTTCAGTTAAAAAAAAGTTTTTACGTTTGTACCAATTACAACAGAAATAAAAACCATTATTTTATAGAATAGGGGGCAAACGAGCATGCGGCTCACATGATGTTAAGTAACTACCGCCGCCCATGATCAACCGCAACACCAGGAGAATTGCAGGTGCGTTGCCTCCCCCCCGAACGGGTTCCCGCCTTGTCGTGGCGGGGGGCTTAGTAGCCGTGGCTTGGTCTCCCACGGTGAACAAAGAGGAACCCACGTGGCTGGCCCGAGGTGAAGGGCCGGCCTGAGGTGGCCACTCCGAGTGGGCTTGGGGAGCCCACTTCGGATGTGTGCTGGTGGACTGCAGCGAGTGGGTATTCCGCACCCCCTACCGCTGCAGCCGAGGTGGAGTCGCGGAGGAAGAGGAGTGTTGGTATGGCGATGCGCCACTCGCCCTATCCTCCGCGACTCAAATGGGGCCGCACCGTTGATGCGGTGGTGATGGGGCTGCGGGGGGGAGAGGATTGTCGGTATTGCGAGGCGCCGCTCTCCCTATCCTCCGCAGCCGAATCTTGGTTGGCGGCGGAGCCATAGACCAGATCCGCCGCTGGGGTCGGGAAGGCTAGTACTTCTAAGTGCTCGTTTTTCCTGGCCCCATGGCCTTCGCGCATCGGACGCGGGGGCGTCTGTTGCGCAGATGCAATTGGAGGCCGTGGAGCAAGGCGTGCCATGTGTTCTGGTGCGCCTTACTTGGGAAGGAGAACGGGGAGGAATATTCCTCTCCCGAGGAGGTGCTGCCATGGGGCGGCAGTCGCTGGTAGGGCCGCGGAAGTGTGCGAAAGCGTTCCCGTAGCCCTGCCAATATGCGACGAAGGTGGAACACCATGGGGTTTTAGTCGGTGCGAGTCCGACATAACCCGTCCTTGCCCCCGCGAGGCGGGTATGCGTAGGCATTTCCCCATGTTAAAAAAAAAGTGCGTTGCCTACCCTTTAGAAAGGAGTAAGCTCTTTTCTTGAAGGTCCCTAGGTCGTATCGGTCCGGAAAAATCGCCGGTGGTAAACTATTCCACAGAGAGGTCGTACGCGGAAGAAAACTCCTTCTGAAATGTACAGTGGTGGATCGCCAAGTATCCAGATGGTGTGTTGGTATCGGGACGTTTGCCGCGTAGTGCGTTCAAGAAATTTGGCGGCTGGGATTAATCCGAACAATTCCTCAGAGCACTCCCCGTGGTATATGCGAAAGAAAATGCAAAGGGGTGCAACACCTCTTCGTAGCGCCAGTGAATCGAGCCGATTGGAAAGCACTCGGTCGTCGACGATTCGAGCCGCTCTGCGCTGGATGCGGTCAAGTGGAAGGAGCTGGTACTGAGGACCACCAGCCCAGAGATGGGAAAAGTATTCCATGTGCGGTTGAACCTGCGCCTTGTAAAGTTGCAGGCGGTGTGCCGGCATGAAATACTGCCCCGCTCTGCTGAGCACGCCAAGCTTTAATTTAATTTAAAATGATATTTTTTGTAAGATATTACAAAATATAAAATAAATATTATTAGTATTAAATATTATAGGTATTCAAGAAGGGAAATGGAATATTCATAAACTGCCAGCACATTATTAAAAAATATTTTATTATAATTTCCATTATTTTTAAATTTAAAATTTCGGAGAATAACTGTGTCTAGGCCATAGATAAATAAATATGTAGCAAGCTAGTCTAGGCAGGCCTCTGTTACTCTTGCTACCTGCGTGAAATAATTCTTGCTACCTTGAAAAAATCGCGATTCACCCAGGGTGTAATACGCAGTCGGGGCTACCGCGTTCTAGGCGATTGAAGTATTTTTAACGTTGTTTACGTAAATAGTTTTTTGTAAACACTTGTTATAATTTTTGTTTAGTGCTTAGTATTTAATTGTAGGATAAAATAGTTCAAAATTTTTTAATGTGATTTAATAATAATATATGTGTATCTATTTGATAAATTATAATTGCAAAACTTCGAACCTACTATAATTGTTGCGTGGATGGATGATTAATGAGCAAACAAAAGGATTCAGATATATAATTTTTTAAGTTAAATACCTAAACATAATGAAAGGTACATTTATTTCATTTTTTTGTTAAATAAATACTTATAGCAAAAAAGAATTACGTAATAATTTAAATACAGAAGTAATACCTAAGTACTTTATTACAAAACTTAGTTGAATTTACGTAGGTAATTACGAAATTTACGAGGGTAAATTGAAGTAGGTAATTTTGTAATTAAAATATTATACCACAAAGCACTGAATTAAAACTTTGTTTACAAGATTTTTAACTAATTAGAATACAATCACATTTCATTTAGGAATCGTATTTCAGGTTCATTTGTTGTTTACACTACCTGCCTATTTCTTCCGAGCGATTTATTATGCTGCGGCTACACTAACGAGCAACGTCAATGCCCATAAACGCAACAATTATCGCCTTAAATTTAACGCGATAAAATGAGTGCCGTTGAACGGCGTCAAATGTTTCGACCGGGGAAGGACCACGCTCTCACAGAATACCAGTGTAAAATAGTAGCTTAATGCTGCTGTGTTTCTATAATATAAAAAAATAAACAAATATAATATATAGTTAAGAGTTTATAAAATAAAAAAATAAACAAAGAAAAAAAGAATACAAAGAAAAAGAAGATGGTGAATGCTAAAAATGCACAGGAAACGTACACTGTAAATCTATTTATGTTTTATATTTTTTTCCCGCACCCAAATTGCACTAGAAAGATGTCCAATGGCTTAAGCTAAATAATAATCTCTTCTTCTCTTTTTTCGTTTTCATTTTTTCCTCCCAAAATTAATTATTTAATTTTTATTTTTTTTAACTTATTTCCTTCTTTCTTTCTTTCATATTTACTGTTCTGGGTTTTTTTTTTCCCACCTTTTTGTGGACAAACGTAAATATATTTTAATAAAATAATAACTAATAAGCCAATCATAAATACTGGTCAAATGCGAATTAGATACACGTACGTGATTTCGTATTATATCTATGGTTTCGTACCACTGTACACTACGAATTTTGACCTGCAAAAATTGTTTTTTTTTCTCCTGCTTATTTTTCTTGGTTTCATACCGTAAATTAAAGTATACTTTTGAAGTAATTTTTTTTAATTCAATCTCGAAAAGCTTTTTCATTACTCCACTCCATCGCAGTCATACGTGCAACCCCGTGGCACTCACCGTGCACAATGAGACAAACGTAGTGTGCGATAATTCGCGCGTTAATCCTTTGATGTACCGCCACTCGAGTTATCGGCAAACGGGAAACGGCATTGTTAATGCCGTTGTCAAATTATCGCGATAATTCGTGGCCACACCTAGATTCAACGTCCATCAACGCGATAATTAACGGCATTTCTCCTTAGTGTGGCCGGGCCATTAAATCGCGATTCGCGACGAGTGACCTTGCACGTTGCATGCGTTAGGCACAGAATTCGCATAGTAGCAAAAATATGTTCATTCGATCAGTCAGAATAGGTACCTTACCTATTTTACTTACCATTTCGCAACGTTTAAATAATTAATTTATTTATACTCTTTATTGCACACAACATATAAATTGAATAAAACTAAATTTACGGATTCTATCGCGTTTTTTTTAACTGATTTTACTTATTTTTAATTCCCGACGTTTCGGGTGCTTTACAGCAACCATGGTCACGGGGGGGGACCATGGTTGCTGCAAAGCACCCGAAACGTCGGGAATTAAAAATAAGTAAAATCAGTTAAATACACGCGATAGAATCCGTAATTTTAGTTTTATTCAATGTGTAGTGTTCGCGTAAATTTATGAAATCATTACACAACATATAAATTTATGTACAATTAGGTGGCCTCATCGCTTAATAGTGATTTTTTCTTCAGGTAAACTTCTGTACTAACGTACGAGTAGGTGAAGGAGATCCGTAAATAGAAGTGTGCATAAATAATAACCGTGTAATGGCGGTTGAGAATATCCACTACCCCATATCTTCCCGTGGGTGTCGTAAGTGGCGACAGAGGGACACAGAAAGGAGATGGGCAGCAGCATCTTCCTAATAACAACTATGACAATAAAAAACTGCGGTTGCCAACCCGCTCGCCAAGCGTGGCAACTATGGCAAATATCCCCCCCATGAGCAACGACGCAAATAAACGGCCCCCAGTCCCCGCCGGCCCCGCTATTCCTGGCTACGGTGGCGACCATGGTAACGGCGGGGCAGGGGGTGCTAAGAATCTCCGGTGGAGGTTCGGTTGCCACCTACGACGACTCGACCTGGCAACGTATAACGCACGCACCCTGAGGACTGACGAGAAGATAATGGAGCTGGAAGAAGAGGTGGATAAGTTGCGCTGGCATATTATTGGATTATCTGAGGTCCGAAGAGAGGGGGAGGACACGGTAATCCTAGAGTCCGGCAACTTGTTCTATCACCGGGAGGGCGACCATCTGTCCCAAGGAGGTGTCGGATTTATCGTCCACAAGTCTCTCGTCAACAACTTTGTAAAGATTGGGAGTGTGTCGACGAGGGTCGCGTACCTGATACTCAGAATCACCAAACGGTATTCGCTGAAGGTCATACAGGTCTACGCACCAACCTCGGCACATCCCGATGAGGAGGTGGAGGAAATGTATGAGGATATCTCTAGAGCCGTGTATTCCTTCAAAACCCACTACACGATGTGTTGATGGGAGACTTCAACGCAAAACTAGGCACAAGAGAAGGCGGTGAGCTGAAGTTAGGGAATTTCGGAGTAGGACAACGGAACCGTAGGGGCCAGCAGCTGGCTGACTTTATGGAGAAAGAGGGACTCTTTATGATGAACTCTTTCTTCCAGAAGCGGCCCCACAGGAAGTGGACCTGGTCGAGCCCCGACGGTTCGACAAAAAATGAGATTGACTTCATTATGACGACCAGACGCCAACTGTTCAGTGATGTCTCAGTGATCGCAAGGGTGAAAACCGGCAGCGATCACCGAATGGTTAGAGGCACACTGAACCTAAACGTTAAGTTGGAGAGGTCTCGTCTAATGAAGTCAACGCTCCGTCCCCCCTCGTGCTCTAATCCAGAATCCCGAATCTTTTCAGCTCGAGTTACGTAACCGCTTTCAGTGCCTAGAAGATTGCAATGCAGTGGACGATATAAATGACAAGCTCGTGGAAACTGTCCATGCGGTCGGAGCTAAGTTCTGCAAGACCCGCCGCAGAAGAACACAAAAACTCTCCGATCACACTCTTAATCTCATGGCTGTTAGACGGGAGATGAGGCTACAATCGTCAAAGATTTGACAGCATACAGGCAATTGAAAGACAGATCTCCAAATGCATGCGGCGAGACTTACGCAACTTTAATACTGCTCGTATTAAAGAAGCGATCGAGCGGAACCAGGGCTCCAAAGTCTTTGCCAGAGATCTGTCTGCCAGAAAGAGCCAACTGTCAAAGCTGAAGACTGAGTGTGGCAGCATCGTTTCCGAGACACCTGAGATTTTGAGTGAGATTGAGAGGTTCTATGGGCAGCTGTACACATCATCGTTGGAGCCACACGCAAGTGTGAGTAACGATCCAAGAGCAAGTCTTACCCGACGCTATTCCGATGATATCCCGGACGTCAGTCTGAGCGAGATTAGAATGGCTCTCCAGCACCTTAAAAACAGCAGGGCCCCAGGCGAGGATGGAATTACAGCGGAGCTTCTGAAAGCGGGTGGAACACCGGTACTTGAAGTCCTTCAGAAGCTCTTCAATTCCGTCCTCCATGGTGGCACTACTCCGGAGGCGTGGAGCAGAAGTGCGGTGGTCTTGTTCTTTAAGAAAGGCGACAACGCTCTCTTGAAGAACTACAGACCGATTTCCTTTCTGAGCCGCGTCTACGTGCTGTTTTCGAGAGTCATTACGAATCGTCTCGCACGCAGACTCGACGACTTCCAGCCTCCCGAACAAGCCGGTTTCCGAAAAGGCTTCAGTACCATAGACCACATACATACCCTGCGGCAGATTGTACAGAAGACCGAGGAGTACAATCTGCCAATTAGCCTGGCGTATGTGGACTATGAGAAAGCTTTTGATTCCGTCGAAATTTGGGCGGTGCTACAGTCCCTTCAGCGGTGCCAAGTTGACTGTCGGTATATCGAAGTGCTGAAGTGTTTGTACAGTAGGGCTACGATGGCTATCCGAGTACAGAACCAGAGTTCGAAGCGTATCCAACTGCAGAGAGGTGTAAGACAGGGTGACGTTATATCCCCGAAACTCTTCACCGCTGCGTTGGAAGACGTTTTCAAGCTATTGGACTGGAAAGGATACGGTATTAACATCAATGGCGAGTACATCACTCACCTTCGATTTGCCGATGATATAGTCCTTATGGCAGAATCGCTGGAGGACCTTAGCACTATGCTCAATGACCTCAATGGTGTCTCCCAACGGATAGGTCTTAGGATGAACATGGACAAAACAAAGATCATGTTTAATGTCCATGTCACACCTATGCCGGTAGTTGTTGGGAGCACTATGCTCGAAGTTGTTGACGAGTACGTTTACCTGGGACAAATAGTCCGACTAGGTAAGTCCAACTTCGACCGAGAGGTCAATCGACGGATTCAACTCGGCTGGGCAGCGTTCGTGAAATTACGTCACATCTTCACGTCAGGTATACCTCAATCTCTGAAAACTAAAGTGTACAACCAGTGCGTGTTGCCAGTGATGACTTACGGATCGGAGACGTGGTCCTTCACCGCTGGCCGTATGAGGACGCTCAAGGTCGCTCAGCGAGCTATGGAGAGGGCTATGCTCGGAGTTTCTCTGCGTGATAGACTCAGAAATGAGGATATCCGCAGTAGAACCAGAGTGACCGACATAGCCGAACGGATTAGTAAGCTGAAGTGGCAATGGGCCGGCCATATAGCTCGAAGAACCGATAACCGATGGGGAAGAAAAGTTCTCGAGTGGCAGCCTCGACCCGGTAGGCGTAGTGTAGGGCGACCCCCCACTAGATGGAGTGACGACCTGGTAAGACATGCAGGAAGTCGATGGATGCAGGTGGCTCAGGACCGTGCTTTGTGGCGTTACTTGGGGGAGGCCTATGTTCAGCAGTGGACTTGTGAAGGGCTGTAATGATGATGATGATGATAAATAATAGATAAATGAGCATATATTAATACATGTTTTAAGTTTAATAAGTACCTACTCACATGTGTTTTTAATATATTTTAATATATTCTTGACATTCCTTAAGTAACTACGGAAAAACAGCCGTGATGTGGCAATGGGAAAAGATGCAAAGTAATATGGACACTCGCGCTCAGCGATAAAGGTTTATTTAGCTTGCGTGCGCAATTTATATTATTAATAATAATTATGTAGGCTATTAAACGTCGTCAAGCAGTCAACTTCAAAAGAGTGAAACTTCTGTACGTAGTACTATTATTTATTCTGTGGTCTAGGTATAACGATTTACAAAAAACCTTGGGGAAGCACGCGCTGCCTACCGGTTTTCTTTGTTGCAGCTGTGTCACTGTCAGTGACTTCGTAGTGGCCGTAGATTATAATATATCGGCACGTGTCGGTAAGTACAGAAGCAAATAAGTAAAAATATGAAATTTAGTAAGTTATCTGATTAGAAACTCTAAAACTCAATATAAGCAACCAAAAAAAAATTCATTATCATAATTGCCATGCCTATATATACCTATACTTATACGTCCCTGAAATACCAACGGGGTTTTTGTTACATACTGTATAGGTTAATAATAATAATACATGGAATTTAGTCTAGTACGCTCTTAAAATTAAAAGCCACTAGAAAATCAACAAATTATAATAGCGTTTTATGTACTTACTTTACGTAGTAATTCATTTTAAATAAAAATAAAAAAACTTTAATTTTGTTTGAGCTTCTTTATATTGAGTGGGAGAGGTATTGACCTCTAACGGTATAGTTAAGTACTCATTTGGTTACTATCCGAAGTTTGTTATTTGTTTGTAAAATATTACATTGGGTATCAATAAAATGAGCTATTTAAACTTTAAACACTAATATTTCGTCGTTGTGACCTTGACTCAAAACGTGAAAAAAGCTACCTACCGTTAAAAGATCAAGGATGACCTCTCGTAGGAGGATAATTTATTTTGGAATTTATGATAAGATAAAAATACTTTATTATTGCTCTGAGAACAAAAAATTTACCTTGGTATATACCTAAACGATAAAGCTAGCTCGTATGCGTATAATTTAAATTAAATAATACCGTGAAAAGGTCACTACGAAATCTACTTAAATTATAGTTCCACCAAATTATCCTTAAACTTATTATGGGTTTCTCAGGGATTAATAACTTTGTTTCTATAATCGACAATGGTTTGCTTCAAGCAAACCATTGTCGTACGTAGCTCTACTATATATAAATTTCAGCATCGATATACCAACAATCGACTTAACATCGCTAAAGGGCCTGTAGCAAATGCCCAAATTCTGACGCAATAAAGGCCTTCTTATGCTTATGTAAGACGAAGTGGTAGGTTATAGTCGTAGGTCTTCTGTACAATTTGCCGAAAAATATGTATGTGGTCTATGATACTACATCCTTTTTAAACGGGCTTGTTCAATGGGCTGAAAGTTATCAAATCTGCATGCGAGATAATTTGTAATAACTCTAGAAAACAGCACGTAGAAGCGGCTGCAGTAGAGCTTTGTCACCCATTTTTCAGAGAACAAGACTGCTTCGTTCCTTTGAGATAGAATTGCGGCGGTCTCTCCGTATAGTGTCACCAAGGAGAATGAAATTGAAAAGCTTTTGAAGAACTTCAAGCTTCAAGTACCACTTTCTCACCCATTTTCATAAGTTCCATTGTAATTCTATGACAAAAACAATCTTGTAATGTAATTTAATTATAAGAAAAACATTTTCGAATGATTCATTTTTGCATTTCTTAATTGACAGCTGTCCGATCCGAGTATCTAGCTCTACTTCGGATGCGTGCTGGTGTTAGTGTTGGTGTGCTGTGGCGAGTTAGGTGTCTTTACTTGTATGTGAGTCGTGGGGTGTACCGCGCTACTGGCAAG
Source organism: Parnassius apollo (assembly GCA_907164705.1). Classification (NCBI taxonomy): domain Eukaryota; kingdom Metazoa; phylum Arthropoda; class Insecta; order Lepidoptera; family Papilionidae; genus Parnassius; species Parnassius apollo. The sequence continues at coordinate 4,417,524 of CAJQZP010001030.1, read as the reverse complement.
CCAGCACCAATGATCACCAAACGATGGATGGTAATGTCGTAATCGGAGTAGAGTAAGAGTGTCGGTATTGTGTTAGACCTCCCTCCCTAATCTTCGCAACTGAAACGTGGTAGGTAATGGAGTCATTGGACAGATTTAACGTTGGGACAGAGAAAGTGTGATGCTTCCAGATACTCGTTTTTTTAACGAAACCATAACTCAGCGTCGATATATTTGGGCTCCATGGTCTTTCATGCAAGAAAAGTGCAGGCAGGTTTTCCCGTCATGGTTCTTTGAACGAAGTCATCCGAAGGGCTCCTGTCTCCATAAATATCCCCTCGGTTTTAGAGCCTTGCGGGATATTTAGAGACGATTCCAAGAGACCCGACGGCATGACTTTGGTCCCTTGGGAGAGAGGTAAAGCCCTAGTGTGGGATGCTACTTGCGTTGACACTTTGGCGGCCTCTCATCTCAAGGGTACCTCTTTTAGAGCCAGGGCGGCATCAGAGGTAGCCGAATTTAGTAAATGGCGCAAATATGAGTCTTTGAGAAATGACAACAACAACAACCAAACCAATGACATATTTGTGTCATTTGCTGTAGAGACTATCGGTCCGTGGGGTCCACGTGCAGTGAAGTTCCTAAAGGAACTGTAACCACGTCTGATCGTCGCTGCTGGTGATAAGAGGGCTGGTTCTTTCCTCGCTCAAAAGCTAAGTATAGCTATTCAGCGAGGAAACGCAACCAAGGTTCTTGGCACTATACCACGGGGAGCAGGACTTTTTGAGTATTTATTTTTTACTCGTATCAGGCCATAAAACTACAAAAACAAATTGTGCGCAGTATTAGAAAAAGTTTTTGTAATCTAATTACATTACTATCTCGATAGTAATGTACCTCCTCGGTCTAAAATTAGTTTTGACATAAAAATCGCGTTCTGTGTGTTTTTTATGTTATTTTGTTTTAAAATATTAGTCTTTAGTTTTATTGTTATTTTTATATTGAACACTTATTCTAATAACCAATACATGCACCCAAAACATTTAAACTACATAAAACTCACTTTTAATTTTATTCTTATGTATGATTCGTCCAGTAATATTATTTTTAGTACTAAACATATGTTACAGGTGAATAGGTTTAAGTATACTGTTAGAATTAAGAGAAGGATTTACCAAATATTTTTGTTTATAAATATAAAATATATTTTTAGTTCTAAAGTATTCATGCACCTTAAAACTAAGTTTTTAATCAGTTTTTTACATCGAATTCATGATGAAAGATTGTATTTGTTTAAAAAAATATTACAAAAGGCGAAAATATAAGGAATATAATTAACGATTTAGATACAATAACAACAGCAAACTCCTCATACTGCGATATAGAACACTGCTATAAGCATATTACAGGTAATAACCATCAACCCTTAAAACTTTTAATGCAGAATGTGCGCAGCATTAGAAAAAATTACGATAATCTAATTACATTACTAACAAGATCTAAAATTAGTTTTGACATAATAATCGCGACTGAATGTTGGTTACGAAATTCTCAAATAATACCTCCTATTGAAAGCTACAGACGCACTTATAGTTACACGCTAAATAACAATACGCAAAATGGAGGAGTGATAATTTATAGTAAAATTAATTTAAATATATCTATTAGTGAACCAAACTTTATCGGCGCTAACTGTTTGCTGGCTAAGCTAAATAACGATACAATTATTGTGGCACTTTATAGGCCTCCCAGTCAAAGAGACGTTACAAAATTTATTGAATCTCTTAATTATTTATTACAGAAAATATGTTTATATAAAAATATAATTATCGCAGGCGATATTAATATAGATATTTGTGAACAGAACAAAGATACTCATGCCGAAAACTACTTGAACTTATTAGCGTCATTTGGTATCCTTTCTGCACATACATTGCCCACTCACAATCGAACCTGCTTGGATCATATTATGTTAAAAACTAATTACAAAGCAATCTGCTGTGTTTCTCAGACAACAATTACAGATCATGACTGTGTTATATTGCTTTTAAATTTTAAAAATAATAATTATTGCACTAATTTGACTACGAAAATCACTAATTACAATAATGTATACTTAGAAATAAAAAATACTGACTTTTCACCAATTTTTAACATGTTTGATGTTAATGTTGCGACTGATTATCTGGTAAATTCACTATCATATATTATTGATTCACACACCAAAACAATTAATATATCACAGCGAAAAATCATAAGAAACCCATGGATAACACCAGGACTTTTAAGATGCATTAGAAATAGGGATAATCTCCATAAAAAGGTCAGAAAACATCCAAATAATGAAGTCTTAAATTTGACATATAAAAGATACAGAAATTTTTGTGGCAAAATATTAGCTAATGTTAAAAAAGACTATGAAAAAATGAGATATCTAAAACAAGAATTATTATGGGAAACCATAAAAAAGATAACACATTCAAAGAAAGCTAAAGACTCACCGACTGAATTATTATCAATATCAGATGACCCAAAAACCTCAGTAAATAAAATAAACCCATACTTTGTTAATGTAGGTCAAAATTTAGCTAGAGAGATCATTCAATTAAATAAAATAACCCGTGCAGAAATAGGACCCTTTTCAAAATCTATTGTTTTATTGCCAACGGATGAGAAGGAAATCGATCTACTTATATCGAATCTAAAGTCAGGTTGTGCAGTAGGACTGGATAATATCTCAGGTGACCTGCTTAAACATAACAAGAATTTACTTAGCAAACCCATAACTCACATTTGTAATTTAGCTATAACCACTGGTAAGTTTCCAACAGTTTTTAAAAAATCGATTACAATACCTATTCTAAAGAGTGGAGATAAACATAGTTTAAACAATTATAGACCGATTTTTCGTACTGCATATAGGAACTACGCTATAATTTCTTCTTTTACTACTGTAAGTAGGATTAAAAGACAAAGACTTATGTTTTTTTAACAAAGGGAGTAATATGTACAACTGCCTTACCGAAATCAGCCCACAAGATGAATACAAAATGCTAGTGGAGAACCTATATGGCTTAAAATGTATAACTTTCAATAAACATCTTTGAGCTCTCTCAACTTCAATAAATTTACTTTTATAAGTACCCCCCCCCCCCCAAAATAGGTATACAATATATTATAATAGATTGAGTTCAGATGGCGCTGCCAGTGTGTAAACATAAGCTCCGTAGTAATTAATTAACAAAAAACAATATAGTTAAATTCTAGTTAAGAAAGTAATATTGGTGTGTGTGTTTTGACTGGAATAAAGCATATAAATGTTATCATCGGTAAATACAAAGTGTTTTGTGAATTAATTAACAAAAAGTGACGGTGAATTTGTGACACTAAATATGGACTTAATTTATATTACAACAACCAAAGAAGACTAAAAATACTATGATTTTGTTCCAAACTACAATATTCTTGTGCAAAAAGTGAAGATATTATTTCTTTATTATTCGCTTAACATGAAAAGTATTAATCTGACGGTTAATTTTATTCAAATATTGTGATTAAGTGCAAACAAATTCATTCGACCATAAATTGTAGAATCAATTGTACATTTGATTCTACAATTTATGGTCGATTTTATATAGTTGGTGATTACAACGCCATCTATCAAACCACATTATCATTAAATTTCATCTACCCACGAGTATGCGGAAGAAGTGGAATATAATCCTTAATTTCAATTATTATTAATGAGCACGCTTGGTCGAACGGTGCAAGTGACTTGGTTCGACACCAATACAGCGGAGGATCGAGCCTCGAGGCAGACAGAAATATTTTTGTCTTTAATTTTCTAACATAAATACAAAAATGGAGCCAAAACAACAAACTCCTTTAAAGAAATGTTTCAAATGTAAATCAATAATAGAAAATCGACAGTTCATAATTTGTTCAGTTTGTAATAATATCTACCATATTGACTGTGCAAACATAACTTTCGCTCGTTTTATAATATGGACAAATGAAACTAAAAAATCATGGAGATGTTTTAAATGCATAAAAAGTAAAAAAAAAATACAGTCCTCTCTCCATCCCTAGAAAAAGATACTGTGAATATCACAATACGTAAAAAAGGACTGATGAAACCTTTGAAAGTAACGATATGAACGCTTTTGACTCAGAATCTCCAAACAGCTCACCAAAAACTGGCCAGACACTACTACCTTCATCATCTAAGAATAAATCGGAAAGCTGGCATTGAATTAAAGAATGTTTCTAAAAAGAAGAATGAAACCAAAGAAGACCTTGTAGAGATGGTTGTCTGTTTATCGAAATCAGTGAACTACGAGATACTAAAGTCAGATGTTAAAGATGTTTTCAGAACCAGGGGGAAAAAAGAGGGAGAAAAGAAAACACCTATTCTCGTGGAACATAACTCCACGATTCAAAAGACGGCCTTGCTTAGATCGTGTAAAATTTACAACAATAAGAATAAATCTTCAAAACTCCAAGCATAACACTTAGGTTTCACTTGTGAGGAAGACACCCCGATTTTCGTATCGGAGCAATTAACACCTAAGAGCTCTAGACTATTCTTTTTGGCAAGAGATCTAGTGAAAACTAAAAGGTTTCAGTTTTGTTGGACATCTTACGGCAAGGTGTACTTGAGAAAAAGTGAAAATTCACCCATCATTCATGTAACAAATGAAGCACAATTGCACCAGCTAACTTTGCATAATGAGGCATGACTATTACTATCTTTTATATCTGCATGTTTTCTGATTTTTCTTTAATTTTTTGTTTAAATGGTTTATTATATTGTTACTTCAAAGTTAATTTATATTGCTTACAAACTTACATTAAATACAAAAAACAGATACAAAACATTCATACACAAACAAAACTCAAACTGTTTAATAAAATTATACGTTTAATAATTAAATCACATATTTACTCTACACACACATATTCACATTACATTTACATTACACAACCTAATACAAATTCTATGCTAATGACCCAACAGTTCTCTTACTTCGTCCATGAATAGTTCTCTGAATACACTACAGGAATTAGACGACACAGAAATTTCACAGTCTATAAAATGTTCAATAGATGATTTGTCTTCAAACGCTGTTTTTAAATATGGAAATCTGAATATTATAGCTCAAAATATAACAAGTATATATTGTAACTCTGACAGTCTATTAATATACTTAGCGCAACTTAAACCTTGCATTGATATAATAGTTTTGACGGAGTGCTGGTTAGATAAAAATAAATCAATTCCCACTTTACATAGCTACTGTTCTTATTCGACAAATACTCAGTTAAATCAAAACGATGGTGTGGTAGTTTACATAAAGAATGTTTACAGAGCACTTGTCAAGGAAATAAATTTATACAAAGCTTCATGTTTACAAATAACTATAAATCAATACACAATTTTAGGTATATATCGTTCCCCTTCCATCACAAAAGCTGACGAATTTATTCACTCTATTGATTTACATCTAAATTCAGTTAAAACTAGTCATATTATTATAGCGGGTGACATTAATATAAATTTATTACCTATTATTTGTGAGCAAAGCTATGAAAGAACAGAAATCTTTATCTGACCGCTTTGGCTACACATGAAATACTTCCAGGCCACCATTTTCCTACCAGAGGATTGCGTTGTTTGGACCATTTTATGCTAAAAATTGATAAAAAAAGAACAACTGCTTTCGTCGCAATTCTCGATACAACTATAACAGACCACAATATGACTCTACTTAGCCTAGTGGGCAACAATAGTTTAAGCAAATCTAATAAAACGAAATCTGTAACTGACTTTAATGCCGCCTTAAACAGTCTACATTTAAACGTTTTTGACGATTTATATTTATGTACAGACCCAAATACTCTAATTAATATATTGATCGATAAAATATCTATTGCATTAGTTAAACACACCAAAACTTTAGCTGTTCCTGGGACAAAGAGATTTATCAAGCCCTGGATGACAGAAGGTATACTTCGATGCATAAGAAACAGAAATGCTATGCAAAAAAAAAACTAAAACAAGACCCAACTAATGATATATTAAAGATCACTTACCGTCGCTACCGAAATTTTTGTAATAAACTTATTAAAAAACAAAAACGTAAACATGATTGTAGTGTCATTTCTAAATCTTGTAAAAATAATAAAGTTCTCTGGAAAAATATAAATGAAGTTACACAATTTAAAAAAAAGAATGTTTCAAATTCGTGTTTATTAAATATAAAACCTACACCCCAGGATTCAGTTAATTATATTAATAAATATTTCTCCGGAATAGGTAGTTGCCTGGCTGAAGAAATTAAGTCTAAGATGCTATACAGCTCGATTCCTAAATCCACTTATACTACTGTACTCTTAAACTCTTTTGTTTTGCTCGAAACAGATAATGCTGAAGTAGAGTGGGTGTTGATGAGTCTTGACTCTGATAGCGCTCCCGGGTGGGATAAAATTCCAAACAGGTTTTTGAAGTTGGGAAAGGATTTGTTTCCCGCTTTTTGCGTGGTATATTTCCTTACGCACTTAAACAATCATTAGTAACACCTGTTTATAAAAGTGGAAACAGAGACGATATAAATAACTACCGCCCTATTTCTGTCCTACCAGCTTTGTCCAAAATTGTAGAGAAAATCTTAAATACTAGGATATTAAACTACTTAAATAAATATAATATTTTATCATATCAACAATTTGGCTTTAGAAAACAACTTTCCACAGAAGACGCTATTCTCACGTTAAGCTTTTTAATCGTAAAGAATTTAGATAATGGCAAAAAGTGTATTACAGTATTTTTAGACCTGAGAAAGGATTTTGAAACAGTCTCTATTCCTGATCTTTTAAAGTTTTTGGAGCTTATCGGCTTCAGGGATACTTCGCTAAAACTGATGTTCAGCTACCTAAATGAGCGCACTCAGCGTGTTCATGTGGACGCTGTGTTGAGTGAAGAAGAAAATGTTATTTTCGGCGTCCCTCAGGGTAGCGTCTTAGGGCCTACGCTGTTTTTGGTCTATATTAATGAGCTGTGCAAACTTTCTATTCCTCACGGTCACATCTTCTCCTATGCTGACGATACAGCTGTTACTTTTTCGGGAGACACTTGGGAGGAATTGAAAATGTGTACAGAATCGGGACTTAAAACTATAGCAGCCTGGTTAAGTAACAACCTACTCTCATTAAACACGCATAAAACAAATTATATTTGTTTTGCTATTTGCAATTACACTCAACCACCAGCCAACTTCAGCATTAAAATACACACTTGCCAAGACAGCCTATTTTTTAATTGTGACTGTGCTGTTATTGATAGAGTGGACAAAACAAAATATTTAGGTGTTATTATTGACCAGAGACTGTCTTGGTATAACCATATTGAATAAATAACTGGCCGCATAAGAAAATTAATGTGGATTTTCAAAAAGTTAAGACATGTAACAACCAACGAATTATTGATCAAAGTATATACAGCACTGGCTCAATCTGTTCTTACTTATTGTATCCCAGTATGGGGAGGAGCTTTAAAAACAAGATTCCTTGAGGTTGAGCGAGCTCAAAGAGCCCTGCTTAAGGTCTGCTATTTCAAACCATACCGATTCCCCACTACTGACCTTTATAATTTGTCTGGTGTCTTGTCAGTTCGAAAGTTATATATTTTATTCTTATTGCTTAAAATTCACAAATCTACTAGGTATGAACGTGACAAGACAAACAAAAGAAGAAACGACTTAGTTCTATAAACCGATCGCTGTAAAACGACATTTGCTTCAGCACAATATGAGAAAAGGGCAGTATACTTATATAATAAATTAAATAAAATCTTAAGCATATATCCATTGCATAGCATAGAAGTTGAAAAAAAAACAATAGAATGGTTCAAAACCTTAAATTACAACGAAACCGAAACAATTTTAGAAAAAATTACTTAACTTGTTACACATAATTAATAATTTACTAAATATACCATACCTCAACATGCACACACCACATACACATACACTACACAATCACACAACTAACACTAACGGATATTTTATTGTAAAAAAATACTACATAAGTTTAACTGTAAGTCAAAAATCTATGTGTTACCCAAGTTCTAAACACTAATTTATATAAATGAAGGACGGGAAGAGCGGAGCCTCCTAACTCAAGTTTCCGAACTTAAAAGGAGTGTTCCAATAATGTATTTAATTTTAAGTATTACTGGTTTGAGAATAAAGATTTTTGATTTTGATTTGACTTGATACCTAAAGAAAAAATATTAGCAAAATCACTATCAATGGAATTGCCTGCTGAATCAATAAACAATAGTTTCCCATCCTTAAAAGATTTATCACACAGTTTAGAATTAGTAAATGAACTTGATATTGTGAGCAAACAAAATATGAAAATAGATGACTTACAAATTAAATTAAAGAGTTGCGAGTCTGAATTAGACGGTACAACTTTGGGAAATAATGAATTAAGACGACAAGTCACCAAATTGACACAAGAGCTACTTATTATGAAAAATATGTGTAAAACCCCACAAATTGTAAAAAACAGCGCAAGAGTTTGTCCTCAAGTTTTCTTAATAATATGACTCCAGATAAGAAAAATACAGAGCAAATTTTTGTTTTTGAAAATACAATCGCAAAATTACAACAAAACCTGAAATTAGCTCAAGAAGAAGTAAGAAATCTATGCACAAAAATCGAAAGCTTAGAAAAGAAATTGAAAAACAAAACAACACCAAAAACTGATTTGTGTGTGACCGAGCACAATATGATACCAGAATTGGAAGACTTCCTTACAATACCTAATTTCACATTAGCAACCAGTTTTTCAAGAAATAAAAGACGTGGTGGATCATGTATTTTAGTAAGAAATAGATTAAAGTATAGAGTAGTTGATAATATTAAGAAATTCTCGATTAATTGTATGATAGAGAACTGTGCTGTAGAAATATGTGACCGTAACATGATTGTGATATGTATTTATAGAGTTCCTAACACAAATAAATCTTGTCTGGATACGTTCTATGATACTCTTAGAGGTATTCTAAATACTATAATAAATACTAAAAATAAAAATATAATTATCTGTGGCAATTTTAACATTGATATTCTGAAAAATACTTCTGTCGAGTTACAAATCTACTATTAGGCTATAATCTGAAGCTAGCAATACAAAAGCCGACAAGAGTTGCAAGTGGAATGTGTATTGACAATTTTGCACATAATATAAGAGGATCAAACAGTGAGGTCATTGACCTAGGCCTTTCGGATCATATGGCGGAAATTTTAAAATGACCTGTAAAAATCATGTATAATCAATTCGTGGAGTATTAAAAGGAGAGATTTTAGCTATGAAAACCTTCAAACATTTAAAAGATGTATTGATAGTCTAAGTTTCCAGGATATATTTAATTCTTCGGATCCTAATACATCTTATGATGTTTTTTTTTGACATATTCAAATGCTTTTATGATCTATGTTTCCCCTATAAAATTATAAAAAATACTCTAAATTCCAAGCAAAAATGGATATCAAAGGGACTTAAAGCATGTTGTAAAAAAGCGGCTTTTTAGGAGAAAAAAAAGCAATGATGCTCTATCACTATTAAAAGAATATTCATCAAAATTAAGGAAAATAATAAAAAACCACAACGTTCATAAAATGACAATACATAAATTAGTCAACAAATAAAATGAAAGCAACTTGGTCCGTTATATATAAATCCAAAACAAATATTCCCAAAGAACCAATACAGAAGCTAAGAGTAGGTAATGAATATCTTACTAACACTATTGACATCACTAATGCGTTTAATGATTTTTTTATTGATGATATGGAAACTGAAAACTGTACTATTAATACTGATATTTCTTCAAGTAATAATAACAATAACAATTCCAACAATTGTAATAATAATGTAAATTTAAGTCATTTACCTCATTTCAATAATAATTACAAATCTCTATTTTTAAGCCCGACAACACCTGACTCAGTGTGTAAAATTATAAATAGTCTAAAAAATACTAATAGTGTTGGTTTTGACGTTTGTACAAAAGTAATAAAACATGTTAGCTCTACAATAGCAAGACCTTTGAGTCATATAATTAATTTAAGCTTTACTACAGGTATATTTCAAAACAATTTGAAACCAGCTGTAGTAAAGCCATTATTTAAAAAAGGTGATAAACATATTGCCAATAATTATCGTCCAATTGCACTGCTATCAATTTTCTCAAAAATATTTGAAAAAATTATTCATGGATCATGGCCAGCTTTACCAATTTTTTGAAAAACATAACATTTTAAACAAAGAGCAAAAAGGATTTCGCACAAATACTACAATCGCAACAGCAATATACGATTTAGTAAAAAGGGCAGTGATTTGTCTAGATAAAAGGATCCCATCATGCGCAATTTATATAGACATGACGAAAGCATTTGACCTTGTAGATCATAATATATTGCTGGAAAAACTAAGTCGATATGGTGTAAGAGGTAATGCACTCAATTTAATAAAATCCTATTTAACAGATAGAACACAAAAAACCATAATCAGTCAGATCAGTATCTCTACAAGACACGAAAAATATATACGTCTAATAATAGAACGGTAAAGCATGGCGTTCCACAGGGAAGTGTTTTGGGTCCTTTGCTCTTTATAATATACATCAATGATATCGTCGAGTCTTGTAAATACCCAATGATACTATTTGCAGACGATAGCACTACATTTGTACAGTGTAGTGTAGTGTAGCAGAATATCAAAATAATATTAATTTTGCTATTGAAAACATTATTAAATGGTTAAAATCAAATAATCTTAAGGTTAATCTAGATAAAACAAAAATGATGCAATTTACACAAAGAAAAAGTACTCCAAATCTAATAATAAGTTATGGAAATACAACAATTTCTGAAACAAAAGTAGCGAAATTCCTAGGGCTGTTTATAGATAGCAACATGTCATGGGAATCGCATTCAATAGAAGTCTGCAAAAGCATGTATAAATTTTAATTTGCACTATATAAACTGTCGAAAATAGCTGACTGAAAAACTGTTCTAACAGCGTACCATGGCTTTGTGGCTTCGACCCTGCGATATGGTATCATATTTTGGAGACTATCAACATACAGGGAATTAATTATGAAAGCTCAAAAACAGTGTATTCGAGCTATATGTGGGATAAAGCCTACTGAAAGTTGCATACCATACTTTAGATCTCTTAAGATATTAACATTACCCTGTATTTATATACTAGAATCATGTATGTTTGTAGAGTGTAATCCGGAACTTTTTGATATAGGAGTACAACGGTCTTTAGTTGACCTTCGTCCTCGATAACAAAAAATCTTGACAAATGTGTGCAAAACTGCCCTTATGAAAAAAAGTATTGTTCAAATGGCCCCTAAATTATATAATAAATTACCTGATCACATAAAATGTTATAATGTGCAAAAATTTAAATCTATTTTAAGTAAATTTCTTATACTCGTAGATCAATGTTATTATAATGTCAATGAATTTCTATTACTAATAACTCAAATATGTAATTTGAATAATTTTATTTTGACTCTAATTAATTTTATTACTATGATTTTTTATATATATTTAATTTTATGATGTATGGATATATAAATTCGTATGCTGTTAAAGCATTTCACGGAGGTACTATAAAAATATAACATTGTCAATCTTGTTACCTGTGAAAACGAATAAAATGATTGATTGATTGAAACGCTACATAAATTTGATTTAAAAGGTCTGGACAAGCAACATATCTTAAAGTTTTAAATATCCAAGTGAGTTTTCGAATTCTACTAGACACTAATTCGACATGTTTGTACCAGGAAAGTCGTTGATCCACCATAACGCCCATATACTTTATGTATGACACTTTTTCAATAGATGTACACGTACAGTTACCGCTGGAAGCTGACCGCTGACATTTATGTATTTTGAGTCTAAAGTCATCCTTTGGCTGTAATCGGCTAGTTATAGAAAAACATATGAATTGAGTTTTATTAACATTCAAAGTAAGTAAGTTATTATCAAGCCAACGAGCAACCTTAGCTAATTGTTTTTCCGCTATCAATTGCACTTCTTCCCAAGTGTCTCCCCAAAATAATATCGCAGTGTCATCTGCGTATGAGAAAACTCTTCCTCTATTCACACTCATACTACACAGATTATTAATATACACTAAGAATAACGTAGGGACGAGTACGCTTCCCTGCGGTATACCATAATTAACATTTGTATAGCTTACTACTGTATTGACCTATTTTTGGGTTTTTTTGTTATTATCTGTTTGTGTGGATTTTTTTTGCTGTTTAAAGAAGGGGGGGAAAGGGTTTTTGGCCCCCCCTGGGGGGGTTTGAAAAATCTGCTGCTGGAGCGCGAACATAATGGATACCCAACTTTAAACTCATAAGTGGGAACACTTATTGTGACGGACGGAAAACTACGGAACCCTACACTGAGCGTGGCCCGACACGCTCTTGGCCGGTTTTTTAGATCCAGGAAGACAGCAAGACATTTTCTGCCGTTATCCAAGGTATTTACAATTTGAGAACTCAACACGGCAACTGCATCTTCCGTAGAGCATCCCTTTCTAAAGCCGAATTGAGAGTCTGCTAATATAATGATTTCTTATATTTACGCGAACACTAAACATTGAAATAATACTAGTTTTTACGGAATTTATCGCGTATATTTAACGGAACTCGTAGCGTATATTTAGCGGGACTCGTCCCGCCCGTGACCATGAGTGCTATAAAGCGTTCGAAACGTCGGGTATTTAAAAAGTTAAATATACGCGATAAATTCCGTAAAAACTAGTATTATTTCAATGAGTCTGCTAATATTTTAAATTTAGAGAGATACTTTATAAGTCTATTGTTAATTAACTTTTCCAAAATCTTTGAGAACATAGGCAGCAAGGAGATTGGCCGATAATTACCAATTTATTTCTTATCTCCACTTTTGTAAATCGGTATTACAATAGATTGCTTCAGCAGCTTCGGAAAGACACCGTTTTCAAAGCATATATTAACAAAATGGCAGAGGATAGGGACAAGTAGTTGTTTAGCTATCTTGAGAAATCCGGTTGAAATATTGTCCCAGCCAGGGGCGGAATCTGATTTGAGACCTGCAATAATACTGTTGATCTCTTCCGGATAGGTTTCCATCAAAACAAAGGAAGAATGTGCCTTTAAAGATATAGTTTTATGTGCTTCATCAATATGGCAAAAGGATAAACAATTATTAGGATCGTTAGTAATTAGTTTCTCGGTAAGATTTTTACCCACGTACTCGTTTACTTTTTCAATCAAATCAACCGGTGAGGATTTCGAACTTAACAGGTCTAAACTATTGACACTTGATTGTTTTGTATGGGTTATATTCTTTATGTGCTTCCAGAGAGTTTTACTTGATTTGGATGATACTGCTAAAACTTTCCTTTCATATTCCCGTTTAAGTTTCTTGATTAATTTAGTACATAGTTGCGATACCTTTTGTACGTAATTTTTAATACTTCATTATAAGGATTCAATCTAAGCTTCTTTTGCATACTATTCCTATTTCGTATACATTTTAAAATACCTGTTGTTATCCATGGTTTAATTTTTCGCTTGTTTACAATTTAAAATTTACAAAATATTTACAATTTTTGTATTTTCTTCTTTGTATGTTCTTCAATTGATTCTTTTATTTTATAAATTAATTGATGTATTATATATTCCGGATTATCACTAAAAAGGTTAGACAGGTTTTTTCGAGCTAGACTGGCAAGTGCTTTATAATAGTCAGTGTTATGTTTAATTTTAACATTAATTACATTTTGTTTAATATTGCTTAATTTGAGTAATATCATAGCATGGTCTGTGATAGAAGTGTTCAGTACAGCAATCTCAGCAGAAATAGTTTGTTGATTTAATTTTAATATGAAATGATCCAAGCAGCTGTTCTCTCTTGTCCCGGTAAAAGCCCACGTAGAAAGCATATTTAAGTATTTCGACCTATAAGTTATCTCGTATGTTTGTTCTGTAAGTCTAGGTGTAATATTTATATTATGATCTCCTGTTATTACAATATTTGAATGCTCTTTTAACGAGTCCAGGTGCTCACTAAGAGAACTGATGAATTGTTCTGCGTTGGGATTCGATGGTGACCTATATATGCCCAGTATTACTAAGTTTTGTAGGTAGATTTGTATGCAAGATGCATGAGTCAACTTAATTTCTTTGACTAGAGATGAAGTATTTTTTTAAATATAGACCACTACTCCATCATTTTGATTAACATGATGATGAGTAATATAGTCATTATAGTTACCTGGACGTGGAATAGGTTTGGTAGATTGAATCCTACATTCTGTCACTATTAATATGTCAGTTTTAACTTGTAGAGAAGTTAAAGTCAGTTGAAAATCGTCATAGTTGGAATAAATACTTCTTATATTTTGGGCTATAATTGTGAAATCTGTTGTTGTAAATTTTAAATATTTGTTTAAATTTTCTACATCACATTGATATGCGGAAGCTATCTCTATATTGTCCAATTCTTGTAAATTATTGAAATTATTTTTATCCATTGGCATTATTGTTAAAGACAGACGGCAAAGGTCGAATGATACAAATATACATAATACTGTGAGATATGTGTGGTGCAGTGTTTGTTATATGTATTTTTATATGTAAATGAAGTATGTTTACGAAATTTTTACATTTATAATATTGTAGCTTATACATTCGATTTACTAAAAATATTGTACATTGTAACTTTTTGTAAACTAAACAATTACAAAAATGCTTGCGGTACGAACTTAGTAACACGTTAAATAATTTTAAGTACATAATAAACCCTTTAAGGCCGAATACGACGCGATTGACCTTGTTCGTTTCGCAGCAAATCGCGCGCTGTCTATCGAACATCACGTGTGTTACCCGTACGCTTTGTTTATATAGACATGTATAATATAATCAAAGCCATACGGGCTTTGATTATATTATATTTGACTGAGCTAGCTCAGTATGCAGATTAATTAACAACACAGAGAGCATTGCTTACTTCTTAAATAAATCTTTCTTATTTATAATATTAGTTCCTATAGATTTTAAATTCTGTACTTTATTCGTTATAAAATGTTGTTCGAAAAGTTATTGAATTGATATCGATTTTTTTTCTTAATTGGTGCATCGTACGTAAAGAACCTCATATAACTGAAAATGTTTGTTCTTGTGAATCTTACAAGATGCCGTAATGCAAATTACATAAATAATAAAGAAAAAAAAAACTAAAAAGTCGGTGATTGCGCCATAGTGGGGATAGGTACTGTGTATGTAAATTCTCACAAGACTACTCCAACTGGTCAAACACTTCACATCCGAAGTATTTCGGTTTTCTTAATTATGTACTTACCCCATGCTTTCGGACAATACATTGACTATGACATTATTTGCGGTCTCTGTGCTTGCACTACATTCTTTTCCGACTCGGTCTTGATATTTACATTTTTAGTGTTTCTCACTTGAAACTAGAAAAGTATAAATGATCAGTTTGGCTAATGTAAATGAGCAAAAATGCAGCCTATTAGGCAGCCTCAAAGAAAAAATTACCTTACAAAAAATATAAGTAACCTCAAAATACAACATTCGAGCAGCGTTCATGCGATAAACTCTCTTTGTTTTACCACTTAGGTAACATTTATTTCTTTTCCTACCCATATTCACATTTATAGTCACTTAAACGCGTATAAAACACTAAATTAACGATTTTCGCTACAGACACAACGACTGTTGTCACCTTACGTCACACGTCGAAGCGCCTGGTAATTTATTACGGCAAACTTTTATCTGGCAATATACGATATTATTATTAGGTGTTTTAATTAAAACGAATTATGTTAATAAATAATATTTTGTATCGAAAATAAAGACGGCAGGCACCTTCGGAATCACAATACAAATATTTTTACGTAAAAGAATTTTTCCTAAATTAAAATTAACAGAGTTTTGGAAGAACAATCATTTTTAAATATCATTTCTTAAATTTTTTTTGTTTATTGGTATATTCATTTATTTTAAAATTTTAAAACTGCGGGCACCTTGTGAAGGAACCGAACATACCTACAAAAAATGTTTTAACGTTCAGAATTACTTCAAGTCAAAGTTGTAGTGAAGAGAAATACATTAAATTTCGCCAGTTCTCTTCGTATTCGGCCTTAATATAAAACACTTTTACAGATTTATTGCCGTATGAATTATAAATTGATGCTAAAAATACTGTGATAAATGTATATAGTTTTTTATGTATGTCTGTGTATTACGTGTCTGAATTAAAGAAAGAAATATAACAGAACGCGAGCAACCCGGGTTCGATCCCCGCCGGCGCCAATGAAATCCCTTGTGGTAGTCGATTCGAGGAAGTCTACTTCTTTTAAATCGCACGGTAGTGGACAGTCATCCAGATAGTATCACGAGTTTTGACGTGATGTGCGATGGTGAAATTTTGCGGCTGGAATTAGTCCGAACAATTCTTCAGAGCACTCCCCGTGGTAGATGCGATAAAATACGCAAAGAGATGCAACATCTCTTCAAAGTGCCAGTGAGTCAAGTGGATCAGAAAGAGTTCGGTCGCCGACGATTCGAACAGCTCTACGCTGGATGCAATCAAATGGAAGGAGCTGGCCCTGGGGAGCCCCGGCCCAGAGATAGGAATAGTATTCCATGTGCGGCCGAATCTGTGCCTTGTAAAGCTGCAGGTGATGAAGCGGCATAAAGTACTGTCCCGCTCTGCTGACCACACCAAGCTTTTTAGAGGACAGTTTATCCTTCTCTTCTAAGTGACCACGAAACTGCACGTCACTCGATATGTCGACGCCGAGGAATCCGATACAGGCTAAGGCAACAAGGGGAGTGCCTTGAAACTGAGGAGATACGACTAAGGGGTTCTTTTTAGCGGTTAACGCGCAAACTTGTGTCTTCTGGGGGTTAAACTGGACTAGGTTTAGTCGCCCCCAATCCGAGACTCTATTCAGCAAAGACTCGACTTCAGACACAAGTTTGTCCCGGCACTCGGAGACATTTTCCCGAGAAATATTGGCTCGGCCGGTGTAAAGAGCATCACCAGTACTGTCATCTGCATAGCAATGAATGTTACGGGCTTGCAACATATCATTGATATGCAGAAGAAACAGCGTTGTTGATAGCACGCAGCCTTGTCGAACGCCAGCGTTAATGGGCTTGTAATCGGAGCGTGTACCGTCTACTACGACCTTGATGCTCCGATCAGCAAGAAAACTGGTGATCCAATTGCACAATTTCTCGGGAAGCCCTAGGAAGGAAGGTTCGTAAGAAGCACTTTGTGCCAAACCCGATCGAAGGCCTTCGCTATGTTCAAACTAACGGCCAACGTCTCCCACTTGGACTCTGCTGCCTCTGCACATTTGTGAGTTAGGTAACTCAGAAGATCACCAGCCGAGCGACCGCGACGGAAACCGTATTGGCGGTCACTAATCA